>BLKM01009427.1:410000-880965 GCA_013340265.1 Coptotermes formosanus | reverse complement strand
CTCTGCGGCAGGCCGGGACCGCAGAGTTCACGCCTCCAGTACACAGTCAACAGCACATTCTCACTCAACTATAAAGTGCAACCTTAGTGTAAGGCTAACAAAAATTCTCCGTGAAGTTGACCCAGCAGGGTCGAAACATGTAAGAGGGTGTTACAATTGATGATAAAACTCTCTTTGTGCATTTGTTGGTGATTAGTGTTTTTGTATAATATAGTGCACAGACATGGAACACATTAAATTGTCGAAATATTATTTACTTTAAACGTTAATGAGAAAATTTATAATGCCCAAAGGCACGTCAGCATTAAGCAGTATTATTACAGGAAATACCTGATTAAGAGGAGACTACAATTGCCTTATCCGTAAATTAGTATTACAACTATTGCCTGGATACCCAACTACTTGTGATCACGAATAGCGTAACGCAGAGGTGAACATTTTTTTACCAAGGGCTACAGCTGTTATTGTGAGCCGTTTTGCAAGCCAGATGTGTAAAAATCATAATAAATTGTTATATATAACTTTATAAATTATTGTGCAATCTTTGCAATACTCATACAATTTATAAATTTGACGTCGGTATACATAACAAAAAATGGCGGGTTGGATAACCACGTGCTAGTCGTTATAGTGAAGAGATTACTGACTGGCAGACCGGGATGTCGTACTTCGACTCCCGGTAGGAGCAGAGAGTTTTCCTTTCTCCAAAGCGTCAAAACAACGTATGGTGTACGTCCAAACTCTTATTCAGTGTGTACTGGGGACACCTTCATCGGTGTTAATGCGGCTGGAGCGTGAAAGTAATCATTTACATCCATTCTATATCCAGATTAAGAATAGGTGGAGATATATTTCATCTCTCCCACATGCCTTACTGAGGTATACAAAATACTGTCTTTGATATTATTACGTGGTTGAATAACTAATTAAAAAATAAATTAACTAGCCAGCTAACTAATTTCATGGACCATGGCCATTCTTGGGAATTTAACAAGTGCTACGCTATTCAACAATTTTCCCGATTTCCACGAAACTAAAAATTGCATTTTCGTGCTCACATCAGCCCTCCACAACCGCAAGTAAACTGCTGTTTTTTTCCCTATACGCTAAGAAACTGTTTGCTCCATCTCAACTCTCAGTTTTAAGGACCGCATATTATCTGCTGTTCGCGTCTGTTCGTCTAACATATTCACAACTGCTCTGCATATCTGGAGGCAGACTCCTCCAAACTCGGTCTTAGTACATACCATACTGAAATGTAAGGGCAAAAAATTAACATTCGGCATATATTCTGCATCAAAGTATTAATCATTTAAGTCTTTCGACAGTATAAACCAGAATATTTTACGAACTTTAAAGAGCCGTACATTTCCTATTACTCTATCGTCAATGAAAAACGGAATGGCCCATATTAAAAAAAAGGCGTATTTTACGTCTCACTGAAAGCAAAACCTCAATGATTGGTCACGAATCATGCTCTATTTATATCATATTTCGCTGAATAATTGTGTCAGTCCTCCTAAACACTTTTCAAGAGGCAATTCTACATGTGCGTCCAGAACAATCGTTCTAGGTCTCGCGTTTCTTTTTCCGAATTTGACGTCTCCGTAAATGTGGACGACTTCAACACCCCGTAACTCAGCAGCTCCCCCCAGCGAAGCCCTGAGCTTGAGTAAGTGACACAGAGGCGGTCATTCAAAGCAGATTCGCAAAGGATAATCGCAGAGTGAATATTTCAAGCCACGGAAAAAGCGGTCTGTAAACAGCTGGTAAAAATCAGTCCAACCACCGCCAACGCGAGCAAGGATAATGTGGACTCGCCTTAAGATTCGCCGCCGAGAAGCTCTTAGGTCGTATTTTTAAATGTGTTGCGTTCTATAAGAAAACCTTGCAACGTATAAAAGCTTTGTTTGCAGTGCTTTGCATACATGACACTGTGAACTTGAGCTTAGGCCTTTTCCTATATTGATAAGAAAGGAAAAATATGTAAAACTGTTGGAAAATCACCCGGAAAAGTTCCCACGCCCATACAATCATATAGTTTTTAGCCTGATTCAGAATGATTTCACTTTCAGCACAGAGGGTACGGCTATTATTATTGCTAGTTAGTTGCACAGTAAGGGAGCACTTCATAACGTAGTACATAAAATTACCAACGGCAGTTCTTTTCAACTTCGTTAGCTTGCTTAGGCATGGGAAAAAAGTAGTGAGAATTAGCGAAAATTCCTCCTATAAATTTTACACATCTTTATGGGTAACATGGAAAATTCTTTTGTTATTCATAAATAACTAAGTTTCATTACGAATCAGTATTGCTGAATACGGATTACCAGAAAAATCTTATTTAAAATACGCATTCGCTGGTTTTGATCAGTAATTTCGGCGGCTAGATGAACTGCCATCACCTCTGTATAAATCCTACCTTTTTACTTCGCAAAGCTTTCCTTGAAAAGTAACTTTCATGTCGTGTCCTGTTTCACAAATCTAGCTTACAAAAAGAATACCAAATATGGTAGGAAAATTGATTCTATATTATTGTCAACATACGCGATATCTACGGATGTTAAATTTGTGTGAAAATAATGCATGAAATTTTCCAGATATGATAAACTTATTATTCTCAATCTCCTTTCTAACTGCACGGTTAGGCTCAGTTTTCTCAGATAATGGTCATGGGGGAAGTAACGTCTCGCTATTCGGTTGCCAGTTACAAAGCAGTACATTTCTTAGAAACGTCGGCACTTTTCTACAAAACTACACAAATTTACAACCTGAAGGACTATATTTTTAGTATTTACAGTAACGCGAACAACAAAACGTTAAGTTTTGATTTGGATATCAGGGAAATACCATGCCTAAAAGTTTAGCTGTGATCTCTTTATTGTTGAAAAGAAAGTGAATCACATTTCGCGCAAAGAATGGGCTGTCATTTTTCTTTGTGTTGCAAGAGATACTAGGTCGCTGGACATTTTGACAAATACAGCAATTATAACATTTATACATCAGAATAACCCACCTATTCTTGTTTCTTTTGCATAAAAGTGTATCCTGTCGCACTACAGAAGATGCGCAGTAGACTGCATGTAATCTCATTACGCCAGAATTGAATACGGACAGGTTCAGGAACAGACAGTAATGACACAAACGATTTTCAACATGGCAGACAACGGATGTAGCTAAGGACAGTTGTCGGACGTCAAACACTGTATTGCCAACGTTTACAACGATTAAAGATATGGGAACATATCCTCCTGTTCGGAAATCAAAGACTTTCTATATGGTACTCTATGTTTGTGCAGATAAGGAAATGCAGGCTGTGTGTACAAAATGTACTGCACTGTGTTACGTTTTGTCGCTCAGTGTAAACGAAAATTTCAAGATGGCAGAACTGTAAAGAATAATTTGACGAAATATAGGAAGAAAGCAGAAGCGAATTAAATGAACAAACAAACAAATGACAATTTAACAGTGTTTTTCCTCTCTTCACGTACCTGTGAGTTTACATTAATTCTGATACTATATAGTAGATAAAACTATATGTGTTTGTGGCAAACATATAAGAAGGTCGCATTTTTAAGGGTTGTCATAAAATAAAATAATTCTAAGTACTTCATTCGCAATAGCTGTATTTCAAACTTGTTTATTTAAATATCTGTAATCCATACGGGAGCATGATTTAATCTACGATACGGGAACATACATAGCAGTATTATTTGTGAGCCTGCAGTTTGAATCTAGTGAGATGGCATTCCGAAGGAAAGGAGTGACGTGATAAGACACGTGAGCACACGTGTGATCACAATTATGATTTTAAAGCACATGTAATTATCTTTATTTATTTAAAGACTGAAATTCGTCCAATGTACACACAAAACTACAGTTCATACCTCACAGAGAACGCAGTCTGTTTCCACTAGTAAAAACCAATAATTAAATGATGTTCAGATAAATAGTCGCTCCTAATTTTAGCATGATACATAATATAAAGACACTGTGTCATAAAATGCATTGTTGTTAATATTACAGCAGGCGGTGAATATAGCAAGCAAAAGGCTTTAAAGGATTAAAAATAGAAAAAGTCTGTATTAGAAATGTAACGAATATTTTTCTTTATATAAACGTTTCTGCCATTAGATTAAAAATATTTGTTGAAGTATGTTGAATTATAAGAGGTGACGCATTGTGATACGTGTACGTTACGTGGCACTGACGCCATTGAGATGTCACAAGTGTTTTCATGTGCTTTACACTGAGGGAGTTCGGAAATGTGCTGCCTAAGTTACAAAGATGTGGGTTAGTTCATGGTTTTAAAATAACAAAGAGACGGAAGGATATAGGAAAGAAAAAAAAACAGGCGAAGCACGAAACGACGAAGAAAGATTCTCCTTTTTCAAAATAGTTAATTTTTTACCGTTAACTAATTACGGCATATTAAAGACTTTCTTTATGTAAATATATAACACACAGAAAGAAATTACGTTACACTCCATTTAATTCGATTTGTTTTTTTCAACAATGTTTTTTACTATTCTAGCAGCCATAATCGTTCGCACAGAATTCGACACTGCATTTATCATGAAAAAAAAATTACAAAAGCAGAATACCTGGGGCACCTGTATCGTCATACTTTACATCTCTATTTTCTGAGTTGCGCTCTTCGCCATGTTGTTAGAATCAAAATTCTCAGAAAGTAACCATACCCATTTTGGTGGTACCGTAATTTTAATATCGCCATTGATTTACCGACAACAATTACGTAACGAATTAAGTGTCAAATTACACCTCTGAGATGCACATCATGCTGAATTACATAGCTGCTTCCGTCAAATAGAAAATAAAGATTTTGTGGTTAAGAAATATAAGTAAAAAAAGGAGACTTGTTGCAATTATCGTCTTAAAAATGTTGAATAATCTCCATAAAGCAAATTCAAGCACCTTCAGTGCCATTGTACCAGTAGCTGCTGCTACTGTGTAAGCTTAAAGCCTACAGCGTTCTGTCGGTTTTTTGAATTCACATATTTCAGCCTTACTTTCAAATTTCTCGACCTACCTACAGCGACTAATTTTTATTTTGCTGAGATCTGCGATTTTCTGGGATATTAAGCAGCGTCGAGTTGTAATACTTTTCTTCTTGGATTTACTGACCCTTGACGATGGGACAGATACGTTATCCTGAAACGTCTGTAAAGTATTACCACCCGACGCTGCGCGGTATCGTAGAAGATTGCAAATCTCATCAAAATCGAGGCGGAAACCTGAAATCACAATTTTTTTTTGTTCTTAGAGGCAATGAGGGAATGCCTACCACCACGTAGAATTAATTTCTGATTTCATCATTTGTATAAGGAGCAATATATATTGTTGAAAATAAGAACGCAAAATATGTACTGACTCGGACGAAAAGTGTTACGTAGGAGAATGCTTGAAAAAGTTTAAAATTGGGAGATATTTTTATAACATTTAAATGTTTGTTGAAATGTAAAAGATAGGCCATTATTCCAGTTCACTTGCGGTTTGTCTTGGTCCAGGCAGTGAAAAGAGGGAACACACATGTTTCGCAGGAGCGCAATGTGAGCAACATCTGTTAGTATTAATAACGTCTCAATATATGTAGCAGGAAGGGAATTTAAAAAGATTACTGGTTTACCACAGCCACCATCGTGAAAAATATCTCAAGTTTTCGGTCCCCTTTCCAACAGGCTGGTTCCTCCACCTTAGTATGGAGACTTATAATCAGTACATGACGTATTGTGCTTTCTGCAGGCCTACTTAATTTGGTGACTAATTTTTTCATTCTATTTTTGCGGTCTTTGGAAATTTATGTTACCCGTACTCAGTTGGGCAACAAAAATAATTTGTGGTACGAGCTTCAATTTTTTTCTTGCTTTATTGATAAAAATATTTTACGTTATTGTGCTATTTTTGTACATTGTGAAATGTAAAGAAATTTGTTCTCCAGCGACAATATTTGGAGAATTCCAGTATCTCTTTAATTGGGTACAAAAATTACTTATCTTAGTGAAAAATTAAATTTTAAATTTGTTGCTTGAAAATAAAATGAAAACTTGCATGTATTTATTTTTCATTTCGGGTAAATTTTGTTTATGTTTTGAAGGCGCAAGGTACAGACGTTCTAATTCATCAACGCAAAAATAGTAATAACAAACCTCATCAATATCCTGATTTTTGCCTTTGGTTACGTTCCATCTTCCCACAAACAAACTGACGCCTCCAGCCAAGAGTCTGACGGATTTCCTGCAGGCGCCTTTGCATCCCCGCGAAACGAATATTCAAGTCCTTCTCTTCGGCCGTACATACATACAAAACTCGAGAATTATTTAGAGGAAATTTCTATAAAATTTTGTATGATGGGATTTTACGGGGAAATGTCAAGTTATTTCAGTTTTCTGTCAGCTTTGGCAGCGTTAGTTACAGCTCCAAATAAGGACCTACGCGCAATTCTGTGAGCATTTAGAATTTAGCTCTCTCAAGATTTATAGGAGAGAAAATTTACAAAAAAAATATTTCAAATACTAATAAAGCAAACTTTCTGTGCTCAAACCAAATGTCGAATGGTTCTATAAGTAATAAGACAAACGGAGTGCAGTGCACACAGTGCTGTACTTGTAGCGTACTGAACATTCACACTTGTCATTAGGAGAAAGTACCCGTCGTGACAAGTGAAAAACTTAAAAAACTCTCATTTTTAAGACACTTTAAACAAGTTTTGTTTGACTCTTCAATAGAATGTTCTAATAAAATATGACTTTGAAGCATATAGGATACATTAAACAAGTTATAGGACTAGACACACACACACACACACACACACAAGTAATTGTCCCATAGGTTGCGCACCGTCTTAAAGTGAAAGACGTTATATATATTTTTCTTTCGAAATAATAAACACCAACTAATGCACCAAAAATGTATATAATCTTTATTCGTAAAAGTCTCCTACATGTTTCGACCCTGCTGGGCCATCTTCAGGGAGAATAGTCTTGTTACACTGTTAGGGCACATTCACACTTAACTGTACAAACGCAACCATAGTGTATCGAAACTATTCTCCGTGAAGATGGCCTAGCAGGGTCGAAACATGTAGGAGACTTTTACGAATAAAGATTATATATATTTTTGGTGCATTAGTTGGTGTTTATTCTTTCGCATGATACAGTGCACGGACATGGAACACATTAAATATATTTCTTTGTTTATATAATACATACACACCATGATTTGCATAATTTTTGTCTCATCTCAAAGTGAAGAAGTTGATATGTGTGTGTGTGTGTGTGTGTGTGTGTGTGTGTGTGTGTGTGTGTGTGTGTGTGCGTATGTGTGTGTGTGTGTGCGTGTGCGTGTGTGTCTATACACATACAGATTTCCCCTAGTGTGTGTATGATCTCAACGCGAACAAGTTTCATACGACCCCAGCTGTGTTTACCCATGTGAGGTGAACACTATATTGTTCTGTGTGGTACAGTGTAGTGACCAACTTGGCAGGGGCTTTGATTAGCAGAATTTTGCAAGACTTGAAGTTTCTGACCGCTTTGACTGTGAAGAATATTCAGTTCTGGTATGTGACGCAGTGTAGCTTCGTTTCAAATTTACAAACTTTTCGAAAGAACATGTTGCCTCCATTTTCAGACTACAAGAATAAATTCACAAGCACAATTTTGATTATAATATAAGGGAGGCAGTTTTGAGTATTCTGAAAACACGAATCACTTTTACTCAAGCTGAACGTCAGTAAATCTAGTAACCAGAAGGAAGTCTTGCGAAAGTTTATTTGCACACGCTCTGATACGCTACGCTTTAAAATCATCCGCCAATAAATATTATATTTTTAAATTTAACACCTTACTCCGCGTATTTTATAAAACGCGACACTCCGAAAAAACAGGAAGGTTTCTTTAATACTTCAACTACACTTTTCTGTTACATTTAACTTGAAAGGCCTGGAGGTTAACGCGTCTTTCTCTTAATTCCGTCTGTAAAACGAAATTCTTGAGTAAATATTGTGTAGTTTCAAGACTTGTTTATATAAAACATATTATTTTTTCGCACGTAACGTTCTTTCTGTCTGTCACGCACAGTTATTGGTACTAATTTTTTTCGCAATAAAATTCGTTATTTTTATACGTGTAAAATAAATTAATTTCTTTCCATGTAAGGCGTACAGCTGTTTCTACAAATCATTTTCCTTTACATATAAAGTTTGCTATTTTTCTGCACATAAGGTAAATTTTAGTTCTTTTATCATGGAGTGTATAATTATGTTAATCTTTTTCACTTATGTACAAAATTCATTAATTATTTAGGCAGAAATATTTCCATTTCTTCCGAATGCCAAAGTTGTATTAACCGCTTAAGCTTCTTTTATACAATATATAACAGTATAATTATTTGTATTAGCTTACTTCTTTCAGCTACTATTTTCGGTATTTGTTTAGTTACAAAAAATTTTCCTTTCTTTCCAGACACTTTTTAGATTTATTTGTACTTATCTTCTTCTTGCAGGTATAATAATTTTCTTAAGTATGCGAAAATGTTTCATTCTTTCCACATTTCGAGTAAAAGTGCTTACATTAATTTCCTTCCTTCGGTGTACAATTCATTATAATAGCTTTCCACTTATTATACGTGGCGTGTAACACTACTTGCCTTCTTGCTTTAAGCATCCAGTATATTTTTGTCTATTTACACAATAATATTCTATTCTTTCCATACTCCTTGTACTAATATTTTAAGTGTTCTTCCTGCGGATACTTAATAACTATTTGGACTACATTCTTCGTACAGAGTGCCAATTAAGTAAAAATAATTAAAGACACGAAGTAGAATTCACAATATAAAATTTATTTAATGTAAAATTTATTCAAACAGAGAGTTCTCATTCCATTAATCATACTAAGCGCCGCCAAGGTTACTTTTTAAATCATCAATTGGCCATCGTAACAAAACTATTAAAAACCCAGATGTACAGTGCGGTATTGAAAATTGTATGGAAAGGTTAAAAATAGAGTGATTTGTGCATGCCTAATCTTTAATTCCCTGGTGTACAGCGTTTTCGTTAGGCTAATATTACTTAACTATTTAAGATCTTGGAACATAGGTAAATACATTAAATTCCAAAACACAATTTCTACCAATAACACTGTGACAGAAGAATGCGGTGTAATTGTGGAACCATCATTAGCATGGTAAAGCCGAAGAGACCGACGGAAGACGTGTTTCAATGAAACATTTTTCACCACGACTCCTTCATGACGTCAAACGGGAATGGCATTGGGCTCCGCAATGCGAAGCCAACACCTACGTGCCTCAGTTATAGCACGGCCACAAAAAAGTTTGAAAAACTAAATTAATATTGGGAATATAAAATAATTGTACCCTTATCGAAGATAATGTTGCGGCCCTTTCTTTCCTACGACATGAATATATTGGGTGATATTTAGGTCTCACTTAAGACAGGAAAAATGGCCTAAATTGTGTCAGATATTAGAAAGTCTGACAACTGGAATCTTAGAAATCGCAAATTAAGCAGGGCTGTACAAATTTTACAAAAATCTGGGAGACACGTAACTCCAGGCCCCATAAGAAGGGCATGAAGCAAGTTGCATACAGGGGACGCAAAATATTAGCCGCTACCGTACAAAATTTATTCGCCACGGCGACTTGGCCACCGGGATTTGTGCACGCATGATTTAAAGCCTGAATCTTATTTAAATATTATATACAATTTCAGTCCGTATGTCACAGTACACACAATGCGTCTCGAGTTCTGAGATTTCCGCGGCGGGGAAGCTGATTCCATTCTGCTGGGACTCGACGCCGTGTCAATTCGTAATCGGTTCTCAAAGTTTTGAGGCACGGTAGTGGCCCCGAATAGGGGAAACCGATCACAACGACATACGGCGTCATACCCCAGTCGAAAGGAATCTTTGTACCGTCTCCGTTACAGAGATAAGCCGATTAACAATGGGTAGGAAAATACTTGCTATTTCGTCTGAGAATAGTGTTAACACAAAAATAATGTGTGCTGATAAAATACTGAGTTGTCTGAAGTATCACGTGTTCTACTGTCTGACTGGACACGGCGGGACATGCCTTTTCTGGGCGAGTGTCACAGAAATAAATCTGACGATAAAAATTCAAATTTTTTAAAATTCATACAAGATAGCAAATATTCTAATGTTTTTCTTTACGTAATGCGCAGGTTTGCAAAGGCTGACCTTATTTTTAGGATGTAGTGATTTCTTTACATTACAAGTGTAATTTTAATTTAATTTGCGCCCACAAAAATTTCGGCTTTCCCTGAGTTTTTTCCTCTAAACTCACAAATATTCAAAGGAATTATGTGCAGATCTCTTACATCTAATTTCTCTACCAAGGTTCTGACAAATGTGCAAAAGACGGGTTAGAAATTATTTTACGCCTTTAAGCAGAGTACGGTTTTCAACAGCGCTGTTTTCCACGAAATCGTTATTCAACTAATACATTTTTGTAAAAATTTTTTACCGGCGTATATCTGCATCAGGCAAAAATATGGAAAACAGACTCAAGATTTTATTCCCCTCCCCCCCCTTGAAATAATGTGTTGCATCCGCAACAAAACTTCTCACGATACATAAAATTTCTCAACGGCATTTAAGTGTGCATGTGTTATATACAACTTGACAGACATCGTTAAATAACTATGGAAATTTACTGGTGGAAATTATTAACGCCGTTACATAAAGTATCTATTATCACTGAGACGATTTGCAAAAAATGTCACAACAGCACTACAACTATTGGTAAAGTATTTCTATATGAAATTTCATGAAAATTCGGCAAATCATTTAGTCGCTTTTACCAGATTATAAATGGAATGATCGAAATGACTTCTAAAAAAAGTATTTTCTTTATTCTTAGAAAAGGTTTAAAAATTTTAAATGAAAAATGAGTCACTATGTAAATTAATAAATTTACAACAAGATTTTTATTGCTCCCATTATATGTAGAGAATCATTTCGTACCTCCTTGGGAACACAGCGTGATTTTTTATACGAGCAAAAAAGATTTGGTGAATGTTACGTTGATAAATGAGAAATTTTAGGGGATAATCTTGTGGGAATCTTAAATGCCGTGTGTGGGGAAAATAAAAGTGCCTGAGCGTTAGACCTGGCGATATTTATACTAACAAGATTTGGTGTTACAAAGGAAGTTGGAACAAATACTTTTGGTGGATTTTCAAAGAAGTCAAAGGAATATATTTACAAGCATTTTTATAAATATATGTGAGAGGTTTTCTTGTTATTCAGTGTACGTTGTAACCGCGCTTCCACACTACTAACCACTAATAGTTAACTGTTGTGTCTTAAAAGTTTACTGAAGGCTAGTGATAATCATATGTGGAAACAAGGCTCCGACCGGTTGCTCATAGTAGATATGAGTTCCACCCAGGGGATTTATGGTGCTCGAATTTAATCATACCTGACTCCGAATCATAATTAGTGTTTCCTTGTTTACAGCCAAAACCCAAGTGTCCCGCGTACAGCAGACTGCCTGACCAGCACTAAGATAGGTCCCGTTATACTGGGTACTTGCGTACGGTTCGCAGTATGCTTATTGTCGTGTGGCAAGCTGACCCTCGCACAGAAATTTACAGGGGAATGCAGCTTTAAAATATATACTACACCACATCTTCCATCTAGGGATGGCAGCCCGTAGACTCGAACTCAGGCTGCCCTGCTACAATGTCATATGTTTGTTACCGTGAATTCCAAGAAATTCGAAGAAAACTTATCCTTGAACAGAGAAAGAAAAAATATCAACTTAATTTTGTAATATTACGAGTTAACAAATATGACTGGGAGTATTTCCAGCTAGAAATACTGCAATAAATTCATCTACTGCACGTATTTCCCAGTAGTTGCTTGTAAGGAGAAAACCCGTATTTCTTTTCGGTCTATGTGAAAGAAGCACAAAGCGTAGTCTATGTACGTACGTACGTGAAAATATGTCTTTGGACAAAAAATGAATTTGGGCCTATAGTTCTGTACATACATGTCACTGAAGCACACAAAATTAATTATTGCATGCTGCTGTAACTACAAGACCACCACCACCACACAGAAACGTTAATTTTAATTTTTGTAGTCAATATGCGAAATATATCCCACGATCATACAGAAGACAATAAAAACATGTATGATAAGTGCACGTATGTCACCTGAAGTTTACATGGAGGATGTTTGGAATTAGCAACCCTGGCTTAAGCAGCGTGTAGTCTAGCACGAGGAGACTAATGTTTTGGAGAGACTTGTTCTCTACACTCTTTGGTGCAACAACAGAAACAATCTTTACTTTTACATGCAGGCATACAGGCAGTATCATTCACATGGCAGAGAGTGTGTTGAAGTTTGTGGCAACGAAACTGCTGGACAAAAAGTGTGGACAAATTACGTGCTGCATTGATCTTCATAATTACGTTGTGTGTCTAGAAGAACTTGGAAGAAATGGCTAGGAATTTTAATTTCAAATTCCAGAACATGAGGTACAGAATAAAAATCTTCTCTCTTCGAAGAAGGTACAGTGATGACCCAAAGAATTTTTATAACTTTTTAAGTGAAGTGAAAGAAAGAAACCCTACTGGAAGAGTGTAAAAAATTATTATATAAGTCATAAATCACTCTGAGAATCTGTAAGCAAGGGAAGAAAACATCACTGTAAAAGAGACATGAATTCTGAAATGAAAAGACGTAAAGTAATAATATTATATATTAAGAATCCAGAGAAATATGTTCTAAAGAAGGGACAGAAGCGGCTAAAGAAGCACAAATCTGTGGAAAAAATAAATGAGTAGTTAGATCAATTGCGTCAAGAATCATCTACGATTTTCACTAACGCAGTTCAGCATGACGTGCCATGGGCAGCTTTCAGTCTTTAACACAAAGACGGATCGGCGTAATGGGACAAACGGGAAGAAGTAAGATTACGCAACAGTCAGAGGAAGTGATTAACCGTTACAAAGAAATGTGGTATTGTGAATATAACACACGAAAATGAAGACAGAACTTGTGTCATGTCTATGTTTAACATAAATCGTAAATGTAAAAGTGCCAAAATTACATATCCAAACACATTATGCTTTTAATAAAGAAAAGCGTCTGAATTAATGTAAAATTTATTGAGCTGCTCAACCAGCGAGTACTGCATATAAATTATACGTAGAACAGAATGTTCCAACAATTACCAGAAGTTCTCTTACCACAGTAACCAAATAAATTTAGATTCGAGATCCCTAAAATTATAACGTCTTTTACTACAGAAAAATAACGAAAACGAAGAGGGTAAAATACATGCACAAGCTTTGAATTTTTTCCTTCAATATTTAATGCAGTAAACGGAAATGAACACTCAGTTAATTCTGTCCTATAAAGAAGAGGAAACCTCAAATGTCCTGAAATATATAGTATATGGAAATACAAAGAAAAACTTAGTTAAGGTAGAAAAGCAATTACTTTAATTAAAAGTTGGGCCTGCATTTACTGTTTTCTCGGTGCTTTTGAAAGATTATATTGAAGAAATTTGAAGAGAACTAGATACTCGGTAAGTCTGCATATTAAGATGAGAAATGGAATAAAAATAAGGGAATTCTTTTTGCCGACAATAAAGTAATATTAAAAGAAGAGGCAAACTATGTTCAGGAATTTAATCTGTTCCATGTCCGTGCATTATAATATACAAAAAACATTAATCATCAACAAATGCACAAAGATCTTTTCATCAATTGTAACACACTCCTACATGTTTCGACCCTGCTGAGTTATCTTCAGGGTCTAAACATGTAGGAGTGTGTTACAATTGATAAAAAAACTCTTTGTGCATTTGTTGGTGATTAATGTTTTTCTGTATAGTGTTCAGGAAATTATTCTTCGGTTATATGTCGAGAAGAGGTAACAAACTTAACATTTCGGAAAATAAACTCTAAATGACGGTTCTTAGAGAAGAAATATTCAGAGTATATATAATATCTTCACGTGAAAATGTTGATGTGAAGTAATTTTCAGACTTCAGTTACGTGGTGTCCAATATTGCTATCAATTCCAAGAGAAAACTTCACCATTAGTGATCCTAGTCGCTACTATAACATTGCCGAATGCAGCTTTTTGCCACACACTGCATTTATGCTTCCTGTATGCTTCTGGCAAGAAAGAGTTACTGTTTTCCTAAACAGATCTAACTGACTGGTTTTACTAATGAAAACACTTTGTAATCCTTGTGAGGTAAAAGGGAAATTTTATACGTAATGTGCATTAAATTTAGCCTTTTAGGATAGATATTAAATAGATATTAAGACATGTAGAACAATTTCAATATTATTGAAATTATAAAGATGAAAGGAAACAAATTTGATATTTTATAAAGTTTGAAAATTTTGAAGCTTTTACGATCGCAGTGAAACAGAATATGACACAGAAGAATTTTAATAAAATTTAGAACAAGCGATGTAATATTTAACATGTAAGAACTGCTGAAGTTGAATGACAAGGTATAGAATGAAGAAACAGGGTGGTGTCCGGTATTTTTCTAATTTAAGAAAAAATCGTGGAATAAAAGAAATGAAAAATATTTAGGAGTTGCAAAAGTCCCTTCCAGTTAGGTTTTTAATATAATTACGGCGCAAGTCGTGACACTGGAAGACACAGAAGCAGCAGAAAAGAGGTAATTACAACATGCATCTTCAACAGGCTGTAGCCTAAACCGCCAAATTTACGTGAGGGATGTATTTAAGAAAATTTTGTATTGCATATGCACGAATATTCACTTTCATTTAGAACGGAGAAAATATTTAATTTCTGTTGTCACACTTGATATTTTGCAATTCAATATTCTAATAAACACAAATATAGATGTTTACTGTATTACATCGGAAATATATCCAAAGGGTTCCCTTTTAGGCCTACTCCAGTATAACCATATAATTACCAAATGACACAAACTGTACACATACAATTAATTATGTCTACTACCGGTGATGAAAAATTTCCTGTATTATACCAAAGAAAGTTTCTTTCACGTAAGGTTAGGATTCCCGCGCTGCTGGTGAAATATAATGTTATGTACTCTGGTAGGAATTTGCCGAAATTCAGGGGAAAATAAAAATCATATATTTATGGAAACCAAATCCCATAAGACAGTACTGTATTGTATTTCCAAATATACAAGCAACTACGTAAATTTACTTATCCTTATCCCGATTTAACATTCGTAGGCCTAGTGACATCTAGTTCTACCTCCTGATGTGACAATAAGAAAATGTGAAATTTTCCAAAAAGGGTATTTATGTTTCACATGACTCTCGCAGTAGGCAGTGATTATGTTCCTCAAATGTCTGTCATTGACTGAAGTTTACTCTGGCCAAGAAAGGTACTCGGAAGGGCCGATTCGATGTCACTATCTATTCCTGCACTTCCTTGAAAACATATTCTGCACAATGACAGTTATTTCGTGTCGGACACTGACGACACTTGCTGTACGTATTTATCAGTACCGCTGACAGAAACAGCACCAATTATATGACTGTTTAAGTATGCTCTTATATCACATAGTGCAAACGCAAGAATGTTAAATCTAATGCATAAACGTAGTGTACAGACAACGTGTTCCCTTGAGTTTGACCATGTTGTCCTGTCTCTGAAATTTAAAAATGGTGGTCTTTTTCTAATTCCCCAATAAAATGAAGTTAATAGAAAAAGTTTTCTTATATTTCACCATTTTTATAATCTTCTGTAAACCACAAAATTAATCACGCTTAGCGGGTCCAAAATTTAGGCCAAAGATGATACCTTATTTTTCCTTTAAATGTTTTCCTACTTTGGTTGATGGAGAGAAAACTGTTTATTTGCTTCACAGATACCACCATGAAGTACATTTGTTCCGGCAAATGGAAAGTTTGAGTACTCCTACAGTGTATTGTAGAGGGCGATTTTCCATGGATGCGAAGGTATAGATAAAACTAAAATTAAAGTTTTTCGCTGTGAAAAAAATTTTCGGCACAACAAAGCAAAGTGCGGTTAATGAAGCACAAATCAGACTTACTTCAACGTATAAAACATGGAAGAACAAAAGTGAGATGCGACATTTGAGTTTTGTATGCGTGAGGTGCACTGCTGACTTCTGGAATGAGCACACATGTGATTCTTTCACCAACCCTGCGATTTAAGAATCGTGCTCCGAGGAATGCTGACGGAAAATGTTACAAGTTCAGAAACACAGTGGAAGATAAATGTGATTATTATGGGTGAAGAAGAAAATTGTAGAAAGGATGTAGATGCAAAGATTAGGCCTGCGTAAAATCGCGCCCTGTTACAAACCTAGTCACTAAAGCAAGAAAAGCTGTCCGAGAAACAACTACGAAGAACAATTCTTGATTGAGAGTTGTTTCAGCCGGTATTGTAGGCGTAATTATTACAAGAAATGTAAGGAGTATAACAAGAGGAGGAAAAGGAAAAAGGACATGAAACGAGGTAAATAATAATGTGTTTGTATGTATTAAAAAATATTGCTTCGAAGAGCGGAGCGTAAATGTAATGACGAAATCCCGAAACGTCCAAAAATCGGATGGGAATCAGGTGCCTCAGAATAGGGCCGAGATGAGGCTCGTGCGAACGCGCTAATGAAACCTGTGTGACCATAAAGTGCGGGAATTTCTTAATTAGAATATCAACTATTATTTTCTCAAAAAAGTCTCTGCTCCACAGATTTAGCTAGTTAGTTAGTTAGCTAGCTAGCTAGTTAGTTAGTTGGTTGGTTGGTTGGTTGGTTGGTTGGTTGGTTGGTTGGTTGGTTGGTTGGTTGGTTGGTTGGTTGGTTAGTTAGTTAGTTAGTTAGTTCGTTAGTTGGAAACATAAGTATTCTGAAAACGGGTACCAGCGGTGATACTTAAGTGTGCAGTTAAAATAAAGACACGTGGGTACGTAACGTGTGTAATGAACGAGACAGACCATGGGGGTTTAGGCCTAACATGATTTTGTGGCGCGTTCGGATAATCTTCACACCTCCACGGCTATCCCAAGAACTTGATACTATTTCAGCCCAGAGAGCGCTTTTATGGCGATTTAATGTCGCCGGAAACAATAAAATATACTTAGGTCTTGATACAAAGTTTCCGAGAATTGATATTTTCTAGACAAATTTTCACAAAAGTTCCAAATATCAAATTTTAAGGAGTTCCTTCTAGTGTGAGCCTTGCTAATACATGCAGACAGACGGACGAAGAGAGACAGGTGGATGCACAGACAGAAAAACAGACACAGGGATTTGACGAAAGTAATATATGCCTTTCGAGACTATGCGAAGGCACCTAAAAGCATAATATGCCAGTACAGGGAGTACAGTCTAGAAAAATTTTAAATTAACCCTTTAAAGACGAAGCGTATCTGTTTTATATAAGGACTCAGCGCGTACCGCGCTGTAAACACGCTCCACTTCGGTTATAAAAACCAGTCTCTTAATGTTTTATAAGGCAAAAGTTGCTGTTTGTTCTGAGATCCGTACAAAACACATAAACGCAATGTGGGCACCACGTAGAATTTTTTAATGTTGAACCTGTTGGTACGTAAAGTTACCGCTAGGCTTTAAAAGGTTAAGACGACGTATTACTGTTGAACACTTTGAATCGCGACAGGAAAAAGATACTTTCTCATGGCCAAGATGTACACAATTTTTCTGGTGCCCACCCAACTTCCTATTCAATTCGTACCGTGGGATTTTTATAAGAGAAAAAACTGAGGGGCCTGAAGCTGACCAGGCATCTCCATCTAGCGTCAAAGTTAAGAATGTGTGTTGCTATATCTCTATTCACCCTGTATGCCTTCATGGCGTATACAAGAACTGCACTCTACTCTATAAGCCAATTACGAACTGCTTTCTCTGACAATTCCTACGTACTTTACCTACATAAACTGAACAATATTACAGCAAAGACAATTATGAACAACTTTATGTTTATACGGGGAACTGACTCCAGCTACCGAATATTAAAATCCGCACAACAAACGCAGAGGTGTGGCATATGAACCTACTCTGTTTAAAGATTTCTTTCTTCCTACATAAAATCGCTGTAGGCAGTGAGCTGGAAATCTGAAGCAAAGTTTCAAGCACCCTCCTAGCCTATTATCAACAAGAACGAATGAAGAACACTTTGTCCGTCCCCTTCAGTTCGCTTGCAATGGCTATCTGTTAGATAAATTACACAAAATACCGGGTGTACCTGAAGGGCATTCACATACTAAATACGATATCAACGTGATGTAGAAAACTTCTAAGGAAATGTAGTTGATAATTTCTAAAAATAAAATACGTTAAATATGTGTATAGTATCTTCAGTACCGAGATTATAATAATTTAAATTACAGCAAGAAAACGTGGCCCTCTGCATTCCTGTTTCCTAAATATTTATATAATTGTAAGCTTATTTTGAAATTGGTAAATTCTGGGCTAATCTTTAGTATATTCAGTTCTTCTAAATGCTTCAAGTTAATTAGTTTAAAAATAAATTAGGCTTTTATTGTCGAATACAATAAATATATATATATGACATAAACGGTCTAGAAGCTTGCGTGTTTTCCAAATTTTGTAAAGGAAATATTCAAGTATGCACCAGTTCACCTCGACGGTAATGCGACTCATTCGTAAGAAAAGAGCATTCAAGGATTTTCACGTTAATAAAACCTTTATATTTTCTAGTGCCACATGAATCGGTGAATGCTGAAGCTGGGAGCAGTTTGTGATTCACTCCACTTCATTACAAATTGTAGTGTTCTTAATATTATAATACTATTGCACTAAATTTTTAAATTTTTTACAATGAAATATTTACGTGATTTGCAGAAAGGGAAGGAATGCAGGGGAGGTCACACCTGTCAGTTCTCTGTCCATATGTTTTAGCTCGAACGTCTGGTAGAATGTTCATTAATTCTGACACTTAATTTCATGATACTAAGCTTCAACTGAAGCCAATATATTTTAACTTCCTACCTTAATAACAACATGGCTGACGCCCGAAATTGCGCAGTGAGAACCAGAACAGCGACTCTTCCGACCTCCAATAATTGTAATATACCAGGTAATTAATCTAAGAAAGGGTAGTCTTCGGCCGATGCAGCCTTTGCACCTTAGCGTTAGCTTTTACGAATATCTTTGACGTTATTTACTTTGTTATAGGCATAATATTGTTACTGGTGTTACTTTAGTTAATTGTTTAATATTTTGAATATTTTTTGGGAATATAATTGCGATACAAAAGATTTCTCCTGATTAGTATCTTATGTTCGTCCCTAGCAGTTGATGTTAAGACATTCAACCGGTAAATATGAGAGGAACTATGAATTTGTAACTGAAGACTTCAGAATGTTACGTTTAACACAATTGCAAGATATACCTTCTTTCAACTAGTGGTTGTCTTGGTGCAAAAATAATGTAGGGTAAACAAATTTCTGACCACCTGGTAGGGAAAGAAGTTAGGCTTGAGCAGCAAGTTAGAACTGGGTCTTGCCCCACCCGACCGCGCCCTTAATCTGCAGATGACATCCATTCTTACCCTACAGTCCATCCATGAAGACTAATGACACTACGGCAGCATGGCTGTCATGGAAATGAGCATCTGTGTTAAAACCCGTCTGTTGAATGACCGCCCGCTTCTATGAATGGCGTAACATGTCTTTCATTGTATCGGTTGAGCTTGCTAGCTTGCTTGCTTCGTGAACAGGTTTTTATGCATATTTAAATAATATGAAAAGAATAGTAAACAAAACCCCGTTCGTTGACTGCTGGAGTCGCCATCTCTTTAAGGAAATTCTAACTTTTTTATATTTGCTACAATATTAACAGTTTCAGTCGGTAATACAGAATCCTGAAATATAGAAAACACTGGGTGTTGTAACCAATGAACTACTGTGTTACTTTTTCCAATGATTTCTTAGTTAAAGTAGCCTCTAAATACCTAGTATATTCTTTTTGCGGAATTATATGAACAGTTTCTCAAGATGTTAGAAAATATTTGTAATTTTAGAAATTTCTTACGTATGCATATTAGAGCAGTTATATTTCATAGATCACTTACGTAACTATTTTTAAACCACAGGCTTCAACATACATTTACTGTATAATTTGACAAACCTCTCCCAGGTTTAATAATCATTTATACCTAGAGCATTCTTTTCGCACAGTTCTACAGAATATGCTATAAGACGTGTAAGAAGATTTTTTCAATATTCCCCAGTGAGGTAAAGGAAAAATTCTAAATGAAACAAATCAAAAAAATTTTCACACTTGTAAGTAGAAAACTTACTTAGGCCTTATGTTTAAGAGGATAAATCATGTTTACGTGTAAGTCGTTAAGGCATCTTGCTTCATTCTTATTTACAGGAATAATATTCGAGCAATATATTTATATAGCCCATAGTTTGTTTCTGCTAAGCGAACAAAATATCGTGGAATACGGCTCATAAATGCCTACAAATTACGGTTGTCTCTCGTAGAGTTTTAACATGAAAACAACTCCAAAACGCAGATTGTGCCAGTGCGGACACTACAGCAGGCTCTTCCGTGAACTCTCCTCAAATTTCTATACAGTTGATTACGTGAAGTCTTACCGCAGTCCTTCCCTATTCTACCTACTCACAGTAGGTGTCGAGGTTGTTTATTTACACTTGATCACACTCAGACACACACCACAGTCGGTAGGACTCCTCTGGACGAGGGATCGGCCCGTCACAGAGACCTCTAACTGACAACACAAACACTCACAAGAGACAAACATCCATGCCGCCGGTGTGATTCGAACAAACGATCCCAGCAAGCGCTCGGCCGCAGAGCTACGCCTTAGACAGCGCGGCCACTGGGATCGACTTAGGTGAGGTCACTTAGGGAACTAGTACAATTTTAAACGTTTGAAGGCTTAAACTGATTTAAATGACACAATAGTTTGTTACCTCACAGATAAGGTTTAATACAGAATTAATTGATATTTATATCATGAATTATAAGAAAGATACAAATACAATATGTAAAGAAATTGTTGAACTTCTTATCTCAAGGAAGGCGATAGATATAACAGCCAGGGTGGTTTAAATGGCTAAATATATCACATCTGTCTTTACAATAGAGTCAAAAAAGTAGCGTCACGAAAGATATGTTGGTCAGGTTCTGTACTCGTGAATGATTATTTTATTCCGTCCACAGTTAACATATCGATATAACGTACTGTCCCGATTTTCCGAGTCCCGATTTTTCGAAGTATCCTATCGTCCGAGCCGATGCAGTACAGAGCAAATTGTTTCTATGCAGGTAGACGTTCATCTTAAGTGCATACCCCTGTGTTCACACGCGTCTTTCAGGCATTATGGTACTTCGTGCTAGCTGTTTTATTTGCGTCTTCCAGTGTGCTGTTATACGATATATGTATGTATTTTAATGCAAGCTAACAATGAATGGTAAAGTCACGAGACATTGGTCGTAATTCGTGTAGCCCGAGCTTATCAGTAATTCGAGACAACATCGGTCACGTCTACCTCCAATCCGTTGAGATTCTATTGTATTCGCATAAAACGTAATTAGTAAAATAAAACAGAAATTTATGGTTACGGACAGAAGTTCAGGAAATTGTTCAAAAAATTTTACCAATATTTCATGCAGAAAATTCTGCCA
Source organism: Coptotermes formosanus (assembly GCA_013340265.1). Lineage (NCBI taxonomy): Eukaryota > Metazoa > Arthropoda > Insecta > Blattodea > Rhinotermitidae > Coptotermes > Coptotermes formosanus. Next base: position 859,263 of record BLKM01009427.1, on the reverse strand, counting down.
AATTTCGAAATCCAGAATTTAGGGATTAATGCTCTCTTTTCGATATATATTTGTATTATACTAGAAATTTCTCCAGCGAGCTGAAGCGCAAAATTTCAACGAGAGAACAACGAGAGCTTCTCCGACGTAAATATTTATTAAAAGCGAAAAGACAAGCACAAACATTTTATTGTGCTTTGCAATGTCTTGGGCAGATTTGGAGTCATCACACCATGTTCATGAAGTTTTACTTCTTCTGCGCTATTAGTCCTTTCTAGCTGACGCTGCCTTATATATCAGAAGAAGAGAACACTTTATTGTGTTTTTTTTTTTGCATTTTGAATCTTTTATTTCGATATAAACTACGTTTTAAATGTCGTAATATTATATTTCCTCACAGAAAATAGGATCGTTTTCAATGCAGTGAAGTATCGACAATTTTTCACTCCTTTAGAGACGTTATAACGCGTCCGTACTCATGATTATAGCGTTCTCCTGCAATCGGGCGACACCCAGGTTCAGCCTGAGCTGAAGGATCCAGCAAACTAATACACTGGACTTCCTCTCTGATTGCTTATTGAAAATCTGTAGGCCATAAAATTACTAGTAATAAATGCAGCGTAATATTTGTCGTTGCTGTGGGCACGGCAGGCTTCGCGGGATGCTGCGGCCTATGCAGGTTTCCTGTGCGATAAAAAAGCGGTACTTAGCGACAGGATAAAACAGACCCTGTATAGTATTTACTGCCTAACATACAGGCCTGCAGTTGCAGAAGCTACAAGGAAATACATTCGTGATTTCAGGCTTCCGCCGCGAAGTTGAGATATGCCATCTTCTCTTCTTGGACTTGACACTTGAAGATGGGACCGATACCCTGTCCCGAAACGTCGGTAAACGATTACTATTCGTCGCTGCGTAATACCCCAGAAGAGCGCATATCTCAAGAAAATATATTGCTCAATGCTTTTTCTGTAATATGTTTTTCTGATGTAGTAAACACTTTTAAATAAATATCTCTAGTTAGGTCTCGTTCTCAAACAGTGGGCTCCATTGGGCATTAACTTCTTCAGAAACTTCAGGTTGACCCGAAAATAGCTACGAATTTACCAGCCAGCACGGCGTAACACCCCAGAAATCAGTTTCTTAAGCAACGGCGTTGTTAGAATCTAAAATTTGGCATTGTGTTACTGTCTGCCAAGTATCCTCTGCAACTTCCTGGAAGTCGATTTTTTACTTTGATCTACTTCCGTGGATAATTGTTACACTAATGGCCCATACTGAGCCCTCACGGCCCACCGTGTGCACCACAGGTCAGACCAGTCAGCAGCGCGCGAAAGCTATAGTCTTCGTTGAAGCCTTTGTTCGTCCTTGAGTCTTTACCTCTGACACAGAATTTCATGGTTCTCAATTAAAATGGAATCAAGACACATCGAATTGCTCAGACACGGAGTAAAATTAAGAACTTAATAAAGCTACAAACCTACCCGTAATTACAATTCAGAACCTCTGTGGCTTTACTAACATTCAAATTAATAAAAAGATAAAAATTAAATTGTACACCGATCTGTATTTTTAATCTAAAACACGTGCTACGTCAACATACGATACGGAAATTATTTCACTAGAATGTAGGTGCAGTCAGTAATGCTTATGGCTCTGTTAGCGGCTACAGCCGTCTGTGATTCAGACTCATTTAGTCGACAAGCTATCTATAAGCGGACAATTAAACCCATCATACAGAATGTAAATTATTTGTCGCACAAGTATTATATGGGTAGCAAAGTTTAAATAAGCACTGGGTTGACGCAATGTTTAGATGTGTGTTATATTTTCCACGTTTGGGAGAATCTTACAGTCTCTATCTTCAAAGGCAATGACAATAAAGCAGTATCAAAATCAGCGGCAAACAGCTGCGGAAATATGACGTTTTTATAATTGGCTGTGTTATTATATTTACGTAAGAAACATAATAATAAAAAATTTACCATATTTTTAGACATAGAGCTGGCATAATATTATTAGAAGGTTGTAAGTATTAATTGAAAGTACAAAAAAAAATCGGTAATAAACTTCTTAATCTTCTGAACATCCCTTTCTGTAACAGAGTTTAATCATTTTTTGTGAATATACGAAGCTTCCATTCAGTAGTACTAAAAAGTACCACCTTCGAGCAGACTCAGGCGGATAGGTTCCTCCCCAAAACTTGATTTGATGACACAAGCAGGTTTAGTTTCCGGAACCCTGGGTTCCGTTAGAGAAATAAAGTTAACCAAGTACAGAAAACTGATAGTCGTAACAAAGATGTCAAATGTCACTTCGTGACATTTTCAAATTTTGATCTGAATTATTTTTCTAGAATTTGCTGGTTAGGTGTCCACAGAGAAAACTGCGACATGCATGGACACACAGCCTTCAGGGATTTATCCTTCACTTTCTCTTTTACAACGATAAAATGTTATTTAAGCATTCCGTCCTCTGCATATGCCGAATTATTTCTTACCCCTACAGACACTGTGTTTAGGACTAATGAATAAAATGTTAAATGTATCTGAGGAAATACGTCACAAGAATTGGTAATGAATAAATTTAATTCGTGGTACTCGTAGTGCGAAATGGCAGAATTTAATTTTAACGATTCTGTATGCTACTAGGCTGTTCGTTAATTACACAATATCTGTCATAACGACTGGCGTCTAAGAGACTGCACACTTCGGAAATACAGACTAATTTGTAATTATTAATTTGGGTTTGAATTAGCGAGTTATAGCTAAAGAGGAAATATTTACAGGAGACGAATAAGAAGTCAAATGAAATATTTCTTTTCTATAAATGCCTTAGTTTGAACGTCTTCATGTATTTTGACCTCTAGAATTATCCTACGCCAGCACCTTAAGGTTCGTGATTTTGATACTTATTTTAAACAATATATGTCAGTTCAATAAACCATGCATAGCCTATAACAAAAACTCATATTTTGAAAGAGCTTCAATGCTTTTTGTTATAAGATAAAATGTAATATAATATTTATTTTAATTATAGTAACTTAAATTTTTCTTACTTTACCTTGCCATTTTCACAACACTTTCGTTCGAAAAAGAATGCAACAGGAAGCCAGTTATTATAGACCGCACGGCTTAATGTCACAATTCATGCGAATAATACTCATACAAAATATTCAAAGAATAACAAATGTATTTTGGGCTAATGCTTATACCATTGCCTACAATACTTTGTCTGCCTAACAGCATGAAGTAGAGTCCTCACTGAGAGGCTAATCCTTCACATATAACCAAGAATTTGGCAGTGTTTTATCGAAACCGTGTTCAGAAACTTGTTCATATCCTGAGTCAGTTAAATCCATTTCACACCATGTACCTACAATAACTTTCCTATCTGGAATTGCTAGATACAACTTGTTAAGGACATTTTTGTTAATGGTTACTGACGCATATAAGGCCTAAATTTGACGTGTTTATTTGTTTCGATTTTCAAAGCTAAAAACGCCGCAATGATATGGAATATATTATATCCAGTATTTAGTAGTATTCCTAATATTTCTTATATAGATTTGGGAAAATGCTCCTAAATTATTAAGCCTAAATTTAATGTGTTCCATGTCCGTGCACTATATGATACAAAAGCACTAATCACTAACAAATGCACAAAGAGAGTTTTGTCATCAATCGTAACACACTCTTACATGTTTCGACCATGTTGGGTCATCTTCAGGGAGAAATTTTTGTTATCCTTACACTAAGGGTGCACTTTATAGTTGGGTGAGAATGTGCTGTTGACTGTGCACTGCGTTGTTTTTGGAGGCGTGAACTCTCTGCGGTCCCGGCCTGCACTGCAGTGCAGGCCGGGACCGCAGAGAGTTCACGCCTCCAAAAACAACGCAGTGCACAGTCAACAGCACATTCTCACCCAACTATAAAGTGCACCCTTAGTGTAAGGATAACAAAAANCTATGTAAACACAATGTTGTTGGACGTGCAGGAAAAGTACATTTTGACCTAGGTTTCTTGCATAAATTTGACTTGATGTCTTAATAAATTTAGGCTTACTAAAACACCAGTCACCAACAAATGCACAAAGAGAGTTTTATCATCAATCGTAACACACTCCTACATGTTTCGACTCTGTTGGGTCATCTTCAGGGAGAATTTTTTGTTATCCTTACACTAAGGGTGCACTTTATAGTTGGGTGAGAAATGTGCTGTTGACTGTGTACTGTGTACTGGAGACGTGAACTCTCTGCGGTCCCGGCCTGCACTGCAGTGCAGGCCGGGACCGCAGAGAGTTCACGCCTCCAAAAACAACGCAGTGCACAGTCAACAGCACATTCTCACCCAACTATAAAGTGCACCCTTAGTGTAAGGATAACAAAAAATTCTCCCTGAAGATGACCCAACAGAGTCGAAACATGTAGGAGTGTGTTACGATTGATGATAAAACTCTCTTTGTGCATTTGTTGGTGACTGGTGTTTTAGTAAGCCTAAATTTATTAAGACATCAAGTCAAATTTATGCAAGAAACCTAGGTCAAAATGTACTTTTCCTGCACGTCCAACAACATTGTGTTTACATAGAAAGATAAAGCATTAAATGTAATTAAATTTGCGTCGATATAGTCACTTGTTACGGGCTGGACGGTCTGGGGCTGGAATCCGGTTTGGAGGAGATTTTTCATACCCATCCAGACCAGCCCTGGGGCCCACCGATCCTCCTATAGAATGGGTACTGAATCTCTCTTCCAGGGCTAATCAGCTGGGACGTGGCGTTAACCACCTATCCACTTCGAGCGCTGAGGTTAAAGAAAGGGTAAACCTATACCTCTGCAACCCCCCTCTGGGCCTTCGCGGCCTTTCCAGGTTGAAATTTGTAATATTATTTAAAAAATATTTTATAGACCCATGCAAGTTTTTGAGAGTTACGTGTATTAAATCAAAATATTCAGAATCGCTGTATTTACTAATACAAATATATTAAACTGCCTTATATTAAAAATTCAGGATTAAATGTATAGTCTACACTTTCTTTATGACGTGACAGTAGAAGTGTTTGACTTACAAATGTATAAACACGTTTATACGCAAAAAGTATAGCCTTATTTCTAGGGGTGCTTTCTAGTTTATAGTGAAAAATAAAAAAAATGTTATAAATTAAAATATTCGACAAATTTTCTCCAGAAATTTACAAAGAGGTACTTGCATAAAATGTTCATACATTAAACACATATTATACCTTAATTTATATCTGAAATGAAATATATTAGTATGAAGCCTGAAAAATTGAGTTTTTAAAATACATTCTTTCAGCGGTAAAATTTTGCTACGAATTTTATAAGATTTTTACGCAAACAAAATTTATAAGATCTTTTTTTTGCGAATTGTAAATTATACTGGAAAGAAACAGGAACATTAAGGAAGGAAACAAGATACTGTGGAGTGTTTGAGAAAAAGATGTGAAAATCCTCTCTATAAAAATTATTTAGAAAAGCAAACATAAACTTTGAAATCAAAATTAGATTATTGCTACCAATACAGTCGTCTGGGGAATACGAAGTTTTATAACGACACGTAGGTTTTACAAGTTTTCCATGTAACAATTTTAGTAATAATAATAATAATAATAATAATAATAATAATATAATTGAATAATCTAAATAAAAGTCAATATCTGCTTCATTTTATTACACATAATTCTCAGTGCCACAATGCAGAGTTTCAGAATGTACTTCATAAATTTAACCCATAACGAAGAAAATTAATTAGGCCTGTATTATGTTTGTATGAAGGGTTGCATTTCATATAAAAACCCTTTCTGCTAAACTTTTATCTTTCTAAAAATGGCAACGTACCGTCATATATTGTGTAAATATTACAAGTGCGTCTAGCAGCCATATCGACATTGTAGTCACGTTTTCATGTTTGTAACCTATGCCATATATTTTGGCCTACAAACTTCACTGCTTCATAGCCAACCGTGATACAACATAGGAATATTTCTACTACTTGGAACGAGAGATTATTTACATACAAATATTTTTAGTAAGGCAGATAAGCTTATGATATTTTGTTCTTAAAAAACACAGTAATTGAAACACTGAACTGTTTTGCAGAACCCATCAACAGAAAATTTCATACAGCAAAATTAATAAAGATGTTTTTATCTTTAAAGTGAAGAACCTAATTACGCTCTTTCAAAATGCGTAACATAATGACTACATTATGTGGCGGTAATTTTATAATTCTTTTAAAGGATAGTGTTAACATTACGTACCGTCTGGTGTAACCTTCGAAGGATCTGAACTCCACACTTACAGTGTTGAAGTGTTTCATGTGATTATCAAAACAAATAGGAATTACTACCACCTATAAGTTAAAAGTTTTTTAGGTATACTGTATTTATTGTGAGGTAGGAAATTAATTTTTAAACAACTGTCAAAACATCCGTCTCAAATCTAAGGGACATCTGTGGACAAATCCCTTTTATAAGTAAACTTTCAATAGGTGAATACTTAACCTATAAAATCCGATAGCCTATGTCACAGCTTTTGGGGATACTTTGTTACCACGATGTGCTTAAAGATACAAGCAATAAACTTGAAAGATAATGGAAAGAGAGCTTGATAGAATAAAAAAAGAGAGAACACCTATTTCAGAAATACTTTTTTCACAAAATATCATTACTTCTGTATTTATTACTACGTGACCACAGTGGTTTACATTCTGTTTTATAAAGTAATACTCAGGCAGTAAGCATTGAACACGGCCTTCTTCAATAAGCATAAATACAGCTTCATACACTAAGCGATGTTGCTGTGCCAAGAAAATATTTTTTTTCCTACTAATGGTCTACAAGCTAGTATTAACTCCAACACCAAATATACTGAAGTATCAGCCATAACAACTGAAGCTAATAATACTCTTAATGGCTGCGAAAAGTAAGTGTTACCGCAAACCCGAGATATTTGTTTAATTTCTACGAAGAAGAAACACGAAGTGACAATCCGACACAATACTCCAGGTTAGAACCCAAATGACAGGAAAGATATTTAGATGGATTTGTTGTTCAAAAGGACAAATGCTTGTAACATTTTGTTTATATAGACTTATTTTAACACATTTATCTGAAATAGGATTTTTCTCACTATAGCCTTGTGATATAAGCTATTAACTCTATAACTCACACTGATAATTAATTTACCAATCACCTTAACGCAAAAAACAGAGATATTGCGCAGGTAGATAATGTAGACATTTTTATAATTCTCAAAATACGGGAAGATATTTTTCCGAAAGAGTATCTGCATATTTAATTTTGTAACGACAATGTACGTGTTTCCATTTACGTAAGAAATTAAATAATGATATACCCAGCTGTTTTTAAAAACGTTTGCAACTCAGGGATATAAACGTTTCCGTAGGTAGGGTCTGCTACTGCAGTTTCCGTTCTGTTTGGCGTAATGTGTTCCCTTCTAAGCTAAGGGTATTTTCGTGGGTGTAAAACGTGAATAAACCGTCATTTAACGAACAGCTCAGTGTAGCCCATCTGATCACAAAGTCCCTTTCTGTAGTTCTAAGTCGCAGTGTGGTGTTGCTGAACACTGTATACTCATTTAAAAAAAAATACGGCAACTGGAAAGACACGCCTTAAAAATGGGCGTAGAGGAAATTAAAAGTCCCTGTCGCGCATGCGTGGAGGCCATATTTTAAACTGAAATAACTGAAAGTTTAATTTATGGCAGTCATGATATCGCATCTTGATTTGGCAGTGAATAGAGTGTCATGTTTATCTGTTAACAAAATTATTACTTTAAATCAAAAGCGTATCAGGTTCTTAGAAATGTGTCTGGATCAGCTATTTGTGTAGCCTAGAACATTATAACTTTCGACATATTTATTATTTGTAATCAAATTTTAAAGAACAATAAGTCTACCGTATTTTTAATTAATTAAATGTATATAAATCAGTTTATAAGCCATATGTTAACATTTTAATCTTAAGCAACAGCTGCTCATTAAAAAAACTACGTAAAGACACGGACTTAAGTAAGACTTATTTGAGATTTGCGCTTTTTGGAATTTTACGCATCGTAGAATGGTATTTTCTTACCGACGTTTCGGTAGAACCCATCGGTCCAAACTTCAAGTGTCAAGCAGTCCAAGAAGATTCTTCTTGGACTGCTTAACTCTTGAAGATAGGACGGGTAGGTTCCACCGAAACGTCGGTAAGAAAGTGTCATTCTATGCTAGGTTAAATCCCAAACGATCGCCGACCTCAGTCACACTGCGGTGGAAACCTGAAATCACGCAAGACTTACTTGGCCTGCTTAAATATCACACGAATATTGATAAGAAACAGAGAAACTGGAAACTTACTCGTCTTTCCAGCGGTCTTTAAAAAAAACAGAAAAATCAGTATTTGAATGTGGTCTCACTCAAGTAATTCGGATACTCTATCTGTACACTGAAATTATTTAAGAACAGAAGTGTTGAGAAAATATTAAGAGATATTTTCAAATCAATATGATAATGAGAAAAACAAATGGAGGTTACAACCAGAGAAAAACCCGAGACAAAATTTAAAAATTAGAACATTTTGTCATCTTTCTATGTTGATTGCAACAGAATGGGATTTAAATCCGGTGTATTAAACTTTGCTTTTCTTTGAGGGTATTTAAAATCATCCGTTATAGAGATCTGATCACAATGTCTAAAGAAAACAAATCACTCTGTGATTCCAGCCTAACGAGTGTCAATTAGAGCACTTTCGACGCTGTGAGAATCCGTTTTCTGAAATACTGCAATTAAACTCCAGGTGCATATAAAGGAAATGTGTTTAGACGTCTTTTGTTTATGAACTGGGCACAGGTTTGAGAGAAGTTCGGTGAGATACATATTTGTAGAAAAAAAGTCACCAGTTTTATAAGTAAAAAAACATTAAAATTATGTTCAATCAACGAAGCGTTTCCTGCGAAGATGTTCAATAAAAGCTTGCAAGGGAGGATATACGCTTACACTTAACCGTTCCTCTGCACTGGTCTAATTACGATGCGCAGATCCGTCTATTTTTAATTATTTCCGCGCACGACAAGTCTGACGCTTGTATGGTTATATACTTCCATCTTATCTTCTTTGCAGTCAAATAGTAAGTAAAACTGTAGGAAACTTCATAAAATGTTTGTTTATAGACATATTAGGCTTAAAATGTAAGTGAAGCGGGATCCTTTGGAAGGTATCTCCGGTTGTTTGTCTAATCAATATTCGTTGTCTGAAGTTGCTTGTGGATTCTACCTGGAGTCCGTCCATTGTCTGTGCGATCGTCTGGATGCGCACACGGACAGACGGACTGAGCAGGCGGAGGAGGAGGAGGCGAGATCAAGCAGAAAGACCAGCTTTCTACAAACATAATCATCATATTGATCCTTGTACTCACCTCTCGGTTGGCTAACAGACTTCCTCTCAAGCGAAGGGTAGGGGTTTCCAGAAAGTTTCCTCGGACTTGACAGGTCCTCGTCAGCAGACCCACCGATCTTCGTCGACCGGACTATAACCAACTCTCGGGACACTGCTAAAACTTGGCCGAAGCTGCAAATACTGTACTGCTACACCTGATGGTTCAATAACAACCCACTCTACACACATACAACACTCCACACAATTTGTGTTGGTGGCGGTAGGCGGTCAGGGGGGTGGGTGGGCAGGGGGAGGGGCGAATGGCTCACATTGGTGACAGGCTTCGGTCATTGATTGTATTGTTATCACGTGGCTGGGGAGGGAGGAGGGTGGGTTCGCGAATCGCCGCAGTCCCGCCTGTTCGTATGTGTGTATATGTATATATATATATATGTGTGTGTGTGTGTGTTTTTATGCCTGAAATATTGGATATAAACAGACATTTCATCGGGATGTTGCGGTGGGGAGAGGGGTGAGAGGTTTGAATTCAGTTCTGCCTCTATATGATCATCGGATACCCTTTACTTCATAATCTTAAGAGATCCTCCAGGTTCAAAAAAGGAAAACAAGGTGAGACCCTAAAAGAGGACTCCCTGAAGCAACGAACAGGTCAAATGCTAACAAGAGTTGTGTCACACAGGCATCACGCTCTGGTTTCACAAAGTTTTAACTTTAGAGTTAGTTTCCCAACTTCCATGGAAATGTTAACATCATACAAATTAATTCTTTTGTGGAGTGCGACGTGTGTTATTAGGAGGGAATGCCACTACAAAGGAATCCTTTTATAAGTAATAGATCCATAATTAATTAATGAATTATGGACCAGTAAATAATTTGCTAGTGAAATATTTCATTTTCCTTCTTGTATGTAGGACTACTGCTTTGGTATTTGTTTTTAAGTTCGCACGGATGCATTCTATTCTGCACTATAAACCCAGACACTAAGGTCACAACAGATGTACTACCTAACCATACAAAAATATACCAGTCTTATGAACTGAAAGCAATCTATTAATCCTTTCAGGTCTGTGTGAAAATAATTCAAGCGCTTCTCTTTCCTGACGCTTCCTGAATTCCGAAACAGCATCACTTTGTTGAAAGGTTCCTTAAATTCACTCCCTTGCGTTTCTGTTAAGAGTACATTTAAAGTAAAGTAAATATGGAACACTGGTCAAATGATTCAGACAGAGGGCAAACCGAAGTAGTCGGAAAACAGGTCCCGATGTAAGTTTGTTTACCACAACTTCCACCTCGGTGTCCGGGGCTCGAACTCCATCCTCGGCGGCGAAAGGCCGGTGACTAACCCCCTGAGCCATTTAAAATTCTTCCTATCTCAGTGCGAATAAAATTTACTCAATTAAGAAATGAACGGTTATATTACTTCGGCGTTTATTTGAAGAATTATGCAAAGCAGTATCCAAAGTAAGATTTGTTAATGTTGCAGCAGTTGCTGGGTGTAATAATAACTATGTTTTAAAGGGCTAAATCTTCTGCCGAAGTTTACCGTCAGCTTCATCAAAGTCGAAGACTTCAGGATACACTGACTCTCGGAATGGATGAATGCACAAAACCAAGAATATCATCCGCATTTTTAAAAGTTCGAGATTTCAGAATCATATGTTCTAATCGTGTGATACATAGAAGTAATGCATTTCCTACTCACGCTGCAGTGAAAATAAAACTAAATTTGATGACAGGCAGGATGACAGAAATTCTCCGGTAGGAACTTCCACATTTTGGCACCGGATAGATATCAAACCCAGGAAAAGCGGGTCAGCCATAGCCATGATCCAACTCACTATCTGTAACAAAGAATAGGAAAAGTAAATCAAAATTATGTTGAATTTTTGTTCAATGGTATTTTGTTGACATAAAAACCTCAGTTATATATTGCTGCAAACAGATAATGGGATTGCGCACGGCAGCCGTTTGTTATCGGCACTGCTTGAAGAGTTTCCTAAAACTGCATGTGTTTTTTCTCTTGACCACTAGAACTGCAACCTAATGTTTGCTGTATAAGCAATGAGGTACAACTAAATAAATGTATGACTGGACTAAGGTCTCAAACAAAACCACTCATTAGAAAATGCTTTCAGAAACATTTTCTATTTCACGAAACCAAAGAGCTGTCTAACAAAACCTCTCTTTTTGGCGTATATTCATTTTAGTTGGAAGAAACTACATTTGTCGTGTCACCTGTCTTTACCTTTGTAGCAATATATCACAATTTCCATTTTCTAAAAATTTTTTTACGAAATTTTGTATGCAACTTGTAGAATTCGAGGACACCCCAAAGTCACCTTTGAAAACTTCCTGTAGTTTTTGTAAAGGACCCGGCAGATGCAATGATTTGTGACGCTGGAATTAAATGATTTCCCTTTAAGTTAGGATCATGAAATTGCCTGTAGCAATCGATCTAGTGTAAATAGAACTTATGTAAATTTTATAAAGTGCACTTTAGTAGAATTTAAGTATGAACATGGCGGTAGTGCAAAACTTTTTTAGCTTCACATTTCATGGTGATAAGAAAATGAGCACTTGGAGATAGGCACATGACTATTACGCTACTGAAAAAATAGATCATAAATGTAGCTGTACATCCTGTATAAAATTTTTAAGCCCATATTTAAAAAATAGCCAAGCATGTGAATCGTTTAGGATATGGCCAATCAAATTAACCTAAGTAGAATCTCTACATCAACTAAAAATTATTAAAAGAAATCAAACAAAGTAATATGGAGTAATGGTTTTGGGCTATAAATTTGTGCAGTATAAAAATAGGCTTTGACTTCTTTTGGAAACTCCTTGCTAACAAGCTGTGAAAAGTCGAAATAAAGCCAAATTTTTTAACATTTCTGAGGCCCTTACATTATTATGTAAATAGTATTTTGGAGCTTAGAAAGAGAAAAGTCTATAGCTGAAATAAGGCACATATAAAATACACAGGTCTACTGTGAAATATTTATGCACAAAATATCCTAATAGAGTGTTTGAAAAATTTGGGCGCTGTAATTTCAGGCAGGCCTGTGGGTTTTTATACTTACTTCTTTAAAGTTTAAACAAAGACTAGCTATTTATTTTATTATTTCTTCCTACCCGTAGGTATTATTCAGATAATACATTATCTGTTAATATTTGTGAATCTCATTTAATGTTCACCAGATTCTAATTTTAAAAATATTATAGATGAGCTTAAAGAATGTTTTAAAGCGAGGTTTGTCACATTAATGTGTAAAAAAGGAAGGACTTTGAAGCATTGTGGTAAGAATGTATATTTCCATTTGATGACGTATCGTTCGCATATTATTACGTTAGCAAAAGATTAATAACTCAACAGAGTAACAAATATTTTAGGAAATTTAAAATTGTCCGTACCGTGTACATATATTCACACATATATTATCACCACCCACTCGTGCATAATATAAAATTACAATAAAGAAACTTTATAAAACTCCCGACGTGTTTCGCTGTGACATCATGCCATTTTTATGGAAGATATACAGAACACTTAAAAATATTTAAAATTTCACAAGCCTGGTTATTTAGAATTTCGTTAGAAATGTGTTGTTGACCACGTGACGACTTAAGATAAAGTATGTATAAGAGCTGCTGAGCGTTGCAAGACTTCGTCGAAGATTGTGCCAAGAAATATAGTGTAGCGTACACGCATCAGATCTTGTTATGTTAAGCCTGGTACTGGCTTTGGCCGGAATACTAAAACTGCTGTTTACGTGGTGCTGGTTGTAGGTTGGCTGCATAGTTGAGTTCACTAAAAGCAGTGAACGAAACCGAAAGGGTTCCATATGTTCTATATACAGAAAACTGGAGAAATATTAAGCCTAACTTATCTAAGCCTGCACGGAAGTAAAAATATATAAATATTTCGGAAAAATAAAGGCTTATATATTAATTTGCGTTCTATTAGTAATCAGTTTTGTACGAGGTTAATATAATTTGAATGGATTCCCATGGCCGTAAGGATTAACGCGTAGGTCTGCAGCCACTAGATTACCGGGATCGTGGCTTCGAATACCGCTGAGGGCATGGATATTCGTCTTGTGTTTGTTTCGTGTTGTGCAGGCAGCAGCCTCTGCGACAGGTTGACCACACGTTCAGAAGAGTCCTACCGAGTGTCTATGTGTGTCTGTGTGTGATGTAGCAACCCCTACAACGGGGCAGCCTAGGCCCGAAGTGGGTTGTTGAGCTCCAGAAAAAAAAAGTACCTTCGCAGGATAAAATTACTCTGCATTTTTCAAAACAATGCAGTTTCTAACACACAAAAGACAGATTGTGCTTCCGTTAGAAAGAAAAGATGGTTAATGCAGTACAAATAAATTCTGTTTATTAGAAAAGTAAAAAAATGTTCAAAAATAAATTACGTGGTTTAAATGCATATCTTTTAACCCTTCAAAGACGAAGCATATCTGTTTCATATATAAGGACCCAGTTCCTACCGCGCAGTAAACACTCTCCGTCTCGGTTGTAAAAACTTATTAGTTGATGCTGTATAGGGAAATAATCGCTGTTTGTTCAGGGATCCATACTAAACACATAAACGCGACGCAAGCACTTCATAGAATTTGTGAATGTTAAAGCTGGTGGTACGTAAAATTACCGCGAGGCTTTAAAAGGTTAATCTTAAACCTCGCAGTTTATACAGTAATATGAGAATTTTCTTTTAAATTAATAGAAAAGCTTTATAAGAGACTTCACTAAATATCTTCATCTCTACAGTTTGTCAGAAGAAGCTTAGCAAGTAGGTCCACAGGCCTATGTGCACATAACCCGCGATTAAAAGAACCAATATGAGGCCATATTCATATAGGCGTACATAGAATTTCACGTTTATTGAAAGATCAAGAAAAATTTGTGGTTATAGGTTCAGGAATATTCGAAGTATGGACTTACATTTTAAGATATACTTCCCTAACATTTTGTAAAATAACAGAAGAAGAGAAGCTAACTTTGTAAACAAAATAAGTAATGATCTGAAGAGAAATTTGAGCTCAATCGAACTAAAACTAAGCCTTCTTTTTATACATAATGAGCAAATATTTGTATCCTAAATTAACTTTTTCCTCCTAATATACAGGCTTGTTTCATACATAATGGGCAAACCATTAGAGTCCCTTCACATAATACATTTTGCAAAAATCACGTAATCATCAGGTTTAGAAAAATTTATATTCTGCTGTACTAATGTATCAAACCGTGTAGTCTGGTAGAAAAAATGTCCCGCGGTAACTTACTTCCTTCAACTTCTGGAATTATTCCGATTCCGAAAATGGAGATATATTCCTCAGAAATGTCGCGTCTCACTTTCCATGCTATGCAGTGCCTCGCTTCGGAAAAACACCGTGTGAGTATGAGACAAAGTCTTAGTTTTGTTCTGCATTCATGTTCTTAACGTTTCGTGATTTATACTTTGACTAACGTATGTTTAAGACGAAATACACGTGAAGTGCGTAAGGTTACACTGACTAAAATGTATGAAATTACGCAGATATAAAGAGGTAAGTATGCAAAACTATCCTGATAAACAAATTATCAGCCTGAAAAAAGCACAAAATTTATAAGATTTGGTATATTTACAAAAAAATTAGTAGTGAGAAAGCAGAGGCACAATTTGGCATGACAGGCCTATTTAGTACCTGTCTAAGAAGCAAAAATATTTAAAATCCTCTGATCTCTTTATATCAAGAGAAGAAATCTTACAGGATGCTCTTAAGCAAATGAGTTTTATAAAAATTGGGTGGAACTGGTCTGGATTTCGTGCAGTGCGAGATTTTGCAGTGAAAATTACGGGTTCCCTTAGACAAAAATTACTTGGTTAATGTGCTCCATGTCCGTGCACTATATTGTACAAAAACACTAATCACCAACAAAATGCACAAAGAGAGTTTTATCGTCAATTGTAACACACTCCTACATGTTTCGCCCCTGCTGGGTCATCTTCAGGGAGAACTTTTTTGTTATCGTTACACTAAGGTTGCAATTTATAGTTGAGTGAGAATGTGCTGTTGACTGTGTACTGCCTTGTTTTTGGAGGCGTGAACTGTCTGTGGTCCGGCCTGCAGTCCTGCAACCTTAGTGTAACGATAACAAAAAAGTTCTCCCCGAAGATGACCCAGCAGGGTCGAAACATGTAGCAGTGTGTTACGATTGATGATAAAACTCTCTTTGTGCATTTGTTGGTGTTTAGTGTTTTTTACTCGGTTATGTACAGCCTTCTTCTTCCTATTGTTTCTTCACCTTCCTTGAACCTAAGCAGTTGGTGCAGCAAGTCTGTTCGAATAAGCAG
This sequence comes from Coptotermes formosanus, assembly GCA_013340265.1. Taxonomy (NCBI): domain Eukaryota; kingdom Metazoa; phylum Arthropoda; class Insecta; order Blattodea; family Rhinotermitidae; genus Coptotermes; species Coptotermes formosanus. The sequence continues at coordinate 843,520 of BLKM01009427.1, read as the reverse complement.
AATATTAAAGCTCATTTTCCATATACTTCAGGGTGTTACCACAGCCCTTTTTGCTTTGGAATTATACTGTATAAGCAGTAGCTTCAAGGGGCGGTTGAAAATTCAATTTACCTCCCAAGTGAAAGTATGTACGTGTCATAGCAGTCCAACAATTACCGTCACCTGTCCCACACAGAGTTGGAGACATGTAAAATTCAGAGCCATCTTTAGCCACTGAAAATAAGTAGTCTTTTCTGAATAAATAAAATAAACCTTTATTGATAATAAATCGCAACATTATTAATTACAGAAATTTAGGATAAAGTAACTTTGGTTCTGTTTACTGAAATTTGTACACAAAAACCCATACGTGCTAAAAGTAAATAAGATGCAAACCTGAAGAATCTCCTCATAGCCTTCTCTATTACAAATTAATTTTTCTCAATATTTTATAGAAATATTACCAGTAATAAGACATTCAGCGCGGTCGACGTATTCTTTAACACTTTCTTTGCACCTAGCCTTCTATTTAGTGGGCGCCTGATTTATAGTATCCGGAGCATGACGCTGAAAGCTAACTTTCACCTAGTGTTGAGGTTAAGATTATATGGAATACTATCTTCACTCCTATATACACTTTATAGCGTGCTGCTTGTTTGAGCACAGACAGAACTTTGCTTTTCCTTATAACTTTCATTTGGTATGCTAACATATACGGTCATTAAAAACTTCACATTCTCGCTACTAAAGTCAAAGACACCGCGCAGCAGATTAGGGAAGTCTGTTTCCGTATGGAATGGGTTAGCCACTCCGAACATTTAGGCCTAAAATGTAACGTAGAATGAAAGGGTTTTATTCAAAGACACAAAAATTTTTTAAAAAAAGAGGAATTTAGAGCAAAATTCATGAAGCTTTTCTTCATAAAGGTTGACAGAGATATCTAATCATATAAACCCATTACTCTTATTATGGCTACAGTATTTCATTCCTTAAATACTTACATATAGGCCCTTTGGCGTACATTTAGGCTAAAGGGTCTACATGTATTTTCTACCTATATTAATATTGTCGGATATAAGGTTCAAACACATACGGACGTCATGTTTGTAACTGTTACATTATAAACAATAATTTATTAGACATGTTTATGATATATTCACCTACTACATTTCCTTATATATTGCCAATGGTTCAAAACTTATCACAAAGCAAATCGACAGTTTAGAAAATATTCGCATCCACGCCATGATACTGTACATACCAAGAGGGAAAAGAACGACGGCAAAAAGCATTAGGAAGTTTCTATGGTTAATTGATTCTAATGTTTAAGACACGGCCACACAGACAGACTTTCTCAAGGAGATGTAAAGTATTTGATAGCAGGCAGAGTGGGGGCCTTCATAAGCTGTACCTACTTTGTTTCCAATACAAAAAGTGCAATAGCTTTACATTTTCGTGTTACATTACTTTAGGACACCAGTGCTTACAAAATTTAAATCCCAAGTAAACTGCTAATATATCGACATGTAAAATATCAGGTTATACTTGGTACATAATATAACAAAACAGACGGTGTTATACGAAGAAAATTGAAATCCCAAGTAAACTGCTAATATATCGACATGTAAAATATCAGGTTATACTTGGTACATAATATAACAAAATAGACGGTGTTATACGAAGGCATTTTGGAAAACAAATGACTAAAGAAACAAAGTTAAGAATCCAATATATCACAGCTAAAGCAGCCTTAAAGTTCGGTAGTGAAGCCTGTGTGCTGAAGAACCGAGATGAACAAAGACTGGAAGCAGCACAAATGAAATTTTTAAGACATTTGCTAGGAATTATAAAGTTAGACAGGGAGAGAAATCAATCCGTCAGGGAGAAACTTGGAGTGCAGAACATTGTTCTGCAAATAAACCGCGTGTAAGGTGTTAATAAACGAAATAAGTACATGGTGCGTAATTCTGCTTCGCAGGCTAAAAAACTATTCGCTTTTACAGACAGAAAATCCTCCACCCCACATTTCTGCTTATTCAGATTTTTACCTAAACTATGAGTCATATAGATCAGAGGTTCAGAAAATTTCGAGTATTGTGAATAAAAATATTTGAGCTCACAAAGTAACAAAAATCACCAAACGCTTTATTTACAATGTCGAGATATTTGTTTACAAAATTTAATTTATATATGTGCAAGAATTTTCATATTAATTTTGTCTTTAATTTAATTTGGCCTGTTAAGATTGGAATTAATTCAACACATATAACACTGCGCAGGGTTTGACTGTATAAGGAAAGTTTTTACTGTTCTCTTGGGGGTCTGAACAAATACTTTGGGAAAGGCTATTGTGAGAAATCGGTCAGATATCTAGGCAAGAGCATTACATTACGTAAGGCCTCAGTTTCCTTGAAGAACAAATACACGGTGTAATTAAAATGTCGTGTTCTAGTATACTAGCTGTAAAAACACAAAATTTTGAGAAAATTTTCAATGAATTTTGCCAACATTGTGATAAAATACAAAATCAAAATTAAATGCCAGTTTAACCGTTAATATTTGCAACATAGCGATAATTTTGATAATAAATTTAGAACTTTAAAAATATATTTTAGTTATTTCATTGCTTATAACTGCTTGCGCGGGCGATTTTTGACCAGATATCTGTACTTAACAAAGCAATAAAACACATTTATTTTACGTAAATATACTTATAAACATAAAGCAATTTTACTGAAGCGAGAGCTGCACCAGTAATGCAAATATTTTGCTCCTAACATTTTACATTCCAGTAACTAACATTTTACATTCCAGTAGCTAACATTTTTACATTCCAGTAGCTAACATTTTTACATTCCAGTAGCTAACATTTTACATTCCAGTAGCTAACATTTTACATTCCAGTAGCTAACATTTAAACACAGCTGCTAATTACACGTACCAGCTACTGTAACATATTAGCATTAATTTTCCCACACATCGCGTTTATAAATTTGTTACGATTTTCGAAATCAACATGTTTTCCAGACTATAATAGATATATTTTTTCTTTATAATAGAGAAGGTTTTTTTGTGAGAAGTAAGATGTGAAATTTTTTGTACGCATTACTTGCGAGAGATTCAATCTTCAAATCCTGAATCGCATAGATGGCATTTTAAATTGCTGGATTACGAAAAACACATAAAAATTTCTCCTGAAGAGAAAGCTTAATTTTAACACATGGATGGTATTTTCTTGTAACTGTAATAAACGTCAGGTTGCACTGCAGTACAGCCACTACTTTCTTCTGGAAGAATCACTGAATATTATCAGCAGAGATAATAGCCGGTTCTATAAACATACCTTCCACCTGTTCATTGTTACTTAGTTACGTAGAATCAAATTACCATCTTAGGTAAAGCTAAAATTTAACTTCTGACTTTATCAGGAGAGTACAGTAGCGTACAGCAGGTGCAAATCTCTACATATTTTATGAAAACTAGTGTTTCAGGTGGTTACCCTCCTTTTGAACAATTATATGCCTAATGCCATGAAATCACATTTATGATATCATATCGACCAATGGTGAATACATTTCTTAAGTCCTTTTCAGTATGTCAATATCGAAGCTTTGTTACCTGTGCGGCTATACTCGAGAAATTTCACGCTTTATTAAGTATACAACAAACAATTTTTATTTAAGCATTCTGTTATACACTGCAATGGAATAAACGTATTAGGGGAAAGTCTTATAAATGGTGTAATTTATGCCGTCTAGATTTTATAAGCTTCAATTTTCGCTTAAAATAATTTACATAGAATATGAATTCATAATAATTGTATTTTCCTTTACAGTTCCTTTTTCAGATAAAATAATGTCATCACACGAAAATACATTCAGGACTAAATTTAAAAATTAAGAGAAATATTAATATTGTTTTCAATTATAAAATTTAAAATCTTGGGTTAAATATTTTTAAATCCCTAACAGGCATATTACTATAAATTTCCAACGTAAATGAATGTGAAGTGATATGAAAACTGGCAAATATATTACCTCCAAAACGCCTCAAAACATCCTCCATTTTCAGGTCGTTATTTGGAATCAGCTTTCGATGGCGTCTCCGACCAACGCTGGGAATTTTCGTGGAAGATCTGAAATAACATATGTTTTATTTTGGCAGGAAAATTATGAGAAATATTCTACTATTACATGACCAGAACAAATGTACACTTTACGTATTCTGTATTTTTTAACATCAAGACTCAGTGTTATTTGATTTTGAAGTATAAATTTCATCTATACCTACACAAAGTTTAAAAATTAAAGACATACTTCACAAAAGAGATTTAGAAAATATTTTCTAAAGCAAAACTTTGATTCAGAAAACCTTTCAAAAACGAAAAACTACAATTTGTGGAAAAAATCTGGGTTTCTGAAGGTAAAACTGTGGGGTACATAATAATTAAAAGACTAAGAATGAGTCATAAAATTTTTTCGGACCGAGTCAGTATGATTATAAATTTTAATTTTTTATTTTAAAAAAAGCCCAGAACTATTTTACTTACAGTATAGGCTATTAATATTGTTATATTATTGATATTAAAAATTGCATGACTGAAATACAACACTTAATAAATAATACACTTTAGCATGTCATTTGCAATAATTTATTTTGCTGAAGTCATTCTTTTGTAAACTTTGTGTATGGGCGTGTTTTTAAAGTCGCTAGAGGTGTAGGAACCGACACTGTGTTAGCACTAAACAAAATGAGAGGAAAAAGTCACTAAAGCCAGTAACTTATTGCAGTAATAGAAAATAACTATCTTATCTCTTACAAAATACGGAAAAATAACGCTGTTGTGAGCCAAAGGAAAGTAAATATGGGCAGCAGAAAGCACGCATCATCCTACATTTATGTGCGTGCAAAACAGTGATAAAACTGAATGACTAGAATATAACTTGAAATGAGGGCAGTGAAATGCTGTCATAACTGCACAGTACACATGGACATATTTGGAAAGAGAGCTGCGTTGTCAACTAATTTCACAATATGAGATTTAAGTTCTCACGGGCTGAATAGTGATGCTAGGTTCTTGTGGGCTGTGGCAGCATGTAGACAGATTGACAACAAAACGGGTGAAAATCCACTTCCCTTTTAGGAATATAAGAAATACTGATTGTAATACTACTCAACTGCTTTTAAGTTCGTAACAAATTTTCTTAAAGACATACTTTTTAAATGCAAATATTTGTCACAGGTTAAATAGAAATTTGTTTTGTTAATAACTATAAGAACATTTGCTATACTTTCAGTTTAACAAGTCTTCAGTATATCTTTAAGTATAATTCTTATCACAACGAAGTCACATGGAGGAATGAGAATCCATTTTTGTAATTATAAACGACTCCTAGCTCGCAGGATCAGTGCTTAAAAACGCCGCTACTTGTATACGACAAAAAAAAAAAAAAGACAAAATGCTAGCTAATATTCACACAAGAAGAAATGAATCAGAGGATACCTTACTGTAACATTTCGACAATTCACAATTCGTATAAGGCATAAATCCAATTTTATACCTAGCAGGAAAGAGTCCGGACTTGCGTCATGAAGGCAAAATTTTCGATGTTCTTTATAAGAATACTGGCTGTTTATTTATTGACTCTTACACAACACGTAGACTACATATAAAATATATTTTGTAGGTACAAGGCCAAGTCTGTCAAAGTTAAGAAACATGTTATACATTTGCAGATAATACTGCGGCTTAAACATTTCCCCTCAGTGCTCGGCGGTATCTATAGGTACTACGCAAGCTGATGTTCGGAAACTCTGCACTTCACCAACAAAGTGTATTTATGCGTTTCGTATTAATCCCTAAAATGAATTAGAAACTTGTGTGCTGTAGTCATGCGGAAATGTCTGTGATAAAACGCGCGATACTTTAGAGAAGTAGCTTGCCTCATTTTTATGATAAAACAAGTATAATGTCATATAATAATTTAAGCACTGTCTTGAATGAATATTTCTTACATGTCTTCCAACCGGGAGGATATATTTCAGTCACACAACATGTTTATTCATGTAAACATATATATATATATATATATATATATATATATATATACAGATGGATATCTCAGAGAAAGACTACCTATTTTCTAATCATGTGACAAAGAATCGCATTTCAGGACATTCTGAGAATAAATCAAGCAAACTGAAACTTCTTTATATTTATAATTGGAATAAATATCAAAATGAATGAGAAATATTACTACAAATATTTCCGGTCTCTGAAATGGAAAATTGTAACACTACAGCCGGGGTTATAATGTTACTATTTAAGATTGTTGCTCTTGGAGTATGCCTTCATGTAGCCTTTTAAATTTAGAGAATTTTGAAGGAACCTATTGTTTCTGCCTGCTGGGTAGAAAAATATTCAGTCCCTGTCATAAGTTCTTAGGCCTCGTTTTAATGTTACCGTAAACTTCTCTAAATAAATTCATTAACACCTTAATTTAAATAGATATTTAAAATTACTAAGAAAGTGTGGTCCTAGCTACTTTGCAGGTATATTAAGTAGCGTATTAGAAGAGAATTGCGTTAAAATATCCAGTATAAATAACTACGATAATATATATATAGAAATAAATCCCGTAATTCCTTAATGTAAAGAATACAGTCCGCATGTGACCAACATAATTTACTTGTGGCTCCTTATTTTGGTCTTACATTTTTGTAACAAATACATAAAACAGTCTTCCTATAAATAAAATTCTTTGATTAAAATAACCTTCTCAAACGGGCAAAACAACAAATCATTTGTAATGCTGAGCTGAATTTATTTTGAGAGAACATTAATATTTTGACGATTGAATTGTAGTCTGAATTACATTTAAAGATTCAGTTCGTATCGCAACGTAAACACGCTCCGCCTCTCTTACAAAAGCACTCCTTTAATCCTGTGCAGGTTAAGCATCTCACTGAGCTGTGGGTGCAGTGTGAAATATATGAATAATTTCTGTGACCAAAATGTGAAATTTATTCAGTGTGAAACCTGGTGGTATATATAGTAAACACTGGACTTTTAAACGTTTAAATATATAAGTAATTTCATTCTTGTACTGAGTTGGAAAATGCCTTATAAATATTTTGGAAACATGTCAAAATATCCAAGGGTCCCAAAGAATTATATGTGACCTGTTGTGGTGCATCACGGAGAATGTTACCGTCTGCGGGTTTAGGTATGTATGGGGCAGTTCATGTCGACTTGTGGCGCTGTATTCTAAGTAGCGGCAGAATTAACTGGATAGACAAATCTCCTTGAAGATGGACCTTAACGATCCGCAATACTTTGTATGTGGTGACATAAAGGGAGTGAATATTAAATACTTAAACCTGGAAATTCCTCTAAATAAATTCCTATAAAAATTCAATTCCTACCGAGCGGTAAAATTATTTTATCACTGAAGGCTTCTGTTTTATGTAATGTGACATCGTGTATTCAGCTGTGTGTGTGTGTGTATGTGTGTGTGTGTGTGTGTGTGTGTCTGTGTGTGTGTGTGTGTGTATACCGACGTTCCAGAAGGGCCTATTGACTGCCTTCATCTTTCCTGACAATAAATTTAACAGAATAATATAAAATTAGGACCTATATTTCTATTAGACTGCTTGACGTCACACAGTGGCAACGAATCACATGGACACATCCGTGAAAGATTTAACTTTCAAAATGGAAAATATAACAAATATCAGATTGTTTCCTTTAAGAGAATATTAGATTTTTCTAAAGGTCATAAGAAATATCCAAATATGCTTTGTGTCCAGAAGGTGAACTGTGTTAAATTTAATCACCTACAAACATCCTACAAGCAATTATAAGCGAAACTACGCTTTGAATATTTAAGAAAATGCATTGGTTTACTAAATATAAATATCGGAATATCAGTCACATGGGGAGTGGACACTCAACAATGAACGTATGAGAACAACAAGTGTTAAAGCATAAGACAGAAATCTGCACGAAAAGCTACAAACGCTTGCACAAAGACCCAATAATAAGAACAGGTGCAATTGTCATCACGAAAGTTCGTACTTACACATATTAAAATATATGATGTTGGAAACAAATTCAAATATTTAAAACAGCTGAAATTTCTGCATTAATAAATACAATAAATAAATATATCTGACCTCTTAGAAGACTAGGACGCCAGGAAGAAATGCAGCATACACAAAATAATAGAATATGTGAGATGCTGTGTAATATGTTAGAGATTTACAGACACTGGGAAGAAACCTGCTGCTTCCATCTTTAGGGCAGAAGATGGAGGAAACAGGTCCGTTTAAAAAACTGATGAGTTTCTACAGGTTACAGGCATTTATCAGAGTGGAAACGTTTAGATTCAGGACTGTGCAAACCTCAGATCTTGTAAGATATATCTTGAACGATATCTGCTACAATTTCAAGAAGAGAAAAATCCAGATGCCCTAAATAGAGATGCAAAATCGAAATATAATGAGATTCACATTCTGAAAAAAATAAGCTCACGTCCTGAAAAAAAGACACAAGATTTTAAAAGGAAGTTCCTTGCTACGAAGGCATATGTCCATGTCGGCGTACTTCTCTAAGCGGTGTTAACATGAACAAGAGCTGGAAGAGAGTGGTCAGCGTCAGAAAAGGCTTTTGGCACGGCGGCGTACAAGTCTGTGATAACAATACCATGCGAGAGGCGAGACCCTGAAGGGCTGGTGTAAATATGTTCGAGAATGTGTAATATTTTGAAAGTTATAGTACACATATAAAAAATTACCTTTAAAGGATGTGCTGCATACTTGAGTACACGCACGATGGAAATGATTCTGACATCCTTCCTTGAAGTTGGGGAGAGGCTAAGGGGAAGCAGCGCTTTACGGAGCCTGCAAAAATAGGCAAGCCCCAAAATTTATGATCTTAACCCTTTAAAGAAGAAACGTATCCGTTTTATATAAGGACGCAGCCCGTACCGCGTTGTAAACACTCTCCACTTCGGTTATAGAAACTAATCTCTTAATGTTTTATAAGGCAAAAGTTGCTGTTTGTTCTGAGATCCGTACAAAACACATAAACGCAATGTGGGCACCACGTAGAATTTTTTAATGTTAAACCTGGTGGTATGTAAAGTTACCGCTAGGCTTTAAAAGGTTAATGTCACTGGTTCTTCGAAAAGTAGTCTTATGACCAGTTAAATGTATGATATATGCCACACCCAGTTTACAGCCTAATACATTTGTCGCATAAAATAAGATAATGGTATCCTTCGAATGCCAGTCAAATTATGTCGAAATATACGTATAAATAATTTGAAAAAACTGACTTCTTATTTGAGCGTATATTATCTTTGTTATGTACGTTACAGATTAATATTTTATAACGTAGATTTAGAAAAATACTAAGTAATCTTTATCACACGTGTGGGAAAATAAAATTACGTTTAAACGAAAACAAAGAACAATAAATTTTATCCCTCTCCACGCCTTGAAGGTTCCACTTACTCCTAACCTCAGCACTGAAAGGAGGTGAGTCGTCAGCATCACACAGCTGCACCCATTCAATAATTTTATCAGTCGTCAGTTTTCTAATATTAACATACAACGCTGACGTATGGGGATTTGAAGTAAAGAATCAGAACACTAAGTGCACATAAAAATTTATCTGAAATAAGGCTGAATATAGATCTACATGAAAATATGAAACCGTACACAGAATGTTAGAAGAGACATTTTTGCTTTGAAATATCAGCAGCCATTACATTTATCACAGAGTAACAGCCATAATTTTTTTTTATTTTACGTATGACACACCGTGTTGAGAAATATTTAGAAACTATGAGGACATAATTTATATTTGCCTGTGATTATTTTAAATTTTTGTAATAAAAAAGAACTTTTATGTGACCGCCTATTTTCACTTGAAACACGCTGTATATAATTTAAATAACATAATTACGAGTAATAAAAGTAGCTGCACACGCTACGTATACAGACTGAAATGTGGTCCTTCCTCTAGATATAAAACGAGCTGCACATCCAAAACGAGAATGCTGATATGGATAGCTGTAGAGATATGTGGAAGAAATGTGACCCCTTGGTGTACGGCTTAAAGAAAAGTTCCATTTTATTATATTCGTGTTATATAGCTGCCTTAAAGGTTCGTATATTTCACACACACCGCCTTCTTTTATGTCTTGATGTAGGCCACCGCCGACAAATAATTATACTCGTATATTTGGTCTATAAAAAGGGCAGCAATAAAGTAAAGTCAAAGTATGCATCACCCTGCTTTCCTGCAACAAATGTTAAGTGTACCTGCAGATAGCAACAGAAATCAATGTATATTTTGTCCCATAAAATTCAGTGTCATTTCATAAACGTAGCTGTTTCTCCATAATTTGCAATGTGTATTTCGTAATATAGTGATTTCGCGTTTGATATGTAGTTTAACGGCACAATACACAGAAGTGTATAAAAGTGAAATAATTCCACGTGACGAAATATGATTTTGAAAACTGGAAGAATTTGTTGTTGAAAATTTAATTTCGTTACGGAATTTTTACTTTTATCAACACATGGGCAAAATCAGAATGTCCTAAGAGACAAACTGCGAACCATAACTTAAATACTGGAGTTTCCATGTTTCAGTTACCTCTGAAAATACAAGGTTACCAGTATTTTATAGGATGTCTAAATTTTTAGTTTTGAAGATGTATTTTTGACATAACATATACGCTTTAATCATCCATCACACTATTTTTGAAGAAACAAAAAATATTTCAGAAATTTGTTCTGCTTCTGTCATAACGTAAAACACAATAATTTTTAAAACTATTCTGCCTGATACAGTGCACGGAAACGGTCCGAAGACGGAAATTAGCTTTCTCCAACTCTTCACAGAACATAAAAACTGTATAAATTTGTGATAATTGTAGTTCCTTCTGGGAGTCATCTAATTCGTGATTGTGCTTATCATATCTTGTAAAATAATAATAAAAATTAATAAAAAGAATGAAATTAATAAAACAGTACTTTTCTGGCAGACGATGAATCCTGTTCCTCAAAATCAAAAATAAGTTTAAGACTTGAGAATGGGGACCGAGACCGTCTTGCAAACTTAGTGTTTTATTTATTTTTATTACTTTTTGTATAATTTTTATCTTTTAACAACTACAGTTTTCATGGGCTTTTAATTTCATGGGCTTTTAATTTTGACCGATAGTAGAATCTCAGAAAACTTTCGAAATATCTTGTGTTACGTGTATTTTATTAAACAAGTTTATTAATACTTAAAAAACTTCTCTAGTCCGAAATATTATACAAAACTACATTATATATTTCGGAGGATAGGATAACATTTCCTTACTGAATGAGAGGCTGATGTTTTGTAGGGAAATTATCTCCATTTCCAGTGAGAATTACCAGACACAAAAATAAACTCTGTGGACGGAAAGTGAAAATCAAACACAAAAGCAGGTGGTATATATACGTAGAGTAACAGAGTTTATATAGCTAAAGCAGTATCTTTACTGTACGAGGTATGTAGGAAATGACTTAAGATGCATGCGATGTGCATTCTACACACAAAATATATTTTGTGCTCCATACCATTATTGAACAACCGACATATATTTTTCTAACAAGGCTTAACTGATTAACGTCCGTAATAAGGAAGGAGCGTGCCTCATTTAAGGCAGTACCTGACTTTTAAATATTTCTTAGAATAACTTCATACTTCAAAGCTTTGGTACTGATTTCATTTAAAATATAAATGCGGCCCTTCGAAGTCCAACCGCAATTTTCACTCGTACTTACGCCGTGGTTGACACCGTACACTTAGGGTAGATGCAGAACCTTGCCCCATGAAGAACTCAGGAGATGCTGGGAATGTCTCTAGATTACTCTGAGGCTAATGTGTTTTTGAACATTATCCTACGTTGTAAAGGACGCCCCTGTGAGACAAATAGGGGATTACTGCTTGAACGCTGAAGTTGCGGTTATATGCAAATTTATTGCAGAAACAATTCCTACGTGTTGAAGAACATCATTCTTTATTGCGAAAATTTTCCTCTGAAAGGGATATTTTATAGCATGTCTGTTAAAATTGTTTATTATCACATAATATTTGTTCTAACGCGCATAAATGTACTAAGTGTAGTAAATATCACGCTTGGTTGTGAACTACAAATGAAATATACAATTTCAGTACATCCGAGGTTCATTGAAGACATGGTAGTTTTTTGGTTTAAGTGTAAGAATTTTAAATAATTAAAATCGATTATATTAACTAATTAACTCCACGAAGTAGAGGCCTTATTTAGAAGCTAAAAGTTACTCACGTATTCAAAAAAGTCTTCCGTATTTTATGGAAACCGTTACTTGCTTAAATTTTCCACAATAGCCACCACATTTTTCTAACCCTAAGCCAGAAACATCTAGTCAACATCTTTCCATTTAGTTAAGATACATTTTAATATTGCCCTAACATCTACTTTTTTCCTTTCCAAATTATCTCTTTTTTCAGGTTTCCTCACAAAAGAGCGTAAGTACTTTTTGTGTCCTCCAAAGGCGCCCAAAGCCCTACATATCTCGTCCCCCTTGTTCTGAAAAACCAAATAATATTTTGCGCGGGTGCAAACCATGACGCTATCTACTGTGCAATCTTATTATCCTCAACTTAAGTCCATCTTCTTAGGCCCAAATAACTTCCTCAGTACTTTATTCCCACTCACCTCCAGCCTATATTTTCCTGTTAATGTGGGAGACCAATTTCACAAAAACAGACGACAGCAGAAGAAGCACCCTATATTAGTATTTATAAGGATCCTAACATTTTAGGCAGGAAACCGGAAATCAAAAATAACGGAACGATTCGCAGCACTCATTTCTCGAATTTAGTTTCCTCTTCTTAATTTGAGCAATATTTTTTATGAGTGTCGTTCCCAAATATTTGAATATTATTTCCATTACAAATGCATCACCCGCTTAAAATATATGTCTAATTTTTCAATAAATCTTCATACTTTCTATAAAATATACATGTCTTCCGCACTATTTTCAGAAAAAAAAAACAGCGATTCGTTTCTTCAAAAAAAAAAAATTCGTGGAGAATTTATCTTTGAAACAAAAGGTGATTTTTGTAAATAAAATATTTTAGATTAATATGAGGCTTTATGTTTTTCAACTTGTTTACAACTGATAAGTTACTGTGAGAGAAGTTAAACTCTACGTACACTAATTTAAATAATAATGACTTACAGCGAAAATTTAGTGGCATTAAGGGTCTATTTTTATCACTACTGACCCGTATGTTAAATACCGTTAAATTTTATGGGTTACACATATTTATTCAAGTAAAACTGTGAAGTTCAAACTTGTGTCCTGATTCCTGCCGTTATTGTTCATGAATATCAGTTAAACTTATCAAACTAAACACAGTGTAAAGATGCTTACCATCATATTATTATAAACTTACGACTAATTTATGTTTATAAAGTAGCGCCTAAGTGTACACAGAAAACATGATCTGAATACCTTAATATAGGCCAATGCTGCCGCTGGTCTCTTTGAAAGAGCAGCTGGCCGGGTTCTGTCACCCCAGTTGTGTATTCATAAGCACAAACATGCCGCAGAAGTCTGACAATTACACTTTGCAGCTACCGATTTTCTGACACGAGGATTTGCAAATTTGCAATATCTGTTTCTTTAAGAACTTAATATTTAAGCCCATCCCAGAATGACAACAAATATATTTGGGCTAATTATAACTAGGCCCACTTACTTAAAGTCACTTTGTAACAAGCAGCAGGACAAGCACGCACTTAATATGAGTAGGAATAAGTCAGAAGTTTAGAACAACACATAAGCATGGCAACTTAATTTTAAAGAAGCCAATAAATTTAAGCATATATCTCTAAATTTTAGTCTTAACATTTTACTTATATGTTGCTTCGTCCATTTGTGCAAAGTGTTAAAGCACTAGGCAAGAGAATTTAGACTGGAAGGGCACGGAATTGTAATATTCTGCTGTTTTAAATAAACCACGAATGCAAAGAACTTTGTAGCAAATACTCATCCAGTGAGTGGAGGAAATAAAACTCTATTCCATGACTCCAAAGTTGCAGAAATAAGTCAAGCCAAAGTTAATATAATCCAGTAATATATATATGTCATATTAATTTTCATAAATTGAAGACAGCATCAATTAAAATCATAAAAAAACATCAACTTATAGGACGGATTCAACAACTATAATTCAAGCCACCAAGTGTAATTATTTTCACTGCCTATGTTCTTTTCTTAATACCTAATAAAAACGTTGGGGAATTTTTAGTTCTGTATTTTTTTAATTTTCTTTTGCAGCAGGAGTGATTGTGCACGTATTTGCACTCAAGAACTTTTCAAATGTAACGCGCCCGCCAGCCGAGAATTTCCCTCATCCCCCAGCATTCTTCAGCGGCTCGCTGATTGGCCCACGCCCATGACGTCACGGGCGTTGAGCCTTTTGTTTTTTTTCGAAATGTACAATAGGCAGTATGATTTTTATCCCACAGATGGCGTAAATATTTATACTGAAATATGACTCATTGGTAAATAATTAGTCTATACGTTGTTTTTAGTACTGCATATCCGATAATTGTTTGTGTGTACAACGAATAAGTACACTGCATATTATGTTGAAGGCTTAAGCGGACAATCTTTTGGAGTACATTTATTTTGACGTAAACTTGTAAGTATGTTACATCAGAATTATTATTAAATATCAGTAACTACATTGTTTATTACTTTCGTTAGTAAGACAGACTATTTAGTGTTTGCAATATTTATGCTAATATTTCACTGTACAATATGATAAAAGGGTAGAATCCTTCGAATTTCTATGGCACTTTTGAGCACAGTAGAAAATATTCCTTCGTTCTTTTCGATTAGATAATTTCTGCAACAACTGACAGTAACATTGATACTGTTTTATATACAACTCTGTGCAGTAATTATTTTTGTTTGGAATAAAAATAGAGGGAAGTATTTTATATATTACAGACCGTAACAACTGTATTTGAAACCACATTTTATGTAAACCTAGAGCAATTTCAGGCTTCTGCCCTCAACCCTCCTGCGATAATGAAATCTTAACATTTGTTTTATATTAGTGAATACGCGTGTCGGCTGTGTGCCCCTAACCCGGGTCATCACTCATGTTACCCCAGTCTGAAGTAAGCAACTAACTGTTACTACTGTTAGTGTGGCCCCGACCTCCGTGAATGCCACCCACCCACCCACTAGAACGACAAACCTGTCATTTTTTAAATCTTGCACGTGAAAATACAGAAAGTAGGAGGTTTTCAACGTACAGATAAAGCCAGTAAAAACCCTCAAAAATGTTTTATTGAGGCGGAGTAGCGGAAACTGTGTTTCCAGGACCAATGGATGAAGAGTAACGAATATTTGCTCCGCCCATTTGATTGTCCTATCTCTTTTCATCTGTGTACCTATCTCTCTCAGTCTCTGCTCTACCTTCCCTTCCGTCTCACTTTCCCGCCACTATATTTTAGTGATATTTTTTTTTTGTATCTAGCATCGTGCTGTCTGTATGGAAGCTCATATCTGGAAGAAATTTCCCATCGCCCAATCCAAATATAATTTGGTCAGTACAGCTCTGATGTAAAATTGATCCCACCCATTTCCTCTCCAGCATTCATATCTCACACATTGGATAGAATCTTAACACCAGAACAGAGCAGGCCGTGTAAGCTGTCGACACCACCACCTAACGCCTTCCCACCTGCGACTATAGCAATGCATAGCTTCACTGTCACAGCTAGCAGAATGGATCGATAACCCTAAGTCCGATGAGTCAGCCTGCACACTTGTGTGGTCATAGCCCCCAGTAGCAGACCGCGTCTTAAGAAAGGTGTGGTCGCAGAGAAAAAAAAACCCACACGATTGTCAAACAAGACGGGGTGCCACTCCCTTCACTAGCACCCTCAGGGAATCTCCTGCAGGCAACGTATGCATAAACTGTGCAGTGGCTTGCACTGTGTTGTTGCAACTGGGGAGGGTCAGTGCAAGACGGGATTTCAAAGTCACAGTTTGCAACCGTTAAACTGTGTGCTAAAGTACGCAACAAAATTATCATGCAAGGCATAATAAGATTGTCACAGCTGTGTTTGCTCGAGTTTCAAGCCTTCTTGCATATCATGCAGTGTCGACTGAGAAATAGTTTTCGTAGTTACTGGCATTTCGAAGGATTTTAGTGCGTTCATCTTCAGAGGCGACTGAATGCCCCATAACAAGGGAAATTTAAACCTGCAAAACCTCTCATACTTCAATGTTATATATATATAAAGTATAATGATGAATGAATGTTACTGTGCTCGGGGATTTGCGCCGTTTATTCGGGTAGAGGTTTGTGTCAGTCTGCAGGGCCTTATATCCCAGAAGACAGTACATTCAGTCACCTTTGTGAGAGAGTAAGGTGTCGCACATTGAGAATTGTTTGCACTTGTACTAAGCTGCACTTACATATTGAATTACACGCAGACAAACATCAAATTTTAGGCACAGAATATCTGTAACATAGTAGCTAAACTCAGCGAAAAGTTTTCCTCCAAAAACTAATAACATGAAGGCCCCTCACGAACCTTGCAGAATCCCATGGAACTCAAGTTTGATTACCGTGTTTACAACAGCCTTTCACTACCCTATTGTGAACCACGTGTGTGTATACACAACACAAAATATGACACCAAAAAATTTTCAAGATAATTTTAATATTATACTCCCTCCTAAGTTTAGGATTTTCCAACTCAACTGTACGTCTAGAGAACATGTCTATAAAAGCAGAAGAGGTAAATAGGAAAAATGAAGTGTTTTGCTTAGGCCTTAAAAATTTTCATACGACAGGAAGAACTTGAAATAAATTTAAAAGTTAAAAAAAAACAGTTTATATTACTTCTACTCGTCGGTGTATACGAATATTTGCATCGGAAGGATAGAGGTATTTCGCTGCTAGAATGCACAGACAAATGAAAGGCGCTTTGAGTACAAATAAAGTATGCAGGCTTGTCAAGAATTCGCTGCTTGGGTTGGGGAGACGTTCTATTGTATTCTGCAGACTACAGGGATCTCTATACAACAGTTGTTCAGAAAGGAATAAAGCAAAATGGACAAAATCAAAAACAAGAAATTTTGTAATTGTTCATTCGTTGGATTTTGTCTATTTTCCGGTGTTCAAAACAACAAAAAAATAATTAGGGGAAGTAATTGCCATATTATAAACAACTAAATGCCCCATTTCGCTGGTTAAACTGATTTTCACTTCACTCCGACATGTTTTGAGACTTCACCACTTTATCTTCAAGGAGTGCACCGATGTTTTTTCTGCTGATAGGCTCGTTGGAGAGGACGTGGTGAAGGGTCAAAACATGTTGGAGTGAAGTGAAAATCAGATGAAACAGTGAAATAGTGCTTTTAATTGGTTATAATGCAGCAGTTAGTATCACAATGCACGGAATTAGCTGTGTTAAAATAATGGCGTGAAAATTTCGCTTTCAGTTTCTGTAGAGATTGATTGAAACACGTGCAGGTTTGATCCAAAAAAAATCCTTTTCCAACATCTCGAGGCAGACAAGGATTCTAGCAAAAAAAAATTATGTATGAATTACTCTAAGCACCGGCCTTCAGAAAAAGTCCAGTTTGAATAATTTTAAGTGACATCTCGTCGGAAAAATCCTGTAGAATTGTAAAAAATTTTGCTAAAAAACGACACTTAATCACTTCAGTACAGGAAAATTAAATTAATAATTAAATAATATGTAAGGATGGAACCCAGATTGTGTAGTGACGGGAGTACGGCATGTATGACCGAGGAATTGTCGCTTGATTCCCGCGAGGGGTAAGATATTTTTTCTTGTCCAAATCATCTAGACTGGATTTGGTACCTACTTACGGGTAAGAGGAGGGCCTTTCACTGGCTAAGGGGGCAGGTGTATGGAGCTGACCTGCCAGATCTGTCTAGTGCCGAGACTGAAGGATTGAATCTGTTACTCTATCCTTACACATGCCCTCTTAATGTGGACACAGAAAATTTTACATTCACCTCAGTACATAGAAAAGTCTATTTATTCTTCTGGATATTGTTTGTATTGGCTTTAAAATTTACCAAATACAACAGGCCTATAATGATTTCACACCATCCTTTTGTTTGTGAGAAATTTATAATAATTAACAAACAAATACACCATCTTCTTATTTACACAGTTATATTACATTAGAACATTAAGGAATCCTACATGTTTCTATCTTGTATAAAATATTAACTCACTGATTTAAGTAAAGGTTAAGCCATCCCATTACAGGCCTGGACAGGCCCTTAGGATTCCAGGAGGTTGAGGCTCCCAAATTTCTAGACAATCGGCACTTGAAGGTGGTAAGGTTGTCAGCCATACGCACCGGCCGCTTTACCCCCCAGGAAATATTCCTGGTACTCATTTCTGTTAGAGGCTGAGTCGACCCCAGGGTCATAGTGCGACCGGAAGGATTATGCCAATGAAAAATTCCAACTCACTGATTTATAACTTAATATTTTAAACAATATCATTTGCTATACATACCCCCTGATGATGAACACACGCCGATTGAAATGTGTAGGATTTTTCAGTGCTTTAATATGATGTAACTGTGTAAATACAACGATTGTGCATTTGTTGGTTTACTATTATAAATTAGTCATTATCAGAGCACGGAATGAATAATATAAGTCTGTACGGAGGCTAATATTTTACACGTTTTCATAATTGTTTATAACGCATTCCCACAGAATATTTTTTCTGTACTTCCAATATCGTTTTAATTCTCTTCTTGACACTTCAAGCTAAATACAGATTTTGGGCGAACGGCATGTTGCTCACCTACGTTTTACACAGGAAGACATGATTTGATTTCAACAAAAGCCTACATTATGCGAAGATGTTTTCAAAATGAAAAAGTCAGGAAAACTAAAATTTTATTTAGCGTTGGATTTGATACGGCTTTTGCTCATGGCTTCCATGTTGGTAACATTCGTGGTAAGATAGTGAAATGTAGAATGGTGGCGTGACGTTTGGCGTCATGACTTTCCTGCTAAATTTCGTTAGTATTCTGAAAATTTTTTCTGCGAGACGGAAAGACTCAAAAAGGTCTCATAGAGTCTAGCCAAATTTGCATTTCCTCTATGTATAAAAAGCCAAGATGTTAAAAGACTTTAAGTTTTGGAATCTATGATCAGTATGGTGGCCTACGCAGCAAAACACAATTTTCTGACTGGTGTCCACAAATTTTTGCATGGCTTAATTATAAAGAACTTTTCAACAATTTTAGAGAATCAAATAAGAAATAAAAATTACAAAATTTTATATTATCACAACGGCGTTAATCAAAATTCAGTTCTTCTAGGATATGACGTCAGACAGATTTTTACATTGTTATCGAAGTTTCAGAGGCCCATTTTGCCTCCCTCTTCATGGTAGTCGAAGTAGAATACTTGGATTTGTTACACCCAGTATTTTGTTAAGTTTTCCATAGTTATAGCCTTCACTGGTTACTTTTTAGAAAAAAAAATTTTGTCACTAACCATTATGTTGTTAATTTCTGGACAGCTGTCATAATTATCTGTTGACTACAGAAAGAATATCTGCACAAAAATGTTCAGTTATATTATTTAAAACTACCATATATATATAAAAATATGTTTATATGACAAACTAACGAATATTAATTGTTATCTTTGTTATGGTGGAAGGGCAATAGTATTCTTACGTGCTGTTATTTTAGCAGCGGTTTTGTAACAATGTGTGTAAGTACGCAAAATAAACAAAATATCGGAATATTTATTCAGATCCTACATACAAAGGTAATTATTTCTGTTTCCATGGCTCTAAGCTTACAACCACTGCTCATACCGGTAGGCGTACTCCAAATTTCTGCTGATTCTATGACCAATATGTCGATGGGGGATTTGTTTTCATTTGTTTCAGAGCTCTCAGCTTTTTTTACGTAAGCAGCGCCTTCGCTCTTCGCTTACGAATTTGGTTCATTATGTGATTCACAAGAATCCAATATATCTGTCGTGTGCGTTGTACACTGAAATTTAAGAACCTGCGTATGACTGAATTTTAGTTTTTGAAAGATAATTACTCAGTATCAACATACAAAACTTTACTGAATTCCTTGTTTTCTATGCCACTACGACAATTATTTTAACTTAATAGGCTATAAGTTAAAACACTTGCAGTAAATTCTTTAAAATAATTAATACATAAACTATTTACAATTATAACTACGCCAAGTACATTGAGAACTAAATGCTGATATTGACAGAAAATTTAATGTGTTCCATGTCCGTGCACTGTATCATACAAAACACTAATCATCAACAAATGCACAAAGAGAGTTTTATCATCAATCGCAACACACTCCTACATGTTTCGACCCTGCTGGGTCATCTTCAGGGGAACTTTTCGTTACCTTTACACTAGGGTTGCACTTTACAGTTGAGTGAGAATGTGCTGTTGACTGTGTAGTGCGTTTTTTTGGAGGCGTAAACTCTCTGCGGTGATTAGTGTTTTTGACAGAAAATTTGTTTGAGAAGTTATTTAAGAAATCATATAAGAAATTCGTAAAAAGCAAAACACGTTAAAACATTACAAATGTGAAATGGATTTAGCTTAGAATGCTAAATTTCTTAGTTATTGAAAAATTTGTAAATTTTTATATCGTTTTGAAATAAACTGCACATATTTGAGCGTGTGTGTAACTGAAAATGTCACTACAAGGGTTATTACAAAGAAATACAAATTTAAATAATTCACAGAATCTGTCAACTGAGAATTCGCTGTCTGTAATCTTCAGTATGAATGTCGAGGATCCGCGTTCTGCATTTAAAACGTAACAAATTTCTCGAGAATTCCAACATTGTGTTTCCACTTTACACCTAAACCTCTTTCTGCCTTAAGAACTACATTTCGTGGAGATTTAAATTATTCCTTATAGTTTTTGTAAATAAATTTCAACGAATGCTACTTGCACTCAAATAAGACAGTTGTGTCCTAATTTCTTATTTGGCAGAATCTTTATTTGAAAAATAAGAAATGATGCTTATACATTATATACAGACAAATAATTCGAGTTTGTTTCACAGCTTGTATGAGCAAGAAATATTATCGAATATCACACATGTATATATTGCATGAAATTCTAATTAACCTATGCGATAGATTTTTTTAAGGCAACAAAAAGTCGAACTAACTTTAGCCTCCACACACACCTACACGTTGCACTTCAAGTGAGGTTTAAATCCGGCCTAAGCAGGAAAGCACAATAAACATATGAAGACGGCCACCTCCATGTTTTGCAATATCTTGCCTTTGTAGCAACACAGTAGCAAAACACTGCACTGAACACAGGAGAATATTATGGATGTGTGACACAGATATTTTAGTACTAATTTACATACGTGATGAAAAACAAAATTTAATCGTACGTAATTAAAAGTTACTGGTGGCCGTTACTTATGAAAAGGCCTAAAACTTTAAATTATCACTTAAATATGAAGGCCATTCAAATGAAAACCGTAAAAGTTGCATAAAATCCCCAGCATGAAGCAGTATTTGATAACGCCATATTTATGAACAGTGAATGGTACAGTGATGAGCTTCGGAATTAGCTTAAGCCGGCAGTTCGAAGAAAACGCCGCGGTTTGTCGTCTTCTGGCGCGTGTCTGCAGCATAACAGCGCCCCACATCATACAGCCCATCATACCGTAAAAGAGATTTAGGATTTAAAATTGGAGGTGTTACTCCATTCGCGATATTTATCAGACTTTCTACCAGCGATTTTCACACCTTTTGTCCCCTGGAAGACGCTCTACAACGTCACTTTATGTTACATGAGGAGGTAAAGGTTGAGACAGCAAGAAAAAGACTTCTTCTCCTGAGGAATTCGTGCCTTGGTGGAACGCTGGAGGAGGTGTGTAGAACGTGGTGGGGTGTGCATTGAAGATTAAAGTCATTATACTCTATATTTTTGCTATAAATTTGCTATAATGTAATTTCTCCTGTTTTTACTTGAACAATTTTTTTAAACCCAGATTTGTGTGCGTCCTGAGGGTCTTTAGAAAAAGAGAAATACGAGAAGTG
Source organism: Coptotermes formosanus (assembly GCA_013340265.1). NCBI lineage: Eukaryota > Metazoa > Arthropoda > Insecta > Blattodea > Rhinotermitidae > Coptotermes > Coptotermes formosanus. The sequence goes on along the minus strand of BLKM01009427.1, from coordinate 821,354 downwards.
TGATTCTTAGGGAATTGTTGTTGAGTGTTGAAATTTTCTGAGATTTTAGACTCTGCTCACTGTTGAAAAGTTACCGACGTTTCAGCAGACCATAGGCCTAAAGATTAAGGCGTTACGCATCTTTGAAACGCCAGTAATTGTTCACCGTCGCAACAGCGTAACAGCAAGGAAGATTTGAATTTAAACTTGACACATATTATAACGTGACTCCTGCTTGTATCTTTTCTTCTCCCCTTAGGGTAGTGTTCGTTAACTGAACAATGAAACCATATTTTAAAAGAAACAGTAAGAGTATATATGTTGCTTGTGCGCTGTTTACAATAAATTGTGTAAAACGCTAATGTCGAGTACTTTTTAAAATAAGTACAGGCGATTTGAATTTTATTACTTTTACAGCCTATGACATTTTGCAAAATTAGTATAATGATAAACTTTATTCTCTTCACAGTAAATGAAACGGACGTCTTTCAGCGACGCACAAACCTTCGGCGGCTTTATTTAAGAAATTTCAAGGCAAAACAGAAATAAATGCCGAAATAAACGTAAAACACGGTAGTAAATATAGAAAAATTTTCAACTCTTTTCCGTCAAGTAATAAATGAAGGGAAAGAAAATTAAACCTAAATGATTTTAATGGGAAGTTGTTCAATAAGTAAAGTTACGGGTATGTGACACAGACACTTGTGTAGGTGAAATAATCCTGTTTTAATATCATGCTACTTGAGTCTCCTTAGTACTGTTACGTGTGGTTATAACACTACAGATGAGGAAAGTGTCGCCCCGAGGGTAGAAAGTGAGTATATGCTCTGATATTAAAAATCTAAATTTTTCGTTACTGTGCAAGGAATATTTCGTACCGAGTTTCGCAGAAAGAAAACATCGAATTCTATATTTGCAATTGGTATAAGATGTTAAGTGGGGCTGGTATCATTTATCAAGGCAAACCCAAGTATCAAAAGCTAAGGTAAACGAATTTTCAAGTGGATTTTTCTGCAGTCTAAGAGAAACAAGACATTAACTCGAAAATTTAACATACCACGATCAAGAGTGCAAAGCGTTTTCCCAAATCGTTTGAGACTTAAAAGTTACAAATAGGAATTGTTGCAACGTGTAACAATCAAATACAAACAATTTCACTACATATTTTGTTATGACGCTATTTCAAACCTTGAAGTCAGCACGCAATTTTTACCGCAAACAATGTGTTAGTGAAGAAGCTACTGCCGATGGCTCCAAGCAGCTTAAATAATTTTAGAATTTATAGGAGCAACAACACGCGTATGGTAACTGAATGTGCATGGGACAGTTTCCGGTTCACGGAGCTTTGTGCTTTGAACAAATAGAAAGTTCCGAACGTTTCTTTTTCCGAAAGAACCACTGTTGGTATAGGGTACAATCACGTCCTGGAGGAATTCCACACGCCGTACATTTTGAAAAAAATAAAATCCTATATTTACAAAACGGAAACATGCCCTCTGCGGTTTCATATCGGTGTTCGATATTTGTTGGAAACACGATTCCTAGGGTAAAGAACAACAGTCTTTCCTACTGACTTAGCAACCTCTTTCTCCTGACTTTACACAAATTTCTTTTTTCTTCTAAGGGTACACGAAAGACGCTGCTTACGTTCCGCCAGTGCCCCCCCCCCCCCCACTTGGCCGTAGTTTGCTCGGAGGATAAGGGGTGCTGCATCTACAGTTACATTCACCATGTTTGCAAATAAATGGACTGAATGTTATTACATGTAAGATGTGTGTCTGGGTGTTAAAGGGCTCTCCCTAGAAATGCTTAAGCGTAGGTCACATAAAACTGAATACTTAACGAACTTAAATAACTTGACTCTGCATTTCTGAATCACTTATTTCTTCAGCAATATTGCTTGCATATTAAATTCATGTTCTTTCATGTTTCTAACATCTAATGCCGGACTTAAAGCTCTAAGAGCAGTAATTATGAAAATTACTGTCTGCTGGGATGAGACCCTCTGTTGGGTGGCAGTAATACAGAAGCTTCGGACGAACTTGATGAATTCATATTTAGGTCACAGAAAGGAGGCAATAAGTTTCCACCAAGACGGTACACGGCGTTACATCACAGAACGTACTAAGCTTCAGTGACTCTAATTCACTATATACAGTAGCTGAGCAACGTAGCCGACGTCTCTTTTTAAGACAACCCTTAGAATTTCTGGTTTATTTAAGTTCGAGGTTACGAAAAGTGAACTTCCTGTGCATGCTAAACGAAGAGACCCATTACGTAATCGCACGCAGTACTTACATTGTTGGAATCTTGTGATACTAAGAAATTTTTTCTTGAACGTTACTCTAAATCAGAAGTTTGGTATAAGTAAATAAATATTATGGAATTTAAATTAGAGTAACTTTAAATAGTAATTGATAATCAAATTTGTAATAAATAAATATTGATATTTATATTTATGCAAGGCAATTCCCTACTTGCAAAAATCTAAGTTTACCTCAAAATTTAAATTTGGTAGTCATCCAAACTTTACTACAGAAACACAAAATTCTTAATAGAATTATTCCATAAATTATCAGCCTTCAGCGCGTAGGTTTATATTGTCATGTATTGTATTACTCTAATTGTCATATTGATAAAAATTGAAAAATAATTAACCTGAAAATTTTTTCCAGAGATTCGTTGGCATTGAATAGTCAATAATTTTCTTGCGTTCTTACGACACACAGGCAGATTAAATACAAGTATACTGTGCTCGTTACGCAGCGTCACTTGGACCTTTTGTAGGAAAAATTAAGCGCACGAATTTTCTAACCTAAGAAACTCAACACCATTAAAATTACTTACTTAATTAGGTCTATTAGTTGAACAGAGTAATCGAAATCTATTAAAATATGCCATTATCTGACAGATACAAAAACACGTTACAAGTTAGAAGTTCAGCACTACGAGACGAATAACACAACACACTTTAGTAGGAAACTGAAAGTGATGTCGGAAGGAATGTTTGTGAACAAAAAAGAGTCAGATGGGAAGGTGTCAACATAGGCACAGATGTACACGTGGTAAAGAAAGAAAGGCAAGTAATAATAAACAATACGGAAGCAGGGCTTCTGAATAGATTCGAACATAACTAACTAACTAACTAACTAACTAACTAACTAACTAACTAACTAACTAACTAACTAACTGACTGACTGACTGACTGACTGACTGACTGACTGACTGACTGACTGACTGACTGACTAACTAACTAACTGACTGACTGACTGACTAACTAACTATCTAACTAACTAACTAACTAACTAACTAACTAACTAACTCCATGGAGCAGAGTCCTTCTTGAGAAGATAACAGGTCCTCAGCTAGTCAAGAAATTCCCCGAATTTTACGGAACCCGGAGGTTCATTGCCGCATTTACAGTAGCCCACCACCTGTCCCTATCCTGAGCCAGCTCAATCCAGTCCATGCCCCCATCCCACTTCCTGAAAGATTTGGACATAAATGTTAGGAATTAAAGGCCTGTATTTTCTAGGAACCGTTTCTATAGTTGTCACTAAGTTACAAATAATGAGATGGCGCAAGGAGAGTGAATGTAAACTGTAAATGTGTAAGAAAGGCAGAAAGAAAGGCTGTCAGAAGCACAGTTAACACAACTCACAAGCGAAAATTAATGCATTTCGTAGGGAAATACTATCGTATGTTGGCATTTTCTCCGTGGAGCAACTTTTGGAGGAAGAGTAGGCTGTTGAAAACTTAGATATTTTGTTTGTGAACTTAGCAGAGGTATAAGATATTGTTGCATTATGTAAATTGCTGAAGACTCTGAACTTGTATAACCTTAATTCTAGCAGTACGACTACCATAAAAATGAATCGACGCGAAAGAGAAAATTTGGAAATGCTCGGTGCGCATTTTATTTAAAGTAGCCTGCATTGTGAACGCGTGTTAAGAAACTGAAATGAATGACTCGAAACACAAAATATATCTCTTTTAAACTGTGCAGATAGTCCAGCACTAGTTACATAAAGTCATTAAAATACTGAGTGCGCGTGATACAAAGTTAAGTGTAAACATTACAAATGGGATCTTTCTATGGATGCAGAAAGGATGATGTTTGCAAGTACTGTGAAGAGGCAGCAAAAATTTATTTACAAGAATGGAGAAGAAATAAAGAATGTTACAAAATGTACTATATGCAAAGTATAATAGACGCTTGGAAATAAAGCTTGTGGGAAAAAATTACAAAAGCATGAAATATAAGTAAACATGAAGCTGTAACGAAATTATTTTAACATATGGAGCAGCAACTTTGCATTTACCTACAAGCTCTGAAAAGGGTCTTTTTTTATCAAACTAGACAGGAATATCTAGATGGAAAAAGTCAAATGTGAAGCCCCAAAAGAAACAATGGATGATCAAGAGAAGTGAGATAGTGCATGAATTATAGAAAACAGACGGTACGGCCATGCACAGCGAAAGAAAGAAGGAAAGAAAAAGTGCCAAAAATAATAATCTAGTGGATACTTCCAGAAAAAGCATGAAGCCCCCCAAAGAAAATTGGTATGAAGGAAAGGGACGCTGGGTGTGTACTAATGTTTGGTATAGAGTCGGTAAAAGGGATAGAAAATAAAAGCAGAAATTGTTTGAAAAAGCTATACAGTAACAAAGTCGGTCAAACACAACACTGCATTGTAAGTAAAGTATATTACTTACATGACGTGGCTACATTTTTCAGTTGGCAAAAAAGGCCATCTTTCTAAAAATATTTAGTACACGTTTTCAATCTTTGTAGAATCACAAATCAAACTCAGCATTTGCACAACACGTACAGGACACGGGACATCCCTTCGGGCCTGTGGAAGTCATCATGCACGTTTCACACATTGTTAAGAAGGGGAATTATACGAATGTATTGAAAAAAAATTCATTTACTCAGAGTATATAAATAATAATCCGAATAACGATAAATCCAGCCTGGAATTAAGTAAAATCTTTATGTTATGGTACAGCATGACGATGACAAAGGTCGCCTTTGAAAATACTTCTTGGTGTTAACACGTCTACTAGGAGAATAGCACGTTTAATTCCACTTGATACAAGGCACGGATTGGGAAACAAATGTCATAAGTACCACAAAAATTTTTTAGCTATTTATTAACTATGTTTTTTTACGTAGAAAGGGGTTAGTTAGTTCAACTTCCTTCTCCTTTGCCATTTTACAGAGAATGATTGTCTAATTCTAAATTTATAACAACTGGCATTTTAAAGGATTCATATCTAAAAGAACGCTGTATAGAAAATCCAGCTTCATATTGACTGATATCTTGGAACAGTAAAGACAAATCAAATTTAACGTGGTTACGTATCAAATACAATGTCATCAAATATTAAGAGAATTTTTATAATTTTATATTTCAATACATAAAAATTTCAAAATTTCTTATTGCTAGTACATTTACGCGAGGAGGTACTGTAATGCACCACTTCTCTTAGAGGTGAATTCTATTTATTTATTTATTTATTTATTTATTTACTTATTTGAGAGGAGTCACTCATTTTAATATTACATCCCTTTACATATTTTTTATTAATATCACCTGAAGACGCCTTTATTACGGGCTGAAACCTGTGGGGACTTCATGTAAGTAACGTAAGTTGTTTAAAATAAAGTGCTTTAATTTTATTTGGTACACTGTAGTTACATAACGGAGGGTAATATCCTCTCCCCCGCCAAAAAAAACCAAGAGATATTAACCTTGAAAAACACACTGCGTGAAAAAAACACGTTACTTGATTTCATTTAGGTAGCAACGTTAGTATAGAACGCACTACCCTTCAGCGTGTTCAGAGTACAAGTGTTTTATATGAAAAGATTCTGTAGTGTTGTTTAGGTAGGAAATATTTAATTGAAAAAAAATTGACTGCGGGGAAGAAATAAACCCATGTACAGAATGCACTTACTTAGGTACAAAAATAGATCAGTGGGGACGTAATATAACAGAAATAAAACACAGAATTAGTCAAAGAAGAAAGGCTATAAATGCTTTAAATTCTATTTGGTGCCACAAAAATATTACTAAAAACAGAAAATTGTATATTTATAAGAGTATAATTCAGAGCATTTTGACATATGGCGCAGAAGTATGGCAAATTCCTACCAGAGAAATGAATAAAATTATATCCCTAGAAATGGATGTGCTAAGGAGGGCTGCAAGAAAGTCAAGGATGGAAAGAATAAAAAATGAATATATAAAGGAGATCATGGGGGTAAAAGGGAAGCCGAACATCATAGAGATCATAGAGACGAAAAGACTGCAGTGGTATGGCCACGTCAAAAGGATGCCAGAGGAAAGAATACGAAAATTAATTACGGAATGGATGCAGCTAGAGAGAAGGAAAAGAGGACGCCCAAGGAAGACTTGGATAGAAGGAGTGCAAGCAGCCATGACAGCAAGAAATGTGGAAACAGATCTGTGGAGAAACAGGGAGGGATGGCGTTTGGTTTCCGGAAGACGGAAACGGCCCTTATAATACCGGATAGATAGATAGATAGATAGATAGATAGATATATTAAATATATTAGATAGATAGATAGATAGATAGATTACATAGATAAATATATTAGATAGATAGATAGACAAATATATTAGATATATTAGATAGATTAGATATATATATAGATAGATAGATATATTAGATAGATTAGATATATAGATAGATAGATTACATAGATAGATATATTAGATAGATTAGATAGATAGATTAGATAGAGGGATAGATTAGATAGATTAGATAGGTAGATTAGATAGATAGATTACATAGATAGATATATTAGATAGATTAGATAAATAGATAGATATATTAGATAGATTAGATAGATATATAGATTAGATAGATAGATTAGATAGGTAGATTAGATAGATAGATGGATAGATTAGATAGATAGATTAGATAGGTAGATTAGATAGATAGATGGATAGATTAGATAGATGGATTAGATAGATAGATTAGATAGATGGATAGATAGATAGATAGATAGATAGATAGATAGATAGATAGATAGATAGGTCGATAGATAGATAGAAAACATATGGAATTGTGTCTGAAGCAGTAGAGTGGAATAAACAGCAACGCGCTTAATTTCTCGTGTAAGAAATCTATTATTCTCTTCGCAAAGATGCAGCTTACTCAGAAGAAAGCTACAAGGAGGCTGTTCGACTTTCAGAGCAACTCTATCATTCACAGATCGCCATTCAGATGATCAAACGCAGTAATCGGAGAATTATTTTAGTAATATGAGCATACATTAGCATCAGACGTTTCTGAACTCACTGTCCCATTTGATGTAAGCATTAAATAAGTTTAGACGCGTAAATCTTATTCAGTAACAGATAAAAACATAGAAAACAAAACTGAAGATTAAAACACGTCAACTAACATTTTTCCACTTCTGCAGTTACTGGGTACATAATTAGGGCACGTTTCCCGCTTTCGTATCTCTGCATTAGTATTTTTAGTGGAAGGCACTTTGCTTGAATATAACACTCCCCAATTACAGAGACTAGCAGCAGACAAATAGCAGTGTATGTGAGAATAGTGTATAGTACAAGTAAATCACTTATTGGGTAATGTTTATTTAAGACGCAAATAATGTTTCAAGTAAAGTATCTTCGACAGACTGCATAGCATTATTTTTTGTTGTGTTAGAAATGCCTGGTAAGCAGAAAGTAATGATTTCTGCCAGATTATAAAGTTATGGTGTTTTGAAAGTAAAGAATATACATTTCTGAAAGAACTTAAAATTAGCCTACTTAGAACTATTAAATATGCGTCAAATTTCCCTTTCTTTGCTTTACATTCAGAAGGGAGAGCTTATTTTCATCAAACAAGTTGTATTCCGGGTATTTAAGTACTATTAATTTTAATGTGCCTCTCTACTTACACCTACATATTACACAGTTATTATTGTAAGATACGCTTGTGGTATTTTGTCTCCGTATAAAGTTTTTATTAATTTCTTTCATTAAACGCTGTAGAATAAGTTTTTTTTATTTTCCGTCGTTATTGTATGCTGCAATATCAAGATATTTCTTTAAACTTTGGCTCGTAAAGCTGTACACTTATTTAGCATTACTTGCCTTTCTTATGCTATAGATTACAAATAAAGTCAAGGGTATGTAACAGATCTAGAAGATGCCAGATCATAGATCGAGTGACAATGTAGACGCTCATTTCACTTGTCTTCCGCAACTCTACATTTTCACTTTATCTGAAGCAGCGCACGTCATTATGTGGGAAATTTATTTGCAAGTAGCGTAACATATTTGAGGCATGTAACTAACGTGTACCTAAAGGTAAGGTACTTCACAGAAATGTCAGCAGATGCACAAAATTTTGACTAAGGTCTGGTAAATTTTATAAATATGGAATTTGTGGGCACATAGGAAAATGCAGCCACATTCAACATGATCAGAGCAAGTAGAATGGCATTTATAATCTACATTTAAGTACTTAAAGCCCCATGCTATACGTACCTGTAGCAACGTCGGTCACATGAAAAAAATATGCATTTTTTTTAACCACTGCATTTTTACGTTCTGTGGGATTCTTGAATTAACACATTTAATTCAATGTGTTCCATGTCCGTGCACTATATTATACAAAAACACTAATCACCAACAAATGCACAAAGAGAGTTTTATCATCAATTGTAACACACTCCTACATGTTTCGACCCTGCTGCGTCATCTTAAGGGAGAACTTGTTTTGTTATCATTACACTAAGGTTGCACTTTATAGTTGAGTGAGAATGTGCTGTTGACTGTGTGCTGCGTTGTTTTTGGAGGCGTGAACTCTCTGTGGTCTCAGCCTGCAGGCCCAGACCGCAGAAAGTTCACGCCTCCAGTACACAGCCAACAGCACATTCTCACTCAACTATAAAGTGCAACCTTAGTGTAAAGATAACAAAACAAGTTCTCCCTTAAGATGACCCAGCAGGGTCGAAACATGTAGGAGTGTGTTACAATTTATGATAAAACTCTCTTTGTGCATTTGTTGGTGATTAGTGTTTTTGTACAGATTTAATTGCCTATACGTCACTAACCGAATGGTCTTCACACCGGGCACAGACGCTATTCTCTGTGAGGTAAGAACTAAAGTTTTACACAAAATTTACTCGAAAGCCAATCTTCGAATTGTTGTAACTGCAGTAATAGCTAATGGTTACTTCATTACTTAATTTACGTTTTTTGTACAAACTATTACTAAAAGTGCGAAGTACATTTCAATAGAACTGTAAATTTCAACCCAAAACTTCACCGTCATCAGCTATATTATTTCAGACCTACTCTTAGTTTCCTGCTCTTGAATTTTCTCACAACAGCCCGTCTTTGATACTCAAATGCTTTCATCTTCTAGTGAGTTGCATGTTCACGATATAAGACCTCATTTTGAGCCTACGAAATTACTAGAACTTAGTAATAGTCTGCATTTTAAGACTGAAAATATCAAGGCCTGAATATTAAAGTCTCCTTGGGATATTACGTCATCGTAACTGGTAAGACAAAAACTCTTATTTACCTACCCAGAAGCTGTACGTAGAAAGTTCCTTCGAAACGCAGCAAACAAATCATCAAAAATACAGTGTCCAATCCCAGATAGTTTTATCTTCATTAATAACGCTACGAAAACCTTAATGATTATGGCCTGATAAAAAAGGTTATTAAATGAATTTGAAAGAAGTAATTAAATTGTGTTAATAATAAATTTTAAGTATTAACATAATTATATTTCCGCAAGAGAATGAACCGCGGCTATCCGCATGCTAGAAGCGTATGACAAGAATAAAACATAGAAAGGTATAAAACAGGTGGTCCGGAATAAAAAACCGACGCGTGCCACTTTGAACTTTCTGGATCTTGGCCAAATACTAGGAATCAAAACAGAAAGACACACTTAAAATAGGAGATGAGTATTTTTTTAAGTTAACTAAATGCCTTCCCTTTTAGAATGTGCCTTAATTTGGTTGAAAAATTTTGGTTAGCTGTTATTCTGCAATGGAATCCTCCATGAATAAAGTGCGGCCATTTTCATTTATTTGGCAACTACAGTGGAAAATAAAAATGACCGGCGCAAAATTGGAGAACAGCAATCTTTATTTTTTTCCAGGAAATTAAGTAATATTTGGCCACAGTTTAGAGATTGTCTCTGTAAATATTTCAAGTAATCGTAGTGTTCCAGTTTCTACGCTGATATAATAAAGAAAGCATGCCAAATCGTAGATTATTTACGATGTTTTTACAAGAGTTGTGTTTTATTCCAATGTCGGAATGTTGAACTCAGCAACGCCCTTACCATGTGCGTCCATTTTTATTGTGGTATGCCACACCCATAAAAATTCCCTCTCTACAGAATATTTGGCAAGAGTTTGTGAATAAAGTGCAAGTTTTTCATAACTAGTGTTAGGCGTTCCTGAATGGATGCATAATGTTTGCAGAACTATGCCAAATTTGGGGTGAAGGAGTTAAAAATCTTGTTTCCTAAGGAGGCTTTCCGAATTGAAATTTATATCCAGATATGCGGTACTCTGTCCGAAATTTTCGTTGTTTTTCTTATTGTTTAGACCTACATACAGAAACTGTCATCCGATCTTTCACATTATGGCCACCAGAAAAATATAACTAAACCATGATGATAAAATATCAATATTCGCCACGTGAAAACCTAAAACCCCATAAAATTCTTACGCGTTAATATTTTCTGTAAAATTTCCTGTACACGAACACGTTTAAAATTGTCATTTGCCTTAATTTTTACTGATATTATCCTACAAAATAAATATGTTGAAAGTAGGTGTAGTTATAAAGTGAGTTTTCCTTTATAAATGGAACAGGTTAACTATGGCTTTGCTCTCTGCGAACTGATTTTTATCCCTTTAAAGACGAAGCGCATCTCTTTTATATAAAAACTCAATGCGTACCGCGCTGTAAATACTCTCCACTTCTGTTATAAAAACCAGTCTCTTAATGTTTTATAAGGCAAAAGTTGCTGTTTGTTCTGAGATCCGTACAAAACACATAAACGCAATGTGGGCACGACGTAGAATTTTTTAATGTTAAACCTGGTCGTATGTAAAATTACCGCTAGGCTTTAAAAAGGTTAAGCATGGCCTTTAAGAAAATAACTGTATTGAAATTAACGCATTTATGTTTCCATCTGAAAAGATGATTTTTGCAAAGCAAGAAGAAGCAGAAGAAGACGAAGTAAGTGGATACACAAAAAAAATCCCTCAGATTAAGAATTTGTTATAGGTTAAGAAAAAGTCGGTGGATCACAAAATAAAACAACGGGTGTATTAAGGAAGAAGCAATGGCGGGAGACATGGAAGAAGGTGTGCTGATTACTGGTGAGAACTGAAGGGGCTAGAAGATAGCTCCAACCTCAAACTCTGCTATAAAATTGCCTTTTGGTAACGTTACAGGCGATGATATTACAGAAAATTTATTGTACCTGCCACAGTCCTATGTTAATTCGATTCATAAATTAATAAGTGATAATAATGAATGAGCTAACGGAATATTCTCTACATCAAACCCGCCTTCAAATAATGAAGCATGAGTAAGTACTGAGTTTATTGAGTTTATTCAGGGAAGAAACCGTAAAACAGACTGAGTAACAGAAGGAAATTATTGTCAAATTTTATATTTCTCAATGGCTTACACATGATTCTCATTTGTGACATGGCGAAGTGGATTATTCCGTGGAACAGAGTAATTATTCCGCCCAGCCACTGGAAGGAGTCCCCTCCACGTCTGAACGAGAATATGCATTAGCGTCTTCACAAGGGCTTGGTACTTGCCCATGGTCTGAGACAGACCAATCCAGCCCATAACCTTAGACACAGAGTTTTAAAATTTCATTGTTACTAGCCTATTATCCTATCATTTATCCTTAGATTCCCAATTTAATCTGCTGTACTTAGGTATTGAGACTAAACTAATGCAAAACCTTCTTATGACACGCATGCTACCCGCTCCCTCCCTCTCATACTGTGTTACTGTCGTACCGGAAAAATAATTTTTGAAGAACGCGGAAATTATAGCCAGAACATAAACTGGAGAGGTTATTCTATGTTCCAGATGCTCCTACAAATGTACGTATGTGCTTAGTAACAGGTTGAATTTAAAATATGTCACATTAATAGAGTTAAGCTTTCATCAAAACGTTACAATTTAACACATATAATTACCATACAAGCCATCAAAATACGACGCAGTCGCTACATCATAATGGCAAAGTCACAAGTAGTTGCTGACCTGTTACAACTGTTTCACGTGCCTCCAGATTTGCGGAAGTTGACTGTCCCGTACAAAAGTTTAGTGTCTACGTAGCGTGAAAAAGTACTATACAATTTTTGTTAGCGAGACGAAAGAGCGGCAAAGAGAAGTCGACATTCGTCACCATCTGATGAACACGGCAGGACAATAAAGTCACTTTAGCTTACACAGTGCAGAAATTCTGGGTCCAGCTTACCATTACCGCTCTCTGCACTTGCACGGTAGCACAGAATTGTGCATCATTACTTTATTGTAATTGTTAATGTGTATTTGTTCCGGCTTTTAATTGGCACTTGTGCTATTTTACCAACAAACTAACAAACAATTACTGAATAAATATAATTAATTGTTTTGTAATAATTTAGCATATTTTTACGTTTTCTTGTTTGTTTGATATATATAAATGCTATTTTTTGCATTAGTGCTGATTTTGTAATTGGGCATTATGGCTTTGAGTCAACATACAAAACACAAATTCTGTATGATCCATAATCTTAGACGAAACGTGTAAAATGCCATTGTGTATATAAATTAATTTCAATATATCTGGGTGCATTTTGTTGGTACTACTACTACTACTACTACTACTACTACTACTACTACTACTACTACTACTACTATATCTAGGAAGAAAATATTTATTATTATTATTATTATTATCATCATTATTTACCACATCTATGCAGAGTATTTGTAATTATATACCTGGAAAAATCTGTGTCAATTATATATATACATATATATAATGTTGCATCTACTCTGCTTTTAAAATATATGGTACATATAATGTTACTTCTGACGATATATATTTTATACGTTTATTATTATTATTATTATTATTATTATTATTATTGTTGTTGTTGTTGTACAAAACCGTTGTGGAGACTCAGAGACAGGTTCAGGCGAGAGTTATATGTTTTGAAGAAGAAAATATACCTGCCGTTACAACAAAATAGAGGGGATTTTTTGAGTACGTGAACAGCAAGTGCTCCCGCTGTTCGAATAATTTTACTTCAAAGGTTGCTTTCCCAAATTAAAACAGACTAGGATATAAAAGCAATGACATTTACAGTTGTATTAGCCTATATACATGCGAAATTGAAATGGAAAGACGTGCTTCATTACCAAGTGTTCATGATAATGTATTTTGACCTAAAACGAATAAAGAAGACTGAAAATTATTTTATGTAACTTAGTTGTTAGTACTGTTATATTGACGAAATAATGCACGCTAAGACGTTCTAAAACAAAGAGGACCTAGTATGTGTACTTGCGCAAATATGTAGTGTAGCTAACAGTTGCCGCAAGTTTTCATTTCTCTCAGAGTATAGGAGATGAAAAAATAACATTTTGGTAGGTCTTGAAGAAAGAAATTCTTAAAATGTAAAGTAGATCGAAATGGTTCACAATGGTACAATAAAGACGTTGGTATCAGCGGCGTGAAACCTTTGGCTTCAATTACAACAGAGTCTGTAACAGGCTGCTTACTTCTATGGCCTTAATGTACATCGTCTGGGACCGTTTGGCTTAGCAGTCTTATTTTTGGTAGTGTCATTGCACAGAACAGAAAACACTACAGTCACGACCGCAGTATGTTACGGTACTGTAGTCTTAATTATGTTGTCATTGTCTTTATTTCAGCTTGATGAATTATAATAAATAACAACAATCTTCTAAGTACACCCACATTTACCCTAGAATCCTTCATGCGTCCCAAATATTTCTGCAAGGTTTTGCTATATTTAGGAATGAAAGTGTGAGGTTATCACAGCGGTGTTGCTGAAGGTTCAGGTCGTTCTGAATATCACAACGTTTTGAATGGTAAATATATATACTGACACTGCAAAGGAGACCCGCGCCTTTGTTTGCTGGTGCAAGCACTCTTCGCGAATTGCTCGGCCGTAAAGTTCTTTGAAATATCTGTGATTCTTCCATCACTCTACATGGCATAACGCACCAGAATACCTGAATTTTTATCTTTAGGAATGTCTAGTTACGTGCAAGCTATGCCAGTTTTAACCGTGTTAAGTGGGTCCCTCTCACCACGGCATGGCGCGTCCTCAGGTTGCGGATGGAGGAACAGCCCCCAGTTATGGAGGGTAGCTACGAATATATTGAATAAGCAGTCGCAGAAAACAGACAAGGGGTGGTCCTCCAGCTTGGGGGTTGGGCTAGGTGCTAACAACCCCTCATCGTAAAATATTATGATGTTATGAAATAGCTTACGAAGCCTCGGAACTGGACAGATTCTTTGGTACGAACCCAGCTACGGAAAAGACTGGATTAAGCTGGCTCAGGATAGGGACATGTGGCGGGCTCTTGTGAATGCGGTAATGAACCTCCGGGTTCCATAAAATTCGGGGCATTTCTTGACTAGCTGAGAAACTGTTAGCTTCTCAAGAATGCCTCTGCTCCGTGGAGTTATGCCAGTTTTAAAACCTGATGCATACAGTGTAATAGAGATCAAACTGTTTAAAATGGAATCTACAAATTAGCAATAATTTCTAGTTTCTTTCCCTCTGTCTTATTATTTACGGTATTTAGCGGAGGAGGCTCTAAATCGATTAGTTTCGCTTCAGCCAAACCACAAACCTGGTTTGTCCAGTTCCAGTCCCTATATTACTGCGGGTCCATAAGATTGATGTGCCCCAGTAGTTGCCTTCTTGTATGACAGCGACTCAAGGCGTTCTTAAAACATGTAGGACCTATGAACGATTTTTAATAGTTATAGTGACGTCCAGAGTTTTCGTTATTACTGACTGACGAAAGAGAACACCAAAGTTAAGTTGTAATTAAAGTATAACAAATCACGTTGCTGTAGGTACTAATAACGCAAACACCCAAAGAGACGATTACGATTAACATGTTAAAACAGTCAAGTCTGCCCGTACATGATGCCGTCACTATTCGTGAATTTTTACTGACGTTTCGTAAGATAATACTACATCAATCTTCAAAGTCGAGCGGTCTTGAATCTTCAGGAAGGCTGCTGCAAGGACTTATAAATACGTATTTTCGTATCACATTTTCTCAGCCAGTATTGTCGTGACTGGAGACATGGAATTCGATTCCAAGTGGACGAAAAGATATTTCTGCTTGCAATCACATCCAGACCGAATCCCGAGCTGAGCCAACCCCTTAACGCATGTAGTAACGGGGACTGACGCTGGCCGCTCATAACCGAAGGGTGGTGCACGTGTTAAGAGAAACTGGACCAATATCTCACGTTCACAAGCAGATTAACCCTTTTAAGTCAAGTGATATGTCTACGTACCGAATCCTTCAACGCCAAATGTCCCTAGAGTCCGCTCAGAAACTGTGTATTTCTTGTGATACTTAGGATCTAAGATAATTTACTATATATAAGTGCGTTATTAAAGGCCTGCTAAAGGGAAGGATAGAAGTGATGGGAATTAGATGAAGAAGGTGTAAGCAGCTACTGGATTATACTAAGGAAAAGAGAGGATACTGGAAATTGAAAGAGGAAGGACTAGGTAGCGTTCTGTAAATAACTCAATTTGGGAGAGGCTGTGGATCTCTCGTAAGACAGACTACAGTGTGAATGAGCACAGAAATGACAGGTCTGTCTTTATAATCCGAGTGCAACGTATTGTGGGATAGATAGGTACTGAGTTTTTACGTAAAATTTAGAAATATATACGTCGTGGATTACAGAAATATATAGAATTTCTTCTTCTATATCTGCAGGGATATTATAAATGGTAATTAAAGTCACACAAAAAAATAGAGACACAAACTTATAATGGTTATGATAGTACTTTGAATTTTATAGGATGTTTACCGCCAGAAATACCCTGTATTAAAGCATAAAATCGTACAGGCCTTCTTGCGAACCAACAAATTCTCAATATAATAAGTTGAAGATTTTTTCACCTGATAAGGGGGAAAAATCGCTAATTTTCTTCTCGGCGACACCGATAATGATAGTGGACCCTAATTAAGTCAGCTGACTCGAGAGATGACACTTAGAAGCTTGAATTTTGTGCCCTTTTCGAATTTCAGCCGGGACACTAAATATTCTGACTAGGACGCTTCATAAATTCCATCACTTCCTCCGGGCATATGCGAGTTATGGTCTTATCATCGAATCAATAGACGCTACATAAGCCTATTCTAAATTTAAGAGAGTAGGTTTAATGTGCCATAATAATAGCAGGTGTCTATGAGTAGATTTCTTTGGTATTTCTGCTCTTCTCTCAGCGTTTCAAATTGGTTACTTGAGTGTAAGGAGGAAGGATAAGTGACAAATTGGAATGGAACTAGGAGAAAACAGCCGTGGTCAAACAGACTGACGGAAAGAACAGTGATGTGTCAAAAGTTGTTCCATTTTTTCCAGACCCTGCATGATGGCATCCCAGAAGGCAAATATATCAAAACCTTACATTGCAGAATTATATATATATATATATATAAACTCTTATTGCCAATACGTAGACCGGGACAGCGTAGTCGATATAGCTACTAGCTACGGGCTGGAGGGTCCGGGATCCGCATCCCGGTTCTGGCGAGATTTTTCACACGCGTCCAAACCGTCCCTGAAGCCCACCCCGCCCCCTGTACGACGGGTGCCTGTTCATTCCGGAGGATAAAGCGGTGGGGCTGGGCGCTAACCACCCACACTCAACTAACGCCAAGGTTAAAAAAGAGTACAGCTATACCTCTACTCCCCGTCTGCGCCTTCATGGCAGGTCACAGCGCGAGTTTTACTACAGTACTGTCACCAATACGCGGCAGGTGACATAAAAGTGTCACTTAACATAGTTCTAGAATTCAATATTTCTCCTACTGAGAATTGGTTTCAGTCGGTTCCCCTAACTAAGAGGACTAATTCGCCTAACGTCGTTAGCTGAACACTGAACGCTGAAACAGACATGTATTGCATTCTCAGTGCGGTAATAAGCAAAGTGCCATGTATTTTGCTTATCAGTGTCTCCTTTTACAGGGTTAACTAGTAGCCTGTAATTAACTTGGCCGAGTGCTGTTTTCCACTAAATATTGCAAAGGTGTTCCCGTATGAAATGTATTGTTAGCTGATAAAGGAACACGTGACGAATCTAAGGACAACATATTGAAAAAGATCCGGGCTCATGTCAGGCTAATAGGGTTCTATTGGAGAGAATCTTCTTTAGAAGTAAAATTTGCCCAGTTTTTCCTTAATGGGTTCAAAAGAATCAGCCACGGGTATCTATCCTCAAGTGAATAAATTCTTTCCACATCAACCTGTTCTACAGTCTAAAGCCTCTTTAATATTATCCTTCAATCTACATCTATGTATTTCAAGTCTTATCTTTCCTTCAGGCTTATACTTTAAAGCCTAATGATTATACATCACCAGGATTAACTTTAGAAAAATTCTTCGTTTTTCCCCAGAAATGTATTTGTGTTCTTTTATGGATCTCACAAAAAACAGCGAATTTTCCCTTACAGGAGAATGACTGACTGGTTTTAAAAACCGATAAGAAATGTGTTTTGGCTTAATGCGCGGTAGAAATTAATTTTTTAAAAAATTCAGTTTAATCTTATTCTTTGAAATGTTTAAAACGAAAATTCTCCATGAATTTTCGATGTCTTCCTTGCACATAAGGATAATGGAAATAATGTAGTCGATGACATATAAATTGAAAAGTAAGTTTTGTAAATTGTGATTCGTGATTTTGATAGTTTTTAATAAAGGATAGAGAACAAATGTCGACATATACCCCTATACACGGCTACTGTTCACATTTACATTTCCTTTGAATCACAAAATGTGTTATATGCCCAAGGCAAATTCCTTTAAATAATAACAACTCCAAACTCGGGAGGCAAAAATCACTTGGCAACAGAGTTACATGTGTGTAGGGAATGCATTTTTTCCATTCCATTAGAGCATGTATATTAATTAGTTCACTTTCGGTTACAAGTTTTCATTTGTTATCATTTCGAAAGATAGCCCAAAAATGATTAGGTTTATTGTATGCATGTGAAAACCAAAGAAATATAAAAAAATATTGTGAGAAAATACACTGATAGGCCTGACGGAGAACCCCAGGTATTGCTAGCAACAAAACAACAAAGAGATTAAAGAAACACAGGTAGAATATTTATACCGTGTGTGCAGAAGATAATGATATGTATGACATAGAACACCAGGTAGCGCTAGCAACAAAACAACAGACAGAAAAAGATCCACGACTAGACCATGTATAAACTTTTATACAATAAAGCATGAAGAGTCTGGCACATTGCCAGTGGTTATTTATTGTTTTATTAAAACGTTTAGCAATAGATTTCTTAATTAAAGCCGTTAATAATTACACAGTCGTGTTTGTCATCATTTTTGACGTAGGCATTTATTTGCGCCACCTATGCAAAAGGAACTTTTTAGAACACGCAAAGTTTTTTCCTACGATAGAAGCCTAAAGCTTGATCTCCTGTTTTAATTTTTCATTTATGACGGTTGCCAAGCAGCCATGAACATAAGTAGAACGTGTAAGTACTTTGCTTATGCTAGAGTCGGTATTGCGGTGTGAAATTACGGCCAAGAAATTTTTTAGAAAACAAAATCATTTAGCAAATATTTTTAGCCTATGAAATTTAGTATTCTATCGTGTTTCTATGTGTCTCTTCAGACACTCTAAAGCTGCTGATGTTAGGTACTGTAAAAGAAGTTAGAATTTTATAATTCCCTGTTGAAATTCCGATGGGTAATTTTGAAAAAGAAGGAAGTGTTTATGCGTTGAATAATTTTGTGATTTACGACAGATAATTCCTTAGACTGTCTATGAATTGCCTGCCATTGGCGGAATTTAAAAATTCAATAGCGTACTCGCAGAAGGCAACCGCTGAATCCTACTTCCAGCCACAGTAATTCAGTTCGTAATTCAAAAATTTTAATGTTATGCTCCATCTGCGAATACATCGCCCAAGTATTGTCTTCATATTATATTTTCCAATTAAAATTTTGTGTTCCTTCCTCGTTTTTAAACGGATAAGATTAAACAAAAATCTACGGCAAAATAATCAGAAAATAAACAAAAAACGACGATGTATTCCATCTATTGTACCAACAAATTGCACATTATTACTTACATAGGGATGTTAAGATACGTAGCTCGGACATGTTTCGGTGAATGCACACCATCCTAAGGTAGCACAGAATGCCAGGTTTAAAACCAACTGCCAGTGACAAGACACTATTAAATGGCTGCACACTCCGTAGTGGGCTTCCTTCTGGTCATGGCTTATGTATAAAAGGTAGAAATTATATTTATGCATAGGTAGTGCAGTCCCGAACTTTGCCGAAAATTTTTCTCTTTATCTAACAGCAACATATTCTACCACACTGCCAATAAAGAAATTTAAATTTCATTGCTCGCATATTCGGACAAATCGCGTTGCAGTCTGAATTTCAATGGCTACAGCAATCAGTAACGTTTTAATAAGATGTTTATTTCTAAACGTCGGAATAGGAGATTAAAAATTTGAAAGATTTATTCATTTTAGACATTTAGATTTCTCTAGTATTACGGTAACGAAATTTGTTTCCACGATCTGCCCACTTCAGTCTAAGGTTTAACTATATCTACCGTAACGGGCACACAGTTCCACATGTGTTCTTGGGCCTTAACACTCTCAAAGTTCCTAGTTCCTCTCCCCATACTTCTTTATGAATATAAAACACTTTCGTCTTCAGTTAGTTCCATCTATATTTGTAAAAATCAAAACTATTCTTTTTCAACTCTTTGTAAGAAGATGTAATAGTCAATCTTATGCAAAGTAGCCTGTCTAAAACATTTACACAGACACACAGACAACATTTTATCGTTACAATTCCGTGCGTTGTGACTAAGTTTCTCAGTCACAAAACCAACATGTACATACCTAACGCATATAACAGCACAATCTCTTGTTTAGATATACATGCTTCGGCGGAAATTCGCTATCTTCAGGGAATCTATATACCAATATTTATAAAGTCTCTGAAGATGGCGGAGTTCCGCCGAAACGTGTAGAAATAAAAATTAATTTTTTTATTACTTACATTAGATGTGCGTATGTTGCATTTATAAACGAGAAACACAGACAAGTTATTATCTACAATTGTTAGTTTTATGTATTTCGATGAAAGAAGATTAAAAAGTGTAATAATTAGCAAAAATCCAACAATTTAGTGTTACGTAAGTGGACGTTTTATCTACCGACGTAAAATATAAAGATTTTTGCCTCAGGATTATCCTAATGGCTTAGAGGATTTGAGCCTAATTCAAGCACAGGATTCATATCTGGAAAGCACAATCGGTACAGTGAATAGGATAGTGCTGAATAACGGAGGGGTATTGGTTCACCCCCAGGTATCTGTAAAAGTTTCTGCCCCTGTCCAGAGGGTCCAGACCAGCTCACGAAACTACGCCACTCTGTATATAATGGCAACCGAGGGCTCTTTCCTCGGCAGTAAAGCAGCTTGCACGCGAGGCTGGATACTCACTTCAACTTAAGGCTGAGCTTAAGAATGTGCGGAGTTATAACTCCAATGCTTCTGATGCCTTCATGTCGCGAACAGTGAAACTTTTTATTAAACAATTCAGACTTTAGACTCTACATGGAAAATAACCAAATAAGCGACTTCATAAAGCGTACTTTAACCCTTTAAAGACGAAAAGTGTCTTATTTTATATAAGGACTCAAGGCGTACCGCGCAGTAAACACATTTCGTCTGAGTTATAACAACCAATCTGTTAATGCTGCCTAAGCCAAAAGTCGCTGTTTGTTCTCAGAGCCATATAAAACACGTAAACTCAATGCGAGAAACACTTAGAACTGTTGAATGTTAAACCTGGTGGCAAGTAAAGTAACCGCTAGGCTTTAAAAGTTTAATAAAATACACAAATATGAACAGGTAAACTTCTGAATTGAAAGGTGACTTGCATTTACCTGATTTATACCTTTCTGATTTGTTACTCAGGTCTTGTGGTATCTTAATTCAAATTTTTTTCTTCGTGTCAGCTACAAAAAATATAAAGATGTAAATACAGAACAAAAAGAGTACAATTTCTAAGATGTTTTGTATAGGTTTAAAATTAATTTTTCTAGTAAAGGGAAGAATGTATGTTAAAGGATGTTTTATAAAAGGATGGGCAATAGAATATTTGGATCCAAGAAGGAAGAAGTAAGAAGCATCTGGAGAAAAATTTTAACGAACTGAACGATTTGAACTTCTCACTAAACGGTATTAAAACGAACAAATGAATGTAGATGAGAGGGGCTGTGATAGAATATTATATAAGAAATTCATATAAAATATCATTGTTCAAGTCAATAAAACACTTGTCAGACTTAGCAATAGGTGGGGGGATAATATAAACATTGACCTAAAGAAGCAAGGCTTGACAATATAAACACGACGTGTCTTAGGCCCATTAAAGTCCATTTATTTTGAACAAGGTAATGCGCCATATATTTCAATAAAAGAAGAGGGAATTTTTGAGTGACTGAGGGCTATTAGCTTCTGAAGATGCATTATTTATGTAACTAGTTAAAAGAACGCACATTTTTGAAGGTACATGAACATAAGTTACAACATATTCAGTAGCATCCCTCTAACACTTACGCGTTGTTCCTGTTTTCGAGAATGTTAATAAGAAAAAACAGCGAAAGGCGCCGCTACAAATATGTCACTAGCATGCAAATGAATATTGCGAACGTGCCCTTGTGGCTCTGGTATTTGTAATTAAATAAGAATCAAATAAACATACACTGATAACAGCCCCTTGAAGATGGTCATCTGGACCTTCGAAACCACAAAGCATCCGGATCTTCAGGGCCATTCTTCTGATCGACAAAATAAAAAAGAATAAGTTTTGCTGTACAGATGTTTTCAGGTAGAAGTCACCTGGGCTGTGGTAGCATGGCGGTCTTACCGACAGATCTAACATTTCGGAAGAATGTGCTTCCTGCTTCCTCAGTGCAGAAATGTACCTGAAGAGAGGGACAGAATGTCTTTCCTAAAAGTTAGTGTCTATCTAAAACGCCACACGGTATTAGAATCCTAATATTTTTGTCTAAAAAGAAAATTTACAGACATGTGCCATGCAAAATGGCGCATACCCATGCGATTGCTTTTAACCATTCCAATACTATGTCCAGGAAGTAAGAGAAAATTTTAACTTACGTGCCCCTTCTAATAATGTTTTAAAGGACTGCTTAAAATTGTGGGTTCCGTAGCTGGTCTACGTACCAGCGACATTGGTAAGTTTAACTTTTAGGTAGTGAATATATTGTTAGTGTGAATGAAACAGATTAGTTTAAAATACCCTATAATAAATGTGATTATGAGGATGTATAGGGATTTAAGATAAATTTACACTTCAAAAAATTCATGGATGAAGTATTCAAACATTTAATTGTTACCTCACAATAAACAAACACGGGTCTTCTTAAAAAGCACACGCCAGTAATTGTATTGGGAAAATAAGAGAGGTAATCCGGAAAAATGTATAAAACACATAAGTAGGATTTTTGAGCAAAGTGCAGAGTTATTTAACGTAAAATAAATTAATAAATATAGTAAATATTTCGATTTAAATTCTTCAGAACCTAAGAAATGAGATTTTTATTTACTGACATAAGCCTGCGTTATTTAACGATGTTTTAAACTAGAGAGTTTACACAGAGTCACACAATAGGATGGACAGTGAATAGCGGATGTAGAAAGAGGAAGCTCTGTTTTATCTTAAGGAATTCTTCCAGAAATTCCCATACAAAACGACTATTACTGTCAATCAGGGTAACCTGTCTAATAGCCGAGATCTGAAAACTGAACACCCTAAATGAGAAGCAGGCCTACCAACTCCTGTACCTCAAAATTAGTTCCTAAGAATGGTCCTTAATCTAGATTGCTGTCGTGTGGACGTAGAAACGTGTACCTGCGCACGTACCTCCTATAGTATGTATAGGTAAATGGAAGCAGAAGGTTCGTCCGAAACAATTGTAAACAGCTTTACGTTATAGGGAAATGTCATTTTGACACTCACGACAGTGAAAACATTATACTTCACAAAAATATTTTATTTATATAATTTGGTTTATTTAGAGATGAATATTTAAAATGCGACCAGAGCCAGAATTGTAACAGGCATACAAACTACGGTTTTCTGGGGGGATTCGACGCAACCAGAACCAGAATAGTGGGTGCCAGGCCGAGATACGAAACCGATATCTTCCAAAAACCAAACCAGTAATTCTAAAGAACCGACAGTCACATTCAAAGGAAACAATTGTTTAGATTGGTAGACGGCTGGACATACAAGTTTCCGAAGTTCAGTACGTTGAAACAGTGACAATTGGGCCAAACAGTTTTCTCCTACACCTGTCACCGAGTTGTCATTGCTTAAGAAAAACGCGAGTGACGTAAGCTGTAATGATTATAACGCAGAATAAATATTATTATGATAAAATACATTCAAGATGGTTTTACTTAAATCGTACCTAAGATAAAGGATTGACGTATTTTAATTTATGACAGAATCTTGGTTACATTTCTCAGATAATGAAATCAATAATTAAAAACTGATGATACTACTTAAATTTTCGAATTCTAAAAATAACCTAAGTTCTAAAAAAATTTAAATTTTCTCTTATAGTACACACACTGCATATCTACTATAAGGATTGCCTGATTAATATCATTCCGAGTAACTTTTGTATCTACGCTCAGTGATGCAGCATAAATACTGAGCGAATAACATGCACAGATTTGTAACTTTGAAAAAGGCCGGAATTTTAATAAAAATGAGGTTTGGAGGGTTAATTATGAAGGCAATTACCTGAGATTAGAGGAAATAATTTATGTTTAAAGATAATAACCGTGGCTACTTAACAAGTTTTACACTGCATAGAAAAAACTGGCGAAGTAAAAGTGGGAAGGTGACCCAAGATAAGATTGTATAAAATATTCAAGAAAGTGAGGCAAAGGCAAAAACGTCATAAGAAACAGCTTCAGTTGTGTAATTTCCATAGGAGGACCCTGACGAGGTCTTACAGTGGAAAAGATGATAACAAAGAAACGACAATGGTGGAGATGATGATGATGATGATGATGACGACGACGACGACGACGACGACGATGACGACGATGATGATGACGACGACGACGAAAATGATGATACACTGGATGACTGTACGGTATTCTTCTCAATAAGGGTATCCATTTCCCGAACTTCAGTTCTAAGATTGCAATTTCTACGAGTCCTAATATAAAAAATCTACATTTTTTATATTAATTGTGGTCAGTGTTCGCCTCGTGTCTGCGTGACACATTCAATGTAGCTTATGTTTTAGTTCCCTGTTAAGGAAAAACTGTAAAAGTGAAAATTAAAGCCCTCCTCCGCGCCATGCAGCATATAGGGACATTAGTGGTATCTTTCCCTACATTATTAAAGTCGACACAGGAGGCAGTGAGTGGTCAACTTGAAACAAGGTCACTTTACCCCCAAGAAAGGGCCACGGTACCTATTGAATAAAATGCTGGGGGGGTTCCAGAGCTCGTCTGATTTTTTGGGAGGAGAGAAAAATATTTTGACCACGCTGGCATAAGACCCCGAACGTTGCAGCGCCTAAGAATGGGGCGTTCTTTGCATGAGCTGAAGCACTACCCTCACATTTCCCTGCAGGTACTGGGGAAAAATAAGAAAATTCTCAGGCAGATTAAATTGTGTCGTCCGGTCCGACATTCGAACCGATTTTTACCACGCCATGCAGATTCAACTAACATTCTAAGCAGTAGTAGTAGTAGTAGTAGTAGTAGTAGTAGTATATTAGTAGTATATTAGTAGTGTTTTATGTACTGTAGGGCCTTACTAATGAAGACGAATATTACGAAAGTACTGAGGGTTAAATCTAAAACGGCAGGTGCACACCCAACACCTGTCGGCCAATAGCAGAACGTGGACATAAAAGAGAACCCTCCTTATATTTCTCACATTGAAATATTCAAGCGTGATGGAGTACGGGAATTTTACGTGTTGAGCTAACTGGCTGGATGCACTGCGTAAAGCTCTCAACTCTTCATTTCAATTTTATATTTCATGTTTAATATTCCTTGGAATAGACGTGAATGTTTGGGCTCAACATATATCTAGTTCCCCCCTTTTTTTTTATTCGAGTCATTCAGAGGCAGATCTGTGTTTGACATCGCCTTCAACCATCCATTTTCTTGACTGTGTCGAGACAATTGTTTATAAATTCCACCTACGTCTTTATTTTTATTCAGAAAAGTAAACAATATTCAAGAATTCTTTCTGAGAAGACGATCAACAAAATTATATTCTAGTTTTCACTTTACAATGCGCCATTAAATTATCCAGCGGGCATTCTTCCATCTCTTATTCAGGAGATGCCCAGTTCGAATCTCGGCCAGGAGTAACATTATTCTGACTGAAATTTTCTATGTTTTTTCATCCCGCCAGAAATTTTCTTTGCCGCATGATTTACAATTCAGAATAGTTCAGTTTTTACGTTTCTCATCCCATTGTGATAGGTTTGTAATAACAAAAAATAAAATACTGTCGACACAAATAATATGTATTATATCTTCAGTGTGGCAACATGTTTCGACTTCAAAGCATCATCTTCAGGCCAGTTGTGTAAAACACATGAAAGAGAATATATACAATCCTATATATTGTACACAATTGTACGCAATATATAAAATTGTATATATTTCCATCTGTGTGTTTTATACCACTGGCATGAAGATGACCCTTTAAGGTCGAAACATTTTATTGCATTAAAGACGTAACCTACACTAGTTGTGTCGACGGCATTTTATTTCTCTTATCAAAAGAGTTCCGCAAGTTTCAACACATTCGTTGCTGTACTATTCTTACAGTCGAAGTCGTTAAATCAAGTACAAGTAAATATGAATTATAAGATGAAAACTAATATTTAATTTTTCAAGACATAAGGAAGTAGATTTTATACAGATAACACTTGCTCAGCTGGTCAAGGATTAGACATTTATCTATAGAAATTGAAGTTTACCCGGCATATTTGTAGAACTTGAAAATTACCCGGCATATTTATAGCCAGCTGGCTCTTTCTCGAGGCTTCCATAAATGTAGAAATCTACTCAGAGTGTCACAGTGCGTGAATTTTATCCGTGAATGGCCAATATTAAAATAAAATAAATAAATATTAAGTATGTCATGTTTATTATCAGGGAGAAAATTAAAGAAATTTAGCTTAGCGTTTAACCGATGAAATAAATTTTTCTTCTTCTTCTCCTTCTTCTTCTTCTGACTTTACAGCCCTTGGTGGATCTTAGCCTCTGCCAAAATTGTCCCCCACTGTTCTCGATCCTGTGACTTATGTCTCCAATTCCTTGCGTCCAACTTCTTTAGATCTTGCTCACCTGATTCGAGCCACCTCAATCTGGGTTTTCCAAAACGTTGAATGCTTTCTGGTTTACATAAAGTTAGCTTTCTGCAAGGATTCAGCTACTGCATTCTAAAGAGGTATTCCAGTCACCTCAGTTTTCCTAATTTTATCACTTTGACTACGTCTAACCTATCGTAGAAAATATAAAGTTCATCATGTGTCTTGTTATCCGTCTACAATTTTTGTTAAGAGGGTCATAAATCCTTCTTAATATTCTTCTTTCAAAGATTCGGAGCACACCTCCATTTTTCGTTGAGACAGGCCAACACTCATTTCCATAATAAGTAGCCCTGTAGGTCTTATAACAGTTTCATATAATACACATTTAATTTGTCATTTCAGATTCGTTGAGTTTAACTGTTTCTTTAACCCACAACTAGTTTTATTAGACACAATTTTTCGTTGCTTGATTTCTGTAGTAATGTCTTTACCATCTGATACGAATGTTTCTAGATATTTAAATCCAATTAGCCTATAATATTCCTGATCATAAATTTCTAACACTTTCGTAATTATTTTTGTTACTTGTGTATATTTTGCCTTCTGCATGTTGACTGTAAGCCCCACTACACGTGCTGCTTTCATAAGTTTCTTCATTATTTCCTTTTTTCTCCCTACAATAACTACATCATTTGCATAAGCAAGTATCTGGACAGTGTTATTATGTACAGTTCCTTTAGCGTCTGTCTCAGTGTATCTAACCGCCTTCTCCAATGCCAGATCTGAGTACCTGACCGCCTTGTGCAATGCCAGATTAAAACGTTCGTACAAAATGAAGCATTCCCTACTCTTGATCCTATAGCTCTTTGAAATTTTTTCGGTAAGTTGTTCTGAATTCTTACTCTAAATCTCACGTGATTCAAAGTTAATTTAACCAGCCTTATTAACTTCAGCGCTATCTTAATTTCGTTTCAGGTTCCGAGTGGTTTGCCTCTTCTTATGTTATCATAGGCAGCCTTGAAGTCAACGAACAAATGAAACGTGCCGATTCTGTACTCTGAGGTCTTCCCCCAGAATCTCTCTCGCAGACTGAATTTGATGATGATTTAAATTCCCCTCATAAAAATACATACAGTGTACTTCAGCTTATGTGATTCATTTTAATAATGTTATTTATGTGATATAACCTATATGCCTTAAATTTTTAGAAGAAATGTATATTTATTAGACCTTAAGAAAAATAAAATGATTAGAAATATGTGCAAAGCAATGAAATAATTTACAAACTAGGTACTGTGTTGTATTTGACAGAAGAATGTAACAAATTACTTCGTAATGCAATGATATACCGGTTTACACCAGCTTTCAATTCCATGTTTGCAATATAAGTTTCTCATTGTTTGCGGTGTGTGCAGGCTCTATGTATAGATGGGAATTTTGTCTGCGTTCGAACGGAACGGATATTACATCCTGATACAGCTTTAGATATCAGGTGAAATTTACACTTGAGCTAATTGCTCTTAATATGCGATGCCATCTGCATGAGAGGAACATTCAGAGATAGGCTGAAGATTACAATTTTAAACGCTTGAGTTTGGTTATTCCGACATTCTATGCTCATTCCAAGAATGTGTGTACGTCAACAAATATTGCGATAAATAGGGTAGGTATTTCAAATCTGAAAACTTTTGCGTTTTCACAGCAATGAAATCGCTGCTGGACGTACAATATGACATGATATTACTACGAATTCCACGTGTACTCACATGAGCCCTACTTACAACCAAACAAATTTGTTTTCTAGAAGTAGATAATATAAAGCTGAGACCTGACGAAACCTGCACCCCGCTATGCACATTTCTTGTGGGGATATAACGCCAGCATTTTCAGACTCGCAACACTCCGTGGAGCTGAGTGGTCAGCATCAAATTCCGGCCACATTTCTTACAGGGAAAGAATCACCAGTAACCACTGAATAACAGACCGCGTGGATTGAAATGGCTATCTCGAAGCAGTGGAAAAGGGGAAGTTCTCTCTCTCTTATGTGAATCGAAGGTCGATTCCACGGTATTTCACCTCTAGTCAATTCAGTATTCTGACAACGCTGCCTGGATAACGGTAAATACGTTTACATTAGGCTCCATAAAAGATACGTATGATATTTCATAATTATTACGAATTCTGCCGGTTCTTGTAGTTAAGAACTGTCGCTATAAGACTAAAGATGGTTTTGTTCTTTCCATCTCAGTTTTTGTAACATCGTGTCGTCCCCTTCACCGGCAAAGGGAAGCCACAGCCTAGAAGACGTAATTTTCATGGAAAAGGCTGTGAGAATTGCAAATCGTACAGAAAATTTTTAAAATAATAATAATAATAATAATAATAATAATTATTATTATTATTATTACCCGACAGAACCATCTACAACGATAAGCAGAAAATATAATCCGTGATAATAAACAAGGAACCTGTAACAGACCAGACAATTTTAGGATATAGATATGTGACGAAGACAGAAATTCTAAATATATTAAAACACGAAGATATTATACTACAAATGATGCACAGGGCCAGTATGAAAACAAAGGTGACATTATAACTCTCTGTAATCCTTTAGAAAACCCCTGAGTAGCGTACCTGGAAACACAACATCAGGAACCGAGAGAATACAGCTATACTGGGCACTGCACGCATAATTCGGAAAAACCTAACGTAAAAGTACAAAATATTCAACGTGGAAAATAGCATTACATGTATCGTTAATTGTAACTACAGAATAGCTGCAACATTATACCATAGAAATATGGTTTGTTTCAGGCATATAATATCAATATAAATAATAATAATAATAATAATAACAATAACAATAATAATAATAATCTAACGCGAGGCAACGGCTGGCTGAATCTTCACAGAAACAAGTGGCCTTATGAATGCCATCCAGGATCAGGTCACTAGTACTTCGTTTCGTAGTCCTTCCCTATTCTACCTACTCACAGTAGGTTTCGAGGTTATTTATTTACACTTTATCACACTCAGACACATACCACACTCGGTAGGGATCGGTCCGTCGCAGAGACCTCTATCTGACAAAACAAACACTCACATGAGACAAACATCCATGCCCCCGGTGGGATTCGAGCCCACGATCCCAGCAAGAGCTCGGCCCCACACCTACGCCTTAGACCGCGCGGCCACTGGGATTGGCGTCACTAATATTAATCATACAAAAAGCACGTTTTGAAGTACCCGAAATTTACTAACGGTATCTGCAGAAAATGCCAACAGAAAATAGTAACCACCCAAAAAATAACTGGTGGCTGTCTTGCACTAGATCTAGGTGAATGCACCCATTGTCACAATCAAGTAACCAACACTGTCCGTCAACAATGGACTATCAAATGTGGACTGTCAAAGGGACCAATAATGCTGTATTATAAACATGAGCCAAAAGCCATATTAGAGAACTCTAATTGTAAACTACAAGTGTACTACGACAGGTCCATAATAACTCACTGAACCGTCCATAACATTAGATCGGAGATAGTTATGCTTGGTAAAATTATCAAAGAAGCATGCTCAGTAGATGTAACAATTCCTAACAGTCACAGCCTTCACAGTACCGTCACCGAGAAGCGCACGATGCAAACAGATTTGAGAGAAGAGCTAATAAGAACATAGCAACTGAAAACGGCCAGCGTAATACCATTAGTATTACCCACACAGGGTAATATCACAAACAAATCACACGAAAATTGAAACTCTTTGATCTCCATCCTGCTATACGTATTCCGATGCAGCGTGCAGTAACGCTTAACACATGCCGTACAGTCGGAAAGTTTTCGGCAGAAGAGTACGTAAGAAGTGCTTAGTCAGTGCCAACCGTAGGCTTTTGAGATACAGCTAAGCTGCCGTGAAGCAGGGAAAGTGATGATGATGGTGATGATGATGATGATGATGATGATGATGATGACGATGATGAGCACATACTGCTAAAGCACTGAATTAAATGTAGAGTGTGTTTGTCATGAAAAATAACATTATATATAACATACCTCGAATCACAGAATAGCTGCAACGTTGTATAGCTTAGAAATATTGTTTGTTTCAGGTATACAATTGTAAATACACTGTACAAAGGTGATAACAAATAATAATAATAATAATAATAATAATAATAACAAACACTACCCCGTGACGGGTACAGGGATTTCAAGGAAAACACTACGAAATTCAACAGACTGAGGCAGGCAGAAGCGAGTAGGTGCACCAGAAGTACTCATTACTATCCTCGAAGTGTACCCACTGGAAGGAAAGATCAGTGGATTCTATAATTGACCTAAACGCATTGGTGAAAACACGGATTAAAATAGCAGCATATGACCTTGAAATCCGGTTACTAAAAGTGTAGCTACTGACGGATGTCTGAAGAATAAACAGCAACAGCAGAGGCAGCAGCAGCAAATACTACTACTACTACTGCTGCTGCTACTACTACTACTACTACTACTACTACTACTACTACTACTACTACTACTACTACTACTACTACTACTAACACTAATGCTAATAGTAATATTACTAGTGCCGCCGATGTTCCTGCTGTTGCTACTGCTGCTGCTGCTCATAACGTTAAAGCAATCCCATTACAGGCCTGGACAGGCCCTTAGGGCTCCAGGAGGTTGAGGCTCCCAGATTTCAAGACAGTCGTCACATGAAGTGGCAAGGTTGTCTGCCGCTGCTTGTGCTCGTGCTACTGCTTATAGTGAATACCCATTGAAAATAAACCAGAAGTCACCTGGAGTTGAAAATATATACATGTCGAAAGCGGTCCGACAAAAGTGGATTAATTTTCAAAAACTCGAGAAGCTTCTTCAACATTCTAGGTGCCAGAAAGGAGACAGGAAGTCAATCCCATTCTGAGAACCTAAAAATAGCAGGCTCCACCTTGCGCCCGTGATTTGTACACCCCTGGATCAACGACATTTGTCAAACACTCAGATTTTCTTTACGTGGAAGCATGTACATATCGTGCCAATCTGGGAATTAAAACCATATATAAGGCACAGAAAGCAACTATTCCCTGTGTAGAACAGACATACATACGAGATATACATATGTAACTTCCTGGCTTCGGCATATATATATATATATATATATATATATATATATATATATATATATAGGCTATCTAGAGGGACACTTGTTTCAACACTCCACTGAACCCGAAGAGGCCAACTCTAACTCTAGTCGTAATATCAGCTTAGGTTAGTTACAGTTAACTAACACTTCCAGCACCATGGTGTTTAAACGGCATCTACTGTGCAGGATGAATGGGTAACATCAAATGCATTTGCGGCAGTACGAGGTACCGAGATCAAAAGCATATGAAGAATTATACGTCCGTAAAACGCACGGAAGAAGGCATTTAAGGTTAATATTTATTTAAAATTTGACCTCGAAATTAAATAGCATCGCGTCCGGAAGGGCCCTAGTTTCTCCTAGAATTAAGGCGGGCAGAGTATAAAACAGACAACACATCTCCATCCAGTGTTAAAACTAAGAATAAGTGGAGCAGTACTTTTATACCCATAGGTGATTTTAGAGCGGTTTGTAATTAAGAAGAGATAAAATGTTTTATTGTGTTTCATTACAGGTACGTTTTCCTTGTCTTCATTTATGCTAATTGAGGGACGGCTCTTTAAAACATAATATCTGTACTGCCCGGGTAGCACCTTAGTAGGACGTAGCAATCAGGGAAAATAAAAACAAATACGTGTTGATATTTAGGAATGAGTGCCATAAAGTTTAGTAATTACGCTAAGTCAACAATCGGTTCAAATTTCCACACACACGACTGGTGTCAGTTACAAGAGCATGCACGAAACAGCAGTTAGTCGTAACCCACCGATATACAGTTTTACAGGAGAGAGAAGGAAACTTAACCCGTCCTTAACAGACTAATACTTAAGGACGTTACGTCTTTACGAAATTACAAGGACAAGCAATTATCTTTGTGGACACAAAATTTAAAAGAAGGTGTACTTGTAACCCAACTGTCTAGTAATGCGGGAATCTCATTTTGACGAATTGTGTGGGTTACTATAAATTGCTCTTTCATGACCAATACTTTCTTATCAGGCATGTTTTCTACGAAAATTAACGTCTTATCTCCACAAAAAACGACATTCTGCATAACATTGCAATAAAATTTTGTAATTTGTATGGAGTTACACTAAGGCTGTACCTTGTGTTATATACAACGATTCAGGGGTCAGGCTAACACAACACTGTGTATATCATGTATTCATTGTATTTACTGCAACATGTTTCGGCCGACTTTTACGGCCATTGTCAGGTAGTCATACAAACTCATAAAAAGAAAAGTACAAAAACAATAATCACCAACAAATGCACAAAGAGAGTTTTATCATCAATCGTAACACACTCCTACATGTTTCGACCCTGCTGGGTCATCTTCAGGGAGAACTTTTTGTTATCGTTACACTAAGGTTGCACCTTATAGTTGAATGAGAATGTGCTGTTGACTGTGTACTGCGTTGTTTTTGGAGGCGTGAACCCTCCGCGGTCGGGACCGCAGAGAGTTCACGCCTCCAGTACACAGTACACAGTCAACAGCACAGTCTCACTGAACTATAAAGCGCAACCTTAGTGTAAGGATAACAAAAAGTTCTCCCTGAAGATGACACAGCAGGGTCGAAACATGTAGGAGTGTGTTACGGTTGATGATAAAACTCTTTGTTAATTTGTTGGTGATTAGTGTTTTTATATAATATAGTGCACGGACATGGAACACATTAACCTTTTAAAGCCTAGCGGTAACTTTACATACCGCTAGGGTTAACATTAAAAAATTCTACGTGGTGCCCACATTGCGTTTGTGTGTTTTGTACGGATCTCAGAACAAACAGCAACTTTTGCCTTATAAAACATTAAGAGATTGGTTTTTATAACCGAAATGGAGAGTGTTTACAGCGCGGTGCGCAATGAGTCCTTATATAAAACAGATACGTTTCGTCTTTAAAGGGTTAAATTAGTGGAATAATAATTATAGAAATAGCATATAAACTGAATAAAAACCAGAATGTGCCGCAGATATATTTTGCTTTGCTGTAAATGTTGTGAGCAGTTTGAAGCAACGTATCTTGTTGATGGACAAAGTTCTACTTTAAATGTTTGGACGCGTAGTGCATAGGTTTCTAGGGGCAAGATTTTTAGTTTGTAATACAAGAAGAGAAATGCAAAGCAAAGGCGTTAGGGAGAAACTTGCTGAAAGAATATTTGAAGCCGAAATTGAGAAAGAAGACGCTGCATAAATTATGTAACTAAAGGATTGTTACATTTTAATCTTTGCTAAATATTATTCAGACGAAAATGAAAGAAATGTGTACAATGCATAGGCTATATGGGAGAAGAAATAATTTATAAAATGCGTCATCGCAAACACTGAAGGACAGAGACAAATTTGAAGATTGCTGGGCTGTCAAAATGGTATTATTAAAAATGCAAATACAGACAGTAGGTGGCATGGACACATTAGTTTGCCCAAAATGTGTCATTGATGGGATGTCTTGAAGGCAGACGTGAATTTTAATTTCAATAAAGTGGAGAAAAATTCTTGGCTAGCCAAATTACTGTTATCTGAAAGAACTGCTCCACGGGGTTATTTACTTCGCTTATATAAGATACTGCGCTTTAATAATGTTACTGTGTTTTATAATAAAAACAGAACATTTTCGCATATAAATGTGTCGTGGAGAATGTACTGTCTATACAGTTTTTGATTTTTATAATATTTAAGAAATAACAAGTACCGACGACTACAAGTGGGCTAGTAACTTTAACAAATCATGTAGATTTAAAATTAATAAACAGTTTTAAAATTCATCTATTTAATATATGATTAAGTTGGATTCCTTTGGAAAAATATGTCTTTTCCGAGAATTTCAAAATCCTTTCACCATCGTTATACACTGCATAATAAATAGAGTTTTTTTGCAAACTACAGCCTCTTTGTCTTGTTTGCCAATTATTTTGTGAACGTATCTTATAGCCAAACAAACACACGCAATTGTTTTTAAGAACTCTTCAATTACACCAAAATAATTCTTAGCATAAAATTTATAAGACCTCAATTAGATCTAGATGTAGTCTCTGAGACTGTATAAAGTTAAAATTTTCCATAATTTAGAATCAGGAATAAAGAAAGATTTGGTAGCATATTCAGGCCGTGCATGATTCAGGCGGTTAGCTGGAGGCATCTAAACGGTCTAGCCCGGACTTAAAACCCAGGCCAGTCTAGGTGGATTTTAAGATGGACAAATTGACACTCTGACAGTTTTATACCTGTATAATTTGGGTTTCTCCTGTCCATAGCATTCGAAAATTTCTCCTTATTTAATTCGGTCCATCGCAGCAAGTGGGAGCGATGTTAAATCACTGCCTCCATGGAGCACAGGTCTTTTCGAGACGGTAAAATTTCCTCGGTATTTAGGAATTTCCTCCTGCATTGAGCTAGATATATCAGGAAACAGTCTACAGACTTTTTCTTTAAGTTTTCTCTTTGTTTATTCTGTGCACTGCTGTTAAATCATTCATTATATCACATTTGGTTGGCCTGATGTAGTGACATAATGACTTTTCCTTTAAGTAAAAGTAATAATCACCAACCAATGTACGATGTGTATATTATCTTCACTATAAAAACCTCCTACATGTTTCAACCCCGCTGGGTCATCTTCAGGGAGAACAGTTCCTTCACATATACCCAGACACCGGCCAATTCACGCTGCTTCTCAACGGAGTGCGAAGTCAGTGGCACATTCTCACTCAACTGTATAAGTGCAGCTCTAGCGTAAAGAAACTGTTCTCCCTGAAGACGACCCAGCGGGGTTGAAATATGTAGGAGGTTTTTATAGTGTAGATAATATACACATTGTGCATTTGTTGCTGATTATTACTTTTATGTGATATAGTGCACGGATATGGAGCATATTAAATTTTTCTGTGCGATTTACTTTCCTTTAATTTTACTCTCTCATACAGGTATAAATCTTGCAGGCGCTCCCTTCAAATTTCTCTACAAAACCCTGTATGAATTGTTCTTCTTCACCACACGTGCACCATAACTCGCCCATATCCCTCTCTTTAATTTGATCACCCGAATAATATTTGACGAGGAGGTCTATTTTACCATGGAATGAATTTCTTGAAATTCAGTTTTTGAGTGTAACGATGATGTGACGTATATTACTATACAGTTAAAATAAAATTTAGGCAGAAGTAATCGAGTATTTATCAAAATTTAAAATTTAAAATGCAATAATTTATAATTAGTCTCTCTCTATAGTACTTGAAAACTTGCACACGGTATTCAGTAATTTAGATACAAGCTTTTGTTATAGATTTCATCAGTTTCGCCAGAAGAATGAAGTACTACTGTAAAATCCATCTCATTCTCTGCGTCTAATTCGCAAAACATCAAACTTTCAGAGATATTATGAACTGGAAAATGACGGGCATAACTGATTTTGTTTTAAGCACGCAAGCTTTTTTTATGCTGTGACTACAAATGAAACTTATGTCACGATATTGCTTAAGGATGACAGTTTTGATCCCTTAAAGAGCAGTGCCTGCCGTGGGTGCATCTGATTTAACATTAAAAACCCAGAGAGTGTGTAGGGTTCTCAGAATATACAGTATTCACCGTGTGAGGCATGAAACTCTCATGGAGTAGTGTGGCTTGTGTCTTGTTCGAATCTCAACTTGGGTGCAGATTTCCATTTTTGAGACTTTTCTTAGCCCATCAAGGGGTATGTGTGTTGTGTCCATCTTACGGCGTCTCTGAGAGCGATACATGTCCCGGGATCTCACTGGATACAAGCTTTCTACGTAAGAAAGCTGCCCTGTTAGAGGACAAGAAGACAGGATAACAGACGTATCTTAGATCTACTCACAAAGGCATTACTTCCAATTCGTAATTAATTATTATTAAAATTTTCGACTTTACGCAGCCTACGTTCTTGATAGAGCCTTTAAGCAAATTACCAATAAAGAAGGAATTTTAAAAGCAAACAGAAATATATATAGGGCCTATAATTATGCACAAAAGTGTTTTACGAGCAAAGAAAGCAGCAAAATACAATTTAAGTTCTCCGAGGTGGAAGCAAATAAAATGAATTCCCCTTTACGCTGGAAGAATTTGCACCCTGACCTGCCACGAATAGCGTTAACACAATAAATGCGCAGCGTCACTCTTCTCGGGCTCTATATTTGTTCCGATTTTAAGGTCTTTATTGCCAATGGTTTCTGAGTAGAACTTAAAGAATACTTTCTCTCTTTGTTAAAAGAGTCTTTCATAAAATTCACAAAGCATGTATCTTTGGTTATCCTCAACACTATTACGTAAACTAATATTCAATTGTAGCGCTACCCCACTCTTTTTTACACAGTCTTAGCCAAATTTGAGGCATTTATCATAACGTAGGTCGAGCTTTTCTATTTTTTGTTGCTATCAGCCTGTGTTCCATGTTATCGGCCATAGTGTCACACCAGTTTCCACCTCGAAATCTTCTTTAAATTTGTGGCCACCAAAAGCTTGCTTCATTGCTGGAATCAGATGAAAATCGCTTGGCGATCAATTCTGACGGCATGATCACATTTAAGGTGGGATATTTAGTTACAACATTATACGCAATGGAATCTCATTCCGTGGCCGACCTTCATATGTCACTAGTACTATTATTGTTGTTTTGTTTGATTCTCGTAAAGAAATTAAGCTAAAACCGACTGAAACATGAATTCCGATGTTTATTTCCGCCTTCTTTTAGTGTTACTTTGAAAAAATTTCCTGTCTATAGAAGCGGAAAACAAAGAGACGAAGAGATTAATATATATAAAGACGATGACGCGAATAATTATTTAAGGGCGGGGGATGCTTGTGGAAGCTGTTTGAAAGATATTAGAAGTGATATAAAACAAGGTAGGCCATGTTCGTACAGCGTAATATCGGGGCGCTCTGGCGTAACTATTGTTGCCGCAGAAACGAAATAAGCGTTACAGATTCTGAGAGTGTCACTATAGCCTTACTTATCCAGCATGCAAAGCGCATGCGCCTTATTATACTGCCATATGTGGCCTCTCCGGCTGTACCATATTTTTCCACATTATCTCGTAACGGTCACTATTTTCGGAAAAAAAGTCACTGCACGTAAAATGTGTGTTTGATTTCCTATAAAATTTTTGTTTGAAACATTTCTCATTCTAAGCAGAAGTGAGAGATATTATTATATATGGAGACACGTTTTCACGTAAAGTAACTAACTCTTTATTCCTGTCATATTTAAATGGGATGCGAATTTTCTCGACAGATTTTTTAAAAATATTCAAATACGAAGTTTCATGAAAATCTGCCCCGTGACAGTCGAATTGTTCCATGCGAACGGATAGACAGACATGACGAAGATTACAGTCGTTTTTCACAATTTTGCGAAAGCGCCTAAAATTCTCGTTATTTATAAAAGGACTAGAACTTTAGATAAACTTGATGCGTCAAATCATTAATAAACGGTTTCTTCCTCCTTTAACCTGGGTTCATTGCAGCTCCAGCACAGAGATTCTGCGCCTTTTTTTAGATCTTCAGCGACACGATAACCTCAGATTTTATGTACAGCTGTGTACAAACTAAAGCAACAGTAAAGCCACAGGTCCTTTTTATCACCAGCTAAACATTTCACTTTTGTTTATTAGATTTTAAATAGCTCCTGACATTGCCCAAAATATTATGGACAGAAAATATAAGACCTTGGGTTTTTACATATTTTATCTGATAGATAGAAACAGTTATACCATAGAAAAGAGGAAATAATTTCTTATAAATCCATACAAATCTCCGGTGAATATAAAGGACGTCGTAAACCAGAACAAGAAATATCAATTAACCAGGATTGACCAAGACAGGTGAAATATATCTGTGTAAGGTGTGCGCTTCATTGGATAGTTATAGGTAATATTTCATGCCATTCTGTCTACGATTTTCATCGTCCACTAAAGTTGCTTTCTTTTACGTGACAGTTCAAAGAAAAAAGTCCCGTTTGAGAAAATTTGTATCAACCTTGTGTATAACGTAGCATATCTGAGACTTAGAAAGAAAATCTCATGAAGAGAGGCGATAACTAGAAGATAATGCATGATAAGCAATACAAGGGATGAATACTGCAGAAGACCCGGTGACAGGCGCCACATTCCTGAGTATACGTACTGGTGACTCAACAAAAACTTAACTTACAAACTTACAAAACAGAAAATTCGTAAATTTAATACGTTCCATGTCGGTGCACTGTATCATACGAAATAATAAACACCAATTAATGCACCAAAATATATATAATCTTTATTCGTAAAAGTCTCCTACATGTTTCGACCCTTCTGGGCCATCTTCAGGGAGAATAATATTGATACACTATGGTTGCGCTTATACAGTTAAGTGTGAATGTGCCCTAGGTTTCATCTTCCGTTTGAGAGGTATCGTGTACTGTCCGCAGTCTGCGGACAGTACACGATAGTGTATCAATATTATTCTCCCTGAAGATGGCCCAGCAGGGTCGAAACATGTAGGAGATTTTACAAATTAAAGATTATATATATTTTGATGCATTAGTTGGTGTTAATTATTTCGTAGAAAATTCGTAGTTTAACTTCTTACCAGTACACATCCTAACGAAGAGAACTGAAATGAAAAGAGTAATACTATCATATAATAATTACAGGACCAAATATGACTTTTGAAAAACGAAATTTTTCTTCTCCTACATCTGACAAAAGTAACTGATCCTCTTTCATGTTGGTCGTGAGATGCCCAACACTTTTAACCACATAAAACATGAAAGAATGATCCAAATTTCAACTGCAGAATGTAATTCAAACTACTGAAGCCCAGAGAAGATGGATTAAAACTTTAAATTTATCCTGAGCCTCATTATTAATTTTAATTCACTTTTTGACAAGTGTTGTTTCTCTAAATCCGATAATGTGCTGAGTAGGTGTGAACAATTATTTTACTTTTGGCACTGTCATATTGAAAAAATGTAGAAAAACACATTTCATGCTTGCCACACATTTCCATCTGTGGGCCTGTCTGTATATAACTCGGAAATTACTGAAAAGATTTCAATAAAATTTTATTTTCAGAATGTCTGCGGAAGTTTGGCAAAAGACCCCACACTTACGTACGTTTATGAGCAGAAGTCGAGCGTAACTCCCTACATTATTAAAATCGACATAGGTGCAACTGTCAACCACAAAAAGTTTCACTAGGTTCGTCAATATATGCTACAAGTTTCCGTCGTACTAACCACTCACAGACATTTAAGTACATGGCTTTAAAAGTCACAATGTCTAAGGACCGACAGTACAACCGAAACATGTAGCATATTTTGAAGAAACTAATAAAATTTTTTGTGGTTGACGGCAGCACGTACGTCAATTTTTATGTGATACAGAGGAACGGGATAAATTCTACAAAAAATCGCTATATTAAATAGGGGGGGAAAAGCCTTTCAAATAAGCGATGCGGAGGAATACGAAACACGAAGTCTGTTACCAACAAACTTTCTGTCTAATTCTTTAAGGTATTCGAGATAATTAACCCTTTGTTAACGGGTGGTTACTGTACGCACCGCCAGGTTTAACATTAAAAATTCTACACGCTGCTTACAGAGCACATTTATGTGTTTTCTATGGATCTCGGCTAAAAGAACAATTATTTTCCTGCACAGAATCAGTTCATTGGTTTCTGTAATCGAGACAGAGTGGGTTTACTGCAGGGTACGGGCTAAATTTTTTAATATGATTCAGAATAATTTCCGTTCAAAGCTTAAGTGGCCTTTAAAATTTTCGTCACAAAATAATGAATGTAGTAAAATATAGGCATATGTTAAAATTAGTTAGTTAAACGTATTTATGTGTCTTAGCGTTCCCACAACAAACACAGAATATTGCAATATTGCCTCAGGAAACATTAAATTATATACTTCTGTAACGCAGGCCAATTTTATGTATGGGAGGTAGGATTTGAAATTTCGTAGACAATATAATGTAGATGAAGACTGGTCTTCAAGGAGTTAAAAGAGATCTGTTTTAACAGCTCACTTAGGTACCTGAAAATTACAGCGATTACTGCTGAATTCCTACACAAACACTAATCACCAACAAATGCACAAAGAGAGTTTTATCATCAATTGTAACACACTCCTACATGTTTCGAACCTGCTGGGTCATCTTCAGGGAGAACTTTTCCTTACCGTTACACTACGGTTGCACTTTAGGGTTGAGTGAGAATGTGCTGTTGACTGTGTACTGCGTTGTTTTTGGAGGCGTGCACTGTCTGCGGTCAGGGCCTGAACAGGTGTCATGAGTGGAAATTACAAAACTCCTCACTGTACATTGTCTTCAACCTCACTTTATTTCCTTTTCCTTAAGTGTGAACACTAAACTACACCAAACAAATTAATAAGGCAACTTCGAAGATATGTGAAACACCAGTTGAAAATCTGATACGTTTGTTGGATGTTTGTTAATGTTAATTTTTCGTGTTTTCTGACATATATTCACATATACGAAAAGAGAATATTAATTCACTATGTTTGTTTGTCCGTCCGTACGTACGTACGTAGTACCCACGCATAAAACAACTTAAGAATATCTATCGAAAAAAACATTATTTCTGTAAATTTTTGGTTCTGTCCCCAACACTGAGAATTGCAGATACTTTGGAAAGAATCCATTCATTGCGTATTCAGTCTTGGGAAGAATCCTATAGCGTCTTCCAGAGTTCTGCAGACAATGAAATCTAGCCCTTCCTCTTTCATATTACAGTATCTTATTGTTTCCCTACGGTAATCTGTAGCTGCTTACGTTTCATCCTCGTCTTCTCCTCCCTTAAATATTTCCTTCGATAGCGCGTTTTAGAAGGCAGTTCTAACTCAAGATGTGACCAATGTGTTTAGCCATCCTTCTTTTTACTCTAAGTAGGATGTGAAACACAGTTACAAGAATAAACGAGTGTTTCCTATCAGTTATTCTAAGGCGTAAAATACAAAAAGCGAAAACCAAGAATGTCTCTCCTAAGCAAAGCAAGTGCAGTTTGCTTGGCCCACACAACCTCGTATCAGATATGAATTCAACAACTACATGAGAAATGCGTATCGGCTGCGAGATGTTGTATTTTTTCCAGCAGTTCTAAAATAACAATGCAGCTGACATCACTTACTATTCGTAAGGTAGTTTTGATGTAATTCCGATATCGGACACAGGACAGTTTCGCTACGCTGGTCTACGAGTTCTCGTAAGGAGTATAAATATTTGGAAAAATGTCATTATGAATGTTCCAAGAAACGTAGAGATTAGTACCGGATTGTTATCCATAAAATTTAAGGAGAAATTATTACAAATATAAATGTTGAGCTGACAGAATGGAAAAAGACACAGCTAAAACTTACAAATTAATTTCACTAGGGAATTTGGGTGCACCATTAAAATACAGGGGTCGACCTGAGAAGAAAGAAAGTGCTTGCATCTGCTGCACAAAAAGAACACAAGGAGACAGTTAAGAAAATTAACGGAACGTAAAAGGTCATAACCATATTTAAAGGTAAAGGTAAACATAAGGGCGTCCCAGACTATGCCCTTAAGACTAATAGGGGGATTAGTGGCATAGCTTTACACAGACTCAATCTCGGCGCTTGTTGGAAGCGAGTGGCGAGTATCACGCCTTGGCCGTTTTATCGCAGAGGGAACAAACATACGTTTTGAGTAGCAGGCTACGTGGGCCCCAGAAACCGACTGGACGATTTGGAAAAGAGATAAACTTCCTACCACTGACGGAATTCGAGGACCCTATTGTCCAGTCCGTAAAAACAAAACATATCACGCCCTATCTCAAAAAGAAAGTACAATTGGAGGGGAACGTCCGTCTTCTGATATCTGAGGTTAGTAATCCAACATAAATTTAAAATCGTTTCGTAGTAAACTTCTGCTTCTGTCTTCAACGCAGAGAAATATTTTTCTCTGAAGACGGGCCACGCCAGTAATTGCTTACGGAGGTGGTAGCCTAAGTAAAATATTTAGTAGGCTTTGGAACTGATTGGAATTTAGTTGGTAGCTGCATGCTCCGGCTGCTTCACACCCCTCTAAAAGCCCAGAGGCTCACTGGACAAGAGGCCAAGTGAGTCCCGAGCAGGTGTTGACACAAACGCAAAGATAAAAGTCGTGGTTTCCGTCAGGCATCAAACCCTTCTTCTCCGGTCATTCATTCCATAGCCTAATCAATATACCAACGCACTTTATTCGCCATATTGGACAGAAATGTTTGTAGTATTTGTCAGGTGTCTTTTCACCATCCATTGCATGTTCCGAAACCCTATTCCTGTCTAAAGAGTATGTGGATATGCACGGGCCATGTTCCATATATTCGCCTACGCTGCTCAGTCCATAACGTGAAAATAATATGATGTTTGCAACGAAATGCTTTGTATAAGTTTCTTTATTTCCTATGGTCATTTTCTGCCCAATTTATGATGTATAACTACAAGGAACAGAAATTTTGCTACGGTCGTGCTGTTAATATCTTTTGAACTATTTCGGTACAAAAGGTCACATTACGTTTTCCTACATTAGCGCAAATAGGATAGATATGTTCACTGCATTGTATTATGCAGTGCAAGTGCTATGTACAGCTCAAGGCAGTCTTTCCAAAACTGACCGTAAATAATTAGTAGCGTGGAGCAAGGGCAGCTAATACAGTGAAAAATCTGTCCGTGTTTCATAGAAAACCTAAGATTCATTCACATTGTCACACCAAAAAGATTCGAATCAAATCGAATCAAATCAAATCAAAGGAACTTGCAGATTACGTAGCCTGTTTCTTTTTGTAGAGTATGTTTTAACCTTATTGTCCCATCTAACCCTTTTTCAATAGTCTTTATCTTTCAGGTTTTCCGACTAAGAAAAAAAAACAGATGGATATTCAATCATAAATACATTTTTAGAAAATATCATTAATTGGCTAAAATGTACTACATGTTTCGGCTCTTTCATACGGCCCCTATCAGACATAGGTATAAATATATAAGAGAAAGCAAGTACTTTTATATAAAACAATACTAATTAGAAAGGAGAAAAGTATCTGTATGTTAAAAATATTGCCATAGGTTTATTTAGAGCCTGCAAATGAGTTGTAAGAAGAAATGTTCAACTGTATATTAAAATCGGGTGTTACCTCGATGTAGTGCTCAGAATAATGTATGATAAAAGAATCCGTGTCTAATTTCTTCCTTGTTAAATATTTGCATTGGAACTGCAAGAAATATTTCAGAACTGCTCTAGAGTCAGTTGAGGTATGGAATGGAAGCCAGTACGTAGATATGTGTGCTTAACTTAAACGAAGTATAAAAGTAGTTTTAAAAATACATGTACTTTACTCTTATTTTGATTGTTAAGTACAATATTTACAACGCAGACGTTTGCCAGAATTTTCTTCAGGCTTCGTTTTATTTCAACATTATAATTGTAATATACTCTATAAGGTTTAATATTTTAACATTTAACTCAGCTTCGTCCAGTAAAGGAAACCTCTGTAAATGTCTGTAAGATAGCGGTATCAGCCTGCTTTTTAATTAGTCTTGATAGATTAAAGAACAATTTTCTCTTAAATATTTAGCCTATTTCTATGTTGGCTTTATGGAAAAGCTGACAAAAGTAACATGCTTACGCAATAACAGATTTGTCTCAAAATATAATCGCAATATAGGATCCCTCTGTTTTCCTATTTGTGCCTCACGAAGGAATATCTATTCCTAATATTTCCGACTAAGATTCAATACATATTTCTCATTTCTTCCAGCTTCCACAATTTCCCTGCCCATATTGGTTTGATTATCCTACAGACATTTTGTAAACTGTAACATGATAAGAACTCACTGTGAAGTTCTTTCCAGCCTGCAGCAGTTTCCTTTCTCAATAGCTTAAATAC
This sequence comes from Coptotermes formosanus, assembly GCA_013340265.1. NCBI lineage: Eukaryota > Metazoa > Arthropoda > Insecta > Blattodea > Rhinotermitidae > Coptotermes > Coptotermes formosanus. The sequence continues at coordinate 776,612 of BLKM01009427.1, read as the reverse complement.
TCTCTTCGATAGAGTATTAATGACATCCGGCCAAGTGTAAAAACCCCTTCTCTTCATTTATTACGTATAATCAGGTACGGGCTTAAGTAAACTTTCTGCATGAGAATTTATATTTCTTGGCTACAAAGGCCCAGACTGTCCTTTCCTTGTCAGTGACGCCTTACATCCTGCTAGACAATTAAGAATATTTAGGAAAAACACGTGTCTCAATATTCTACCCTGAAAATGGGAGAAATTATTTATTAAAAAATTTGCTGGCCCCAATGATCAGAATATTCGGTCTCATGAGATAGAACATATTAAAGTTTTGGAGAAAAAATTAGAGTATGTAAACACTAACAATCAAAGAATAGTGGATTTTAAAAATCAGAATAATTTACATCACATAGACAAACAAGTAACCATTTTCTTCTAAACACTTCATTTATCACCATGCAATAAAATATATGGGAAGTGGATGAATCTTTCCACACGCCTGGTCATTAGATGGAAGTAAGAAGTTAGATTCACACACCATCCCCTCTTCTCCCGAGGAAAGATCCTGGGTGCCCAGCAGGTACAAATTGGGTGGGCCTCAAAAGGGACCTGAACTTTGTGAAGAAGAGGGTTCTCGCCCCTGCCAGCTATCGAAATTCAAAATGTCGGTAGTCCGTCCAGTTGCCTACTCACCATAACTTTTGAAATATCCCGGCTCCATTACTACTGCTGCTGATACTGCTACTGCTACTGCTGCTGCTGCTGCTACTACTACTACTACTAGTAGTAGTAGTAGTAGTAGCACTATTACCACCACCACAGCAGGACTTCTTTCGTCGTCTAATAAAACGCATTTGGCGGCTAAATTTGGTGGCAGAATGCATATTAAGTTCCCAGTTACAGCTAATGATAATTTTTATATATTTCAGTTCATTTCAATTGCGTCTGTTTCTGCAAAGGAATACTAGCTTTATCTCTTGGGTTCAACGGAGCGGGTTGCCACCCGTCTTTATCTGCAGAATGACACAGAACCCTTCGCCGAAAGGTCGTGTTTTGAAGAAACTGTACGTTAACAAATAAGAGGATCACTTCTAATTGAAGTTACATTGTAATAGTTATGTAAAATATTATTTCACTATAACCTTATTTAAGTTTATATAATCTGTTCAAAATCATTCGCGCCCTCAGAAATGTTACTCAGAACACGTGTAGTGATTTTAATATGGCGTAACGCATGACGTTACCACGATGATATGAACTGACTTTCGGGTTGTAATTCCACGTAGCTTTATCCGCGGATAACTACATATTTTAGGAATATTTTGCCTCCTTCTTCAGAGCTGATTTACAGGGATAAAGGAAAACACATGATTTGTGGATTTCTATCTCGGTATTCAATTTCAGGCTTCTAGAAAAATGTACCAATGGCTTTGGGACACGTTTCAAAGCAAAAAGCGGAAGCACCATGTTCAATGAAAACGTTGACTTTCACCGATTAGTCTAAAAGCTTAACAAAGCGGAGGACTGTTACGTAGACTGAATCCGTTCGGAAAATAGTAATTGAAAGAGGGGTTTGTTAACCCTTTAATGACGAAGTGTGTCTGTTTTATATAAGGACTCAGTGCGTACCGCGCTGTAAACACTCTCCACTTCGGTTATAAAAACCAGTCACTCAGTGTGTTATAAGGCAAAAGTTGCTGTTTTTTCTGAGATCCGTTCAAAACACATAAACGTAATGTGAGCACCACGTAGAAATTTTTTAATATTAAACCTGGTGGTATGTAAAGTTACCGCTAGGCTTTAGAAGGTTAAATATAAATACAAATGCGAAATATTAGTTAAACAATTTTTCTGACAAAAGTTTTGTGTGACGATTTTATGAAGACATTCCTGGCTGCATCCCAGTTCTATGACACAATACGCTCCAATGAAAATATTAATTATCATATCGAAGACGTACATACATTAAGGTATTGTAATGTCGCGATTCTGTATAACACAATACGGAAAACACTAACACAAAAGAAGCTTGATATTTCATTACCCACCTCACAGCAGGTACACTACATCTCCATTAGAAAGGACAGCATATTTATTAAAGTAATTATTTATTTTTAGAACCACATGAACATTTTACTACACTATGAGGGGAAAAAATGCAAAAGTTCTTAATCTTTCGGAAGGTGGTATACATATCAGCCACCGTAATATAAGAAATTAAACATTTAGAAACTATGTGTTAATGCAAATTTTGGTCCATTCTATTTATTTTGTTTAATTGTCTATAAAACACATCCATCCCCAGCAAGCATTTTTGGAGTTACGCTCGAAATGTGACAGAAACGTACACGAAATTCACTGCAAATTGTCCGCCATTGTTGTCTAGTTAAGAAATGAATTTTATTGAAAGCGTTAAAACAGTCTAGTAACATTAAATTTTGTGAAAAAAAACTGTGAATCTCTTTGGAATGGACACAAGCCAACAAACCGACGGACAAACACAAGAAGAACAAATGGACGTAGCAAAGTTTATCTTTTTCGGAATACTTTACTGAAAATATGCTAAGAGCTAAAATTTTTGTATTTTAAATTAATATTTACTCACACATTTTCCTACCATTTTTAGCCAAAGTCAGAAATACTAGCTGTAAGTTAAGTACCTGACACCTGGTATGAATAAAGGATACGAAAATTTCAAGAAATTATAAATTTTTATTTAGGTAAGAGCATTCATACAAGATTTTACAGATCTTTAAAGCTTGTATGTAGGTGTGTGTATTGCCTGAGGGCCATGTGCTATAAAATCAGGCGTTTTAGGAGAATTTATTTCTCTCGAAAATTGTCTCATCCCTTCACATCGACGTTTCCGCCAATAACTGGTTTCAATCGTGAAGCACTAAACCAATAAAACTACGTTACGCATGTTCAGAATCAAGTATAGCACCGAAAGGTAATTGGATGTACATAGCCCATTGTTACTCTAAAATATCGTTCGTGATTCCAAAGAGAACAGCAGAAGCAAAAAGTTTGTAATAATCGTAGCTTTCCACGACAGTCGCGTCTGAACGGAAATGTCGCTGAAATCGAGTTACCCTATATGAAATTTTAAAGGTTGTTTCTCGCTTTTCATCCACTATTCTGAATGACGTATATGACTTCAAACCAAGCTGTCTTCCCGCCATACAGGAAAAGCACCTGTATGATATGCCACGAGAGACAAAGTTAGAACAGCGAATGATGCTTGATTTTATTATTATAATATGTGACTTAAAATTCCATTTAAAGACATTAATTTAGATGAAAGTTTTTCATAAAATAGAGTATATTTCAGGGATAATATACAGAGTAGAACATTAGACTTTTAATTCATGTGGCTAGCAAAGAAAATAATATATGCTTGCAAATATTATAAATGGACTTAGATGGAAATATATATATATGTATTTCTTCGTACGGAATAGAAGATATCAATAAACTATCAACAATACTCTCGATTATTCTTGAAGAACCAAAAGGATTTAGACAGTTAGCAAATTTCCCATCTTTATGGAAACCAAATGTCTATTACGACATACACAAAACCCATCCGCTAGACACCCTCTCCTGAGCAAATGAACCCGAGGCATAATTTCTGGCTTGTTCTTTAAGATCCGTTTTAACATGCGACATGTTACTATAACTCTTCAGTGACGCGGTGCCTTAACATTTTATGACTAAACTTTTACAAGCCTTTGCGATTATTTATACACCTTTTACATCGCTCAGTGCCCTTATCATTAATAATTTTATAAGCATATTGAACAGGTTATATGTAACGCATACAGGAATCTTTTCTTTTCCCCTCTGTGGTGCTAGGTTCCAATCTGGCTTAGGTTGCCCCGTTTTTAACATCTCTAGACCATACACACAGACACATACACCCGGCATGGCTTCTCTGAATCAGTCGCAGAGGCCACTATCTACGTACACAAGCCACAAGAAACACAGCCCTCAGCCAAATTCGAACCCACGACTCCAGTAATAAAGTGGTCGCAGAATCACGCCTTAGCCGACACGGCCACGGAGATCGGCTCGAGCACTGATGTCCAACTTGCGGCAGACAAGGAACGGATTTGCGGCCCTTATTCGCCACAACGTTTTCAATAATACAGTTTAACATGCATTATGTAATAAGTCTACAGAATATCATATGGCAACGTTAATAAACAGCAATAACACAAATGTCTTTGTTGTCAATAATGGCGTTCTAGTTGACCCAATAACGACTTCCGTTTTCATTTATACACAAGTGCGGCCTTCGGGCACGTCCACAAGAACTGTGTGGCCCTCCAGTTGGCTGAAGTTGGCCAGCCGTGAACTATGGGAAGCTTAGTGACGGAAAAATTAGCCGAGCGTCTGATTAATTTTAACTGCAATGATAAACTTTTTTTTTTTCGATTTTTGAAAATCAACACAGTGTGTGCTTCAGAAACTCGTTACGTACTGTGTACCAAATACGAGTGTAAAATAGGGCCTTCAGGAATTTTGTGAACCTCGATTTTCGGGGTTTTGACATTTCATGATCATCTATTTTAATAAAAGTGCATCGAATGCCCCTGAATATTTTCGACGAACAGGGATGTGAATATGTGCCTGACGAGTCGGATTTCCTCTGGCTTCTGCTACTGTGCGGTTTAGTGTCAGTCCAGTCAAGCCCTATCTTGTGGAGTGTGCTTTCTTTGCTTCATCGTGCCATGAGACACTTCTTCGATTACTAAATGTAATTTAGGCTTCCAAAATCTGTTTGTATTTAATTAAAAATGAAAATTTTTTCTTTTTATGCTTTTTGAGTTTATTGTATAGGTTTAATGTCGACATTTCGTACGTTTTTGATAGAAAATAGGCGTTTGAAAGCGAAAATGGATTCGGATGACTAAGTCATGAAATTTAAGATTATGTACGCATTTTTGTTCCTTCTTCTTTCCTTCTTTTACCGTAAAAATAAGAAAATAAAGGATACTTAAAAAGTGTTCATGTGCATAATTTTTAGACGTGGATAAACTTGGAATAGAATTCCGATATTTTATTATTAATTTATCTTAGGGTGAAGGGCCACTTAGAGCGAAACCCCCGAAATTAACAACGAAACTGCAAAGTGGTTATTTTCAAAAGAAATGTAGTAAGAGCAATTTCAGAAAAGATATTTTTAAATCTTGCCAGTCAGACGGAAAAATTATAAATCACAGCAAGACAGCCATACATAAAATACAGAACTCCCAGGTCGGAGTGGTCAAATTTTTAAATTTGAAAAAATTACCATGAATGGTCTTGTATTTGGCTGATTTAGATGCTTTTCATCCATTGTTTAAGGGATACCAAAATTAAATATCAAGTCACCAGTCAAAGAAAGTACGTGTGATGACGAACGTTTGACAGGAAAGCGCATTACGATTGCGCTTTCCTGAGTTACTACACGGTAAGACTCTGAAAAGTTAGGAAATGTTGCCTTGGAACTTGCTGCTTAGATGTAAAACTGCATGTTGTCTTGTCTCTTCTTTGTTTAGACTGTGAATGTATGACAGCAATTCATCCTAAAAACGGGCGTCTACTTTAACATTCCACAATTTGTCATATCACACAATACTTAAATCTATATCAACACCTCTGTGAGAAGTTCTATTCTTACATTATAGATATTTTGTTTAGAATACTATACAATGGGATTAATTTTTTCTTTTTTGGGAAAATGAACGAATTAACAACACCGTAATTAAACAAGTAAGAATACTATCCGTGATAATATGTAAATATCTGACACAGAAATTTGAAATATGCTGTTATTCTCTAAGAAGAGATCATCTGATATTTATCGTTCTCAATGCGATGAGAATGAACGTTGCCTAATTTTTTAATGTAACGCCCTGTGGTTGGGTATTTATGTACAAATTAGTCAGAGATATCTGCTGCAAACCTATTCAGGGTAGACGAGTTCTACAATCAGTATAGGGGCATCATATTTCTTCAAAACAGCCCTGAATTCCAGAATAATCTTGTCTTGTTAAAATTATTTTGTTAACAAAGTCCTACGTAGGTTTGTTATGTCTAACAGTATAAATGATAAAGACTGCAGGTTCAGTACTGTGTGAGTGAAAATATGTAGCAATATCCTGACGCAAATAGTCACAATTTAAGATTAACATACGCAATATCGGCAATAAAACTGAGATAGAAACAAAGATCAAAACCAAATACTGAACCGTTGTGTAGGGCTTACATAATATAAACAATGACAGGATTCGAGTGACGGGCAAAGCAAATGGTGGCCTCTCTGTGGATTCACACATTATTGTGTACAAGTGCTAAAATTAAGGTACTTGATAAGCTATTTAATATTAACACATTTCCTAAATTTGGAAAACACGAAATAACAAATAGTTGTTCCCTTATCTCTTATAAAAGAGACTGTGTTAATTAAAAGTTACCATTACGAACTGAAAGTTTGAAATCAGCAACATGCTGAGCGATGCTCAAGGGTGATTTAAAATGCATTCCTTAGCTCCAGCTTCCTTATGCTGTCTTCGTAATGTCAGAACCTCTAGCGATTTATTTGCAAGAGAGTTCCTTTTTTGGTTTTATGACGAAGAGACTATCTTAAAGTTGAAATATACAGTTTATCCACATAAGCGCTACTTTTTGAAAGTTTGCCAGTACGCAAAAAATTACTGCTTGCTCTTTTGTGTCCCTGCTAAAAACGGCGCTGACGTTTGGCGTTATTTTCCACTCTTGTCAAGCGTGATATTAGACCATTCGAAACTCTTCCAGCCAACACGACGAGAGTTCATATGACATAGTTACATTTCAGTCTGATTTAGAAGAATGAATTCGTGGGTAAATGGTGCTACTGGTATGGGACTTTCATTATATCTGAAAAATAACTTTATTGACTTTCAGCCGCTATTCCAATATGCTGTGGGCCGGGGTCCGGACATGCGTCTTAGACATATTCCAGTGCATTGCAGTACAGGTTAGGTATTTACTCACTACATGTAAAAAGGCTGACAGTAATATTGTCCCTCTCGCAGACAGGTTTCATTGCTATCAAACAAGTTTGCATTGCACGTTGAATTTCAAGTTGTAAAAATGAGAACACTACGTCCTTAAGGATTTTTTTTCTAGATAGCCGTAGGTGCGAGAATTATTACTACATATTTTATCCTTTAACTTGCCGCACAAATGAAACCCGTACGGATTCATATTTGGTGATTCAGGAGGTTACAATGACCTGTTTATTATTATGTCACTTAAAACAGTCTGTGTATGAGCTGGTGCACTGTCTGACGAAAAAAAAAAAAGTAGGTTGTCTCGTAATTGGACAGGTTTTCAAAAATTGTATCAGAACACATGAAACAAACACGTGAGAATTTACGGTTTCTAGAAAGAAGGGGCCCCATGTTTCCAGTTGTACTTGTAGCACGTCACACAGACAAATTAACATCATGTAACATGCGAAAAATATAATTTTGAGAGTTGACGTGTCCACTGAAATGAAACCAAATTTTGGCACTAAACAGAACTAGTGTGGGTCTATTTCTCGAGCACGCAACCTATAAAGGTAACAGCTGACAAAATTCAACATTGCTTCTCACACTGTGGCGTATAATTCGTACACGGCATGTGTCTTAGGTGCATGTCAAGGCATCAGTACCAGTGGCTTTCGTGCCTCCGTTGCAGATACGCCGGTTTGCTGCATCAATGACGTGGGTGTAGGCGGACTGCTGGGTGGGTTTTATACGAGAAGCGAGCAGACAGGAAGTGTCTAACGATATTGGCCAGGCAAGATAATGCCCAAACCTCCAACACAACCACCACTAACACCAATATCATCACTACTGTTACAACCATTACTACCACTACAACCACCACCCAAACACGAAGAAGAAGAAGAAGAAGAAAAGAAGAAGAAGAAGAAGAAGAAGAAGAAGAAGAAGAAGAACAACAACAACAACAACAACAACAACAACACAACCACGTGTAGCAGCACCCGAAACATTACGCTAAGGATTCTAGTCTTTTGGAATTTTACACCGTTTTTACCGGTAAACAGTTACCGAACCCTCGAAGCATCGTACTGGCTTCAGCGAGTCCTCTGTGGGAAACTCAGATCTATCGATATGTTGCAACATTGCGGTAAAATTTTTAAAATTAAGTGTACGTTTGCATTCTCCTACATTTTTTTGTGGTAAACATGTTAGAAATTGATATTATTGCATAATTAACGGAAGAATGTTCTTTGGTGCTATGAACTTTGAAGCCTTCATTAGACCGATATATTTAAACTGTTGTTTGAAAAGTCTGAAGCTTATGGTACGTGCATCTTTGTTACAGATACGTCAACGGACACAGACACACTGGAAATCAGGTTTGTGTTGATGACATAAGTCACGCACACTGCCATTTCAGCAGGTGCACTTTCACGACTTCCGAGCAGGCCTTAACCTTTTAAAGCCTAGCGGTAACTTTACGTACCACCAGGTTTAACATTAAAAAATTCTACGTGGTGCCCACATTGCGTTTATGTGTTTTGTACGGATCTCAGAACAAACAGCAACTTTTGCCTTATAAAACATTAAGAGGATGGTTTTTATAACCGAAGTGGAGACTGTTTACTGCGCGGTAGGCACTGAGTCCTTATATAAAACAGATACGCTTCGTCTTTAAAGGGTTAGCGTTGCGGTCACTAATATGCTGATTTATAACCGGTGAAACTGTTGCAAATATCACTGGTTAGACGTAACTGCGTTGGCTCTGACAGAAAAAATGGGTTCTGGGTCATTCACTTTAGGTAGTATGTAAGTGCACGGTCGTTCCCTTCAAAAGCATGGAGACTAAAGGTAACCTCACAGAGTGCTGTGGAGCTGCTCGTGCTAGATCATGCCACAGTTGCCTACAGGTCAGTCCTTCAGAACTTACTGTAATAGAAAAAAATGTGTACCTTTTACGTAACATAATCTGCTTCACTCTGCTTAGTTCAGATATTTTTCTTTATGTTGCAATAAAAACATTTATCTAAAAGGAGAGAAACGCTTCTACCTGGAGACGAAAGGACATGATGCTTTTCAGAGCGAGATCTTCCCTTGAAAATTACACACATTACGGGTTCCGAAGTAGCTTGATTGAACACGTGATATAATAAAGGCTTCTTGTGTCTTATATTCTTCTTTCTGTGTATATGCTCAAAGAATTCTTGTGTTTTAATCCGTCTAACGCAACTGAAAAAATATTATCAGTTTATTATGTTACCTCTTAAACCCAACATATTTCAACTTCAAAAGAAGTGATTTTAAAGAATTACACTTCTTCACAGAAAACTATTTTTTATATTTCTTATTTACTTAAAGGGTTCAAATATAATTTTCAGAAAGAGATATTTATGGTCTACCTAAAAGAATGCTGTCTTTGAATACAGTATTAAAGAATTTGAGATTTCGCTTGCTTCTATTAGTAAAGACCATCCGGAGATTAGTCGAAAAATTTACGAAAAAATTAATGAAATTATTGACATATTATTGCCCGTGACATCTAATTTACTTTCTAATCTCATGCGTTGTTTATTACAATGTGTAGATTTAAAATTGTCAATTTCTCTGCCAACGTCTTCATTAAGCAGACGTTAATTGATGAGTAATGTCAACTACATACTTATTGCTCTGCAAGTTGACACTACAAATGGTTTCTTGTTTTGGCTATGATTTCCGCAAATATATCCTTGCCCTTAAGTTGCAACCGCACCCAAACTTCAAAGCATTCTTTATCTACATTTGTCTATTGTTTTGGAGGTAAAGTGTGTTGTTTACAGTGGAGTTAAGTGTAGTACTTTCATTCGATCTAACCCTTGAAATCAAAATTGTTTTGTTTCCAGGAGGAATATTAAATTTAAAATATTGTTTCAAGCTGAATTGGAAGAATTAAAATAATAGTCTTAACACAAATTAGCGCGACGGAAAAAATAATTGTAATGTTTTACGTCACCTACTTAAAATGAAATGAGACCGTTACAGTGAACATGTCTACATAATGGTCTAAGAGAACTCGACCGCAAATATCAGAGTTGTAGTCCAAAGCATACATAAATTATGAGCGCAAAGAAATCAGCTTTGCTTCTTCAGTCTCTTGTTTCTAGACTCTGGGGGTTTGCCCGACTTAAAAACAACCCAAGATGCAATGCGGTGATGATATATATATATACACACACACACACACATATACATACATACACACATAGACGTGGCTATTTTTATCGGCTTTAAAGGTGACAAATATTTGAAATGGCGAGATTAATCATAGATACACATCAAATATAGAATAGGGAAACCTCTAAGAATAAGCCTTAAGTTGCGTAAATAATTGGCTGAAAATGTCCTAAATTTGCGAGAATGTAAGTCCTATTTTAACTTAGGCTGAGAAATGGACATCTCTTGTAAGGACTGTAGAGTTTTAAACTTTAATCTAATGAACTAATACAAATAACACAAGTAATTAAGTTTTTAAGAAGTGGATGGGATAGTACCTCTATGTTTTTCAAATTCCTGCTGCGTTATGCAAACCGTACCTCGCGGAAACTTCCGTTTCTGCTTACAACTAAAGAGGATTATTCGAGGCCATCACTACTACAATAAACAATATAAGTAAAATTTAGTTAATTATTAATTTGATACTTTATTTCCATTCCCAGTCTAGTGCACCATCATACCTGGGTTTCTTTTCGATGCAACTAACCAGTAATAAAATTTTGTTTCCGTAAGTGCTTTTACATGCCTTATTCTTAGAACAAAGGTTTATATTTTGGAAATCTTTTATGTCATTAATGCACCCAAAACTAAACTTCTATTCGAGGTGTTTCAAGAAATTTCAGGTTAAGTAACAACGAATACAAAGGTGATAAGTACTTGATCGCCACTGCCCTATAGCGAAGCGAGAAATATATGAACACGCGTTTCTTCTAATTTCTGCAGCATGTAGTTCATAACAATAACCTTTAAATCCAGTATGTCTCCAAACAGATATAATACATTAATTCTAGTTAGGTTAATGATCAGTATTTATTCTAAGGCTCACAAAAAATACATAAATATATTCTAGCAAAATGCAAGGGTCGTATCAAGTAAGTAGGTAGCCATAGTTGTCACTGGGGTTTAAACTTCTGACGAATGTGTTTCGGGGTTAGAAAAAATACGTAATTACTGCCTGCAAAATAAGAAATTTACATTTTTCTATAATTCTCTTTTAAAACTTAGCTAATATATTACAGTAAATTCACACGTCACCCATTTGCTCCTCCTCCGTTACAAAGCTCCTTTCCTAGTAAACAGCAAAATAGTACCCCTATTATGGCACTAGAATTAATTAAAGACAGCAAGTACGTCTTATATCCATAACAAATCACAGAGACACTTCCGGATCTTTGCACCGTGATTGATCTTCATATTGTTATATTTTTAATATCTGTTATTGTCCCCTTTGAAATAAATATTTTTCCAATCAACACTCCTTCGCAAAAATGCTTAGCAAAAAAATCGTTTGTTCTTTCACAGTGTGATACCCAACGCGATTAAACATATCGCAATGGCACTTAATACAGCTAATTCTTTACGTAATTTCTCCCTGTCCTTATGTCTGGCCGCATATCATAATACATGTTTGCAGTTTACCTTAATTATTCTTCGCAGACGGCATTTGTATTACACTTTATTGTTTCTATTTCTTTGGCCTTCCTGCATCTGGCATATTTCTTCTAATTACCTCATAAAAACAACTTAAATGTGAGCACGAAATATGTATTTTGATTCTCTCCACAAGGTTTTTCTAAAGATTCCTTAACCCAAAGAAGAATTCAACAAAGTACTATAAACGTACTTAGGCCTTCTTGTAGAATCTTTTATTTTTATCAGATTTCAAACAAAATTGAGTGCATTCAACAGATTTTAGTACAAAACTCAAATATAAAAATTCCTCAAAATTCGTCGAGTGGAAAGCACGTTGTTGCATGCCTACCGAGACACACAGCAGACGAAGCAGTTGTTTTGCGAAAGCAGATACAAACGAGTTGTAGCGTTTGTATATAATAGAAAGTTGTTTCTACATCGGACTGTCGCCTACACAACCGTTCAGAAAATAATAATAATAATAACAACAGAATTTTAGGAAGCTTGTGAGAAATTCTTTGCTAAACATGATCGAAAATGGTCAAAGGAAAGAGGTTCGAGCCACTGGATTTCCATCAGATGAAAAAATAGATTAAAAGTTTCGTTAAACAAGATAAGTCCAGGCGCACCTTATTCGGAACTCCACTCTAGTGAATATGACAAAGCATACCAGAGCAGGATAATTTTTAACTTTAATGTTAAACGGAGAAAATGAAAGACTTATTAATGTTACTTCGAGTTGCACTATATTTCAAAAGGCTCGCTCCACCAAATATATTACAAAAGCTTACTAAGGGCTGAAACAATGCATGAAACCAACAAAGGAAAGGACGAAAGACAAAAAAAAAGAAAAGAAATAAAAGTGTAATTTTTCTAGTTGTGCCTTCTTTGAATACCTCTTTTCGTCAAATATGAATTTATTGAATGGTGTGTTGTATTACGTTGTTTTACTCGGTTGTAGTTTTACGCGGGAAAGGCACTGTGTTCACAATTATGTCGCATTAGGAATAGATATGTACCATAATTGTTTTAAGGAAGGTAGAAGGTATAATGGTTTGAAACGCGTAGTGGAAAACAAGAAATTTCGGATTAACAAACTGGGGTAAAAATTTAATGTGTTCCATGTCCGTGCACTATATTATATAAAAATCATTAATCACCAACAAAATGCACAAAGAGTTTTTTTCTCACTTGTAACACGCTTCTACATGTTTCGACCCTGCTGGGTCATCTTCAGGGAGAACTTTTTTGTTGTGGTTACACTACGGTTGCACTTTTATAGTAGAGCTGTTGACTGTGTACTACGTTGCTTTTGGAGGCGCGAACTCTCTGTGGTCTCGGCTTGCACTTGCAGTGCTCAACTATAAAAGTGCAACCGTAGTGTAACCACAATAAAACAGTTCTCCCTGAAGATGACCCAGCAGGGTCGAAACATGTAGGAGTGTGTTACAAGTGAGAAAAAACTCTTTGTGCATTTTGTTGGTGATTAATGATTTTTGCGGTAAAAACGTTTCCTTTTAGACTTCAATTGGCATTTGCTGTAGTAAAATACAAAGCTGAGAAGGTGGTGTTGCATTATAACCATAGAATTAAACAGTGGGTTCGGAGAAGTTCTAGAAAGGCTCAGAGACTGTACTGCAGTAGTCTTCTGCAACCTCGATGCTCTAAATTGCAATTGAAATTATATGCCCGAAAGGCCTTAACAACAGAAGTCTCTGCACTTTCTCCAAGGGGGTATTTTTTGATTTCTTAAATCTATAAACATAAAACATGATATTTACATACATGTCATTAATTCTTTAAAGACGGAAAGCATCCTGAATTACACTTAAAAGTTCAGTTCGTACCACGCATAAACATACTTAGTGTAGTTTATGAAAGCCATTCAGAATAGAATAGAATATAATGGGTTGAATCCTTACAGGCCTGATGCACGTGGACTTTTCTACGAATACCAGTTAACAATGTATAGGGAAATAATCAATGCCTGTTCTGAAATCCATATAGAACACATAAACATGCTATTTTGGCGCAAGGGTAGAATTTTGGAGTGTTAAACTAATGGTACGTAAAGTAACCACAGGGCTTTAAAAGTTTAATTGTTTGGTCTTTGTAAAGCGATAAGCGTGTTTTCTGATAGACAAGCAACTTATTTTTGAATGAACGAGCGAAGTAAACACGAAATAATTATGAGTTTTTCTCTAGAAGTTAAGCCTCCTGAAGCAGGAAAAACAATGAAGGGAATGGACAAGTACAATCCAACGTAAACAGGTAGGACTGTTACCACTTGAAGTCCTGTTATAGAGGTGGCAAGGGTATGCTACCAAAATTTGGTAGGTAACCGACTTTAAAAATCTGAAAAATTATAGGACTGCAGTAAAGGTTTCAGCACCTATGATCCATGCTTGTAAGATGACCACTCTACATAGCAGCATAAAGTACGTAAATATATTGCGAAAGAGTTAAAGTCACAAATTTAAATGACGCTATGTTAAGACACAAGAATAATTAGCTCACACATTTGACAGTCACATATATTTCCCTGTAAGACGTTCCTCTAAATACCTCATTTCTCTTCTGGGACATTTGAAGGGAAGAATGAGTGCTGATCCCGTTACAGGTGACCAGAAATCACAGAGCATCTTAAAAGGTAAGCACAACGATCGGTTCTTTAGAGTATACAAGACCAGGAATCTGAAGGAAATGAGAAGATTGGAGAGAACACACTGTTTGTACGTGCCCGACGCTGTCAATTACGTAACAGTACTCTTAAAAACATTCAAGGTTTGTCATACTTAACCCCTCCTTAAAAATTTCGTAGTTTGAAAACGTTAGGCAATATACTCGGATAAATTTAGGTTCAATTATTATTGGGTGCGTTCGCAAAATTGCGAAAAGTGACTATTAATTCAGTCATGGCTGTCTGTCTGTCCGTCTGTCCGTATTTTTGCACGGAACAAATCGGATGTGTTTTCACGAAGCCTGATATTTGAGTATTTCAGGAAAATATGTCGAGAAAATTCAAGTTTTATTAATATCTGACAGCCATAACGCGTACTTGACGTGTAGACCTGTATGTATTTATGATAATAACTCGCTGAATTTTTCTTAAAATCAGAAAAATTTCAGAAAAAATTTGTAGAGAAAATCAAAACACAATTTATATTTGATAACTTTTTTTCGAAAATCATGGAATTTATGAAATAATGTGGAAAAATACGGTAGAGACAGACAGGTCACAAATAACAATATATTTTGGTGCATGCGTTTTCATGCCGGACAACTGAGGATATAGACACACACACACACACACACACACACACACACACACACACACACACACACACACACACACACATGTAATAATTATTGCTTTCGCACGGCAAAAATCGTTACCTGAAGGCCCCACATTGTTGCCTATATACCTAAATTGCTTTTCTTGTGAAAAGTTCACTTTACTCTCGTTTGCAGAATGTAACCTCTCCGTTACTCATCCAAAAAATATATGAGAAACAAATCTCTGTGCCACAGATCTGTAAGTGTTTGAAATAAAGAAACTGCACACGGGGTACGGCCACTGGTTTTACCTTACTTGAATGCCGGAAGGCTGGCTATGACTGTATGTATCCGGCGGGTCTTGCGGCGCGCCTGCTTAACCACCTTAGTCCTTCATATCGTTACTCATAACCGTCTGTAACAACACAGTACCCACCACCTGTTTACGAGTAAAAACAGAATCTTAATTTTGTCCAAGAAATGTATTACCTCCTTGAAGAAAAAATTACTCAGAATTCCATTTAACTTTATCCGTAACACGCAGTAAGCATGCTCTGTCTGTGTTACTAAAACCAGTCGATTAAAGCTGTACGGTATGAAGAATTGATCTTAATTTTTGTGGGAATCGTAAGAAGCACAAAAATATATGTTGTGGGCGGAATGTAGAGTTCTTCAGTGTGACACCTGGTGGTAGAGACAGACCCGGTAATTGTTGGGCTTTGAATGTTTAAGCGACAAGTATTGCTCTCAGAATAAAGGGAGATTACTTACCGATAGAGCATTAACAGATAATTTCCATAATGAAAAGTTTTGATTTTTTCTATTACTATTACGTTTTGAAGAATGACACTTCCTCTGTCATTAACCTCTTTAAAGCCTAGCGGTAACTTTACGTACCACTAGGTTTAACATTAAAAAATTCTACGTGGTGCCCACATTGCGTTTATGTGTTTTGTACGGATCTCAGAACAAACAGCAACTTTTGCCTTATAAAACATTAAGAGATTGGTTTTTATAACCGAAGTGGAGAGTGTTTACAGCGCGGTACGCACTGAGTCCTTATATAAAACAGATACGCTTCGTCTTTAAAAGGTTAAGCAAAAAAGTCACCTTGAACCTTTTAAAGCCTAGCGGTAACTTTACGTACTACAAGGTTTAACTTCAATCCATTCTCCAAGGTTATCACACTGCGTTTATGTGTTTGTACTTATCTGGGAACAATCTGAAACTTTTACCTGACACGTCCTCAAATGATTGGTTTTTTAAACTGAGGTGGAGATTGTTTACTGCTCGGTACGCCCCGCGTCGTATTATTAGGCAGAATGCGTTTCGTCTTTAAAGGGTTAATATCAACTACAATTAATTCAATATCTGTTCCAGATAGTGTGGGAGACAGAAAATATTTCAATCTAATGCAAACAAAAATTTTTAATTTAACTCTCCGCCCAGTTTAGTTCGTCGCCACACTCACTACCTAGCAGTATTCCAGGTAAATAACAAAATGGAAAGCAATGTAAATAATACTAAATACATTTTCGATAGCTAAGGCAGTTTGCAAATACTTCCGTGGTTATGTTGTGTCATGTCTTATTACTTTAAGTAATCTCCATTGTGGAAGAGTCAGCTTTACTTCCGGAGGCTACAGCAGTCTAGAAACCTATCAAGAGAAGAAACCTCGTCCCTGTCTTGAATCGAACAACGAACCTGTTTCACACCGCACGCTTACCACTGTGCTGACTGAGCTACTTGATTCGTAGTGCCATATTCACTGCACACCATCATAATGGATCCATTTAAAAGCCCTTGACTTTCTTATAAAGAAAATACTGAATTTTTTCTTAAATTAAAAAAAATGTCTATGGAGACTTGTTGAATTTTATGAACACTGAACTGAAGGTTCGGTGACGGTTTTGGTGAGACAAGTAACTCGTATCTGCTCAAATTGCATTCCAGTCCACGAACTTAATTGAGAATTACAAACGTAAGTTGAGATGGACAAATTTGAGAAAAAGAAAAACTATTTTCCCAAGCCCTTTCAAGGATGTCAGAAGGGCATGTTCAGATACAAAATTTAAAACTACGTTTCTATTAAATTAGTGTTTGCCAAAGTGTTCTCCGCGGATCCAAAGAAATCCGCGACCAGTTCCCAGGGGATCCGTGGATACATTTCTGTAGTGGCTACTTGTAAGTTTACTTATTTCTCAATTAAAAGAAAGTTTTTAAAATAATCGCGGAACTTCTTTAATTGATCATGTGTTTATTTCTTATGACCGTTAGAATATCCAATTAAGAAACTTCCTGTACAAACGAAGCGAGCGAAAACCAGTTTAGTGAAGGTCAAATCATGCAATGCATTATTACGTATGCTACTTGTGTGTATTCGTCTCTAATGTATGTTCTGAAATACAAATTTTTAATTTTACATGCGTGTCATCCGGGCACTCTATATTTACGTGAGCAGGTATGTGAAGATCCGTGGTTATTTGTGGAAGCAAAAAGGGGTCCGCCAGCAAAAAATTTGTGAAACATTGTATTAAATGTTATAAAATCTTATATAAAATTTTCAAAGTGGATACATGTAGATTGTATTAATGAAATCAAGTAATTAAATTTCCTCAGAGGTTTTTGTAAAAGAAAACGTAATTAACATAGATTTAAAGATACCGGCAGAATATACTAATGCCAACAAATGAGCGACCCGTTCTTAAATTGAGAGAAATCGCAGTGTGGAAACACTGGAACACTATATTAAAGTTATTAAAATTACAAAAGAACTAAACCTTAACCAGTCGGATTTGACCGGAAATACAGACGAGGTCCATATCACGGATCCATCTGCGCAGTTTGCCCTGGTGGTGCAAAAAGAACAAATTTCAAAAGCACAGTGTTTCTGCAACCGAACCGGACGACAGATCGTGTCCGGCATGGGTCTCGTAGCTTCATAACACACTGAGCCTTAGCATGCAAAGGATGGCTTCCAAGAAAATTATGTCAATTTTTATAATACAGGTGATAATAATTCTTAAAATATGTAATTAAATAAAAATTAAAATCCGTAAGATTGGATCTCATTTCACTTCGTACTATTTCATTAATTTTCCTCAGATAATAAACTTACAATTTATTACTAGGCTAGGTGGGCCCCAGGATGGGGCTGGACAAGTTGAAGAGGAGAAAATGCCTTTGTCTCTGTTGGGAATCCAACCACAACTCGTCAATCGTCCAGCCCACAGCGCAGTACTGTATCGAAAAAGATATCCGGCTCTCAACTCATACAATAAAGAAGTTTAAAGTTGTGGGGCTTTTTATGTGTTAAAGCACACTCTTAAAAGACCATAAGACAGTTGCATGATATTGGACTTCTGCCTCCATATAAATGAGATATTCGCTTTTCTGGGATGTTACGCAGCTTAGATTGGTACTTAGTTACCTACATTTTTGGACAACCTGTCATTCCCATCTTCAAGGGCCAAGCATGCCAGAACTGTTTACCCTAGAAGGAGAGACCGATGGGCAGTCCCAAAACATTTATAACTAACTATCAATCTACGCTGCGTAACATCCCAGAAGAGCGAAGATCTCGACTATAAGACAGTTAATTTTGAGATTAACTTTGAGTTGATACTGTTAAGAAACCAACCACTACTGTGTGATTTTCAACACAAACTTTGGGAAGCTGTAGAGAGAATCGAAATAGCTTATCCAGCTCTAGGAACAGAATTCTAGCCTTTCCCGTGTGTCAAATCTGATAACACATAATTGCTTATTGGAAAAAGCAAAATATGTCAAATTTTAACATAAAAGTTTTATTAACACCGATACAGCAACGCTCTATGTGTGAATATTTTATACATACATTTTGACATGATTCAGGTTACAGAAATAAACAAACATAACCTGTATTAATTTGAACGTGACTGGAAAGCTGAAATCTGTTCTGTAGTGTACACAATTTGCACACGTGTTCTTTGTACTCTGGCATTACGAATTCATATGCCAGAATACGAGTAGATTACATTTTGTGGGGCTCTAGAAATCGTCTCTGCGATTAGATTAGCTGATATATATTCCACGATTCCTGCTGCTAATATCCCAACGGCTAACATGGTAAATACTTTTTAGCATAATCATTGCTTCTTGATAGCTGCGTAAATATTGCTCCCACCTCAAATGTCTGCGATCTACCATACTAATTACACTTTGCAGTAAGTTCTCAGAATTAAACACAAAGGTTACTTACTAACGAAAATATTTTTAATTCACATATAAACCAGTATGATAACTGTTGCTGAATTTTCATTTCTTAAGAACGCTTTAATTACGACTTCATTATAAGTTATGTTACATTTGATGGAGTAAATTCATAATTATTTCTTATCCTATATGTGACTATGAACTTACAGAAAAAATTTTATGCAATGTATGTAGGCATGTTTCTGATCCATCTAGATGCCAATTTTCACTCGCACAGCAATAATTGTCCTTTAGCTTATGTCACCACACCAAAGGTTAAAAAAAATTATGTATGTTCCAAATAAGTAAAGTTTGAACATTTTTCTAAATGTTGTTATCATAATCAAACAAGACTTTTAAAGCACGTAAATCCCAAGTCGCTTGTACTTCAAATATTCTCGCCCTTACTATATTATTATTAACGACTACGAGAAATTAACATGTACAGTTTCGGAGTGAGCCCAGTTGCATAATATTTATATCGGCTTTCCGGAAAATTTTCACCCCTTTCAAATATGAAAAGTGAAACACCGAAGGGCATTCACACAGAAAGTATGGTAATTTTAAAAGTCAAAATTTTCTTTGCAGGAAGAAAAGTGGGTGAGATTTGGCTAGGAAGTAGTCACATGGCTTTACGTTGGCTTCTAGTTGAATAATTTTTAAATCAAAATGTATCAAAATCCGTCCATGATTTTCCGAGTTGGAATATTCAGGCATCTGGACAAATGAATTAAATTGATGATCCCCATATGCAAAATCTTCTTGTAAAGACAACAGAAAGTTCTCCCTGAAGATGACCCAGCAGGGTCGAAACATGCAGGAGTGTGTTACAATTGGCGAAAAAATTCTTTGTGTATTTGTTGGTGATCAGTGTTTTATTGTATATTATAGTGCATGGACATGGAACACATTAAATCTTCTTGTAAGTTGAGAGAACACATAACAATTTAGCCATTAGCACAATAAATTCCTGTGCTCAGAATAATGTACAACGCTACACTAAATGTCCTTAATTACAATTTCATATTCCTTTAAATGCTGAAAAGGTAAACTTTTATTACATTGTTTAAAATTCAAGATGTATCGGAGTTCAGAACTTCCCTTTAGGTTCACACTTCAATAAAATTGTTGTAAAATCTGCCACAAATTGAAGTTAAGCCACGTTTCCTGTTTAGCTTAAAACAAGTGTTTGATTTTTACTAATAAAAGTATATGTAAATTATTTAAGTAGGAATATTACTTATGCAATTTTATCGAAAATTCTGAGATATGAGAGCATTTTACTCTGGTACGTGTCTACAACCCTGTCGGAAGAAAAATTCCTTTCTTCATCAGGATTAAACTCATAATATTTCACCCATACAGATGAGGGTATTAAGTTCCTTCAAAATGTTGAAAACATCTACCGGTATACTATGCAGAAACAGCCGAAACTGATGTGCAGTCTCGTAACACTAGAAGTCTCCTGTATCACAAAAATTTTGTTTTCCAATGTGTGGATACAGGAAATGGAATCGTGTATCTCAAAGCGTCATGCTTTCTTGATATCAATGCAAGTAAACTGCGGACAATTATTTGGAGTAAAATGATACTGTCAGTCACGTAAAATGAGCGTGTTGGTGTCCACTTGGTTACTGAATTTGGCAATACCGCTAGAATATAGTAAATACTGAGCTTACATGAAAGACTAATTGATGTGCAAATTAAAAATGAAGGCAATATTTTTATTTTCCATTTTTGTTTAGTGATACAGGTTGTACCTCAGAATATACGGTTCGAAAGTTTAGTAAATGCAGAGTTACGGAGGACATGAAAGGAAGCTGCCGTCCCATGCTGAGAAGCACTACCAAGAATTATTTGAATGAGTGAGCAAAAAGCCCTAAGGAGAAGATTTTGATCTACAAAGTAATAATTAATAGTAAAAGTCATTAAGGAAATGAATGTTTTGATGCCAGCAGTGTTATATCTGTTGTTACGTTACTTCAACTGAAAATGTTAACCGAAAGGGAAAACAAGTCTGGGTATATTATTTAACCATTTAAAGATGAAGCGTATCTGTTTTATATAAGGACTCAGTGCGTACCGCGCTGTAAACACTCTCCACTTCGGTTACAAAAAACAGTCTCTTAATGTTTTATAAGGCAAAAGTTGCTGTTTGTTCTGAGATCCGTACAAAACACATAAACGCAATGTGGGCACCACGTAGAATTTTTTAATCTTAAACCTGGTGGTATGTAAAGTTACTGCTAGGCTTTAAAAGGTGAAAGAACGACATGGTTCTCGCGACCAACATCCATGAAAATTACTAAAAACAGTAATGCTGGAGAGGACGGCTGTAATGTTGAAGGCGATACCCACAGCCGAAACAAGAACCCCTAATTGTTTTATGAAATCCCACACGCTTCAAGAGAAGATTATTTGATTATGACTGAAGACAGACCTAAACTTATAATTCAATACATGGTGGAAAAAGAAATTGAATGCATTAGCGTGTAATTTTTTTAACAACGTGGTTTGGAGGGTACGCGGCATGTGACGGGCCTCAGGAGCAGAGATGCGGTGTGGTCTGCAACACAAGTGCAGGATCGGGCTGACGACGACGGCCGAAACTTTCAATGACGAGGAAAAGCATTTGGAAACTCTCCAACCACTGCTACCGCGATCGCCACATATATGTGAAACAGGAACTGCGACTAACAATATTCAATTTTACTAATTATACCTTTCTACTAGCGTCTGCAGATCTGGCGCTTGTGACAAGGTTCTCCTGCTCTCTGTCCACATATTTCGTAAGCTGCAATTCCTGTTAGAGTTTACGTATCTGTTAGTGGACTGTTAAATTTTGGCACCACTTAATCACTTTACTTTCCTAAACACGTATCCCATTATTAAAGGGAAGAGAAAATAGAGAGTAAATACACATATCAGTCCTAAATATGTGAATTTTTTGGACTGCTTCCACCGGACTTGACCCACAGTTGAGATGTACATAGCTGTAAACAGTCTGTGTCACTCTGCTGTTTTAAGTTACTGGTCCCATTATTGACTGTCCTCAAATACGTGCACCGTTATTTTACTGTGCTCGTAAAATAGTTAAACGGTATAATAAATGTAGTTTACAACACCACGTGTTTACTGTACTGGATAGCTGCCAGAAATGTACTCTATATAAATGTTAAGGTTATG
Source organism: Coptotermes formosanus (assembly GCA_013340265.1). Taxonomy (NCBI): domain Eukaryota; kingdom Metazoa; phylum Arthropoda; class Insecta; order Blattodea; family Rhinotermitidae; genus Coptotermes; species Coptotermes formosanus. The sequence continues at coordinate 754,260 of BLKM01009427.1, read as the reverse complement.
TAGAAAATGAGTAACATATGGGCCACAAATTTCGGATAGTTGTTCAGAGGTAGGCCACGTATGGTCCTACATTCTTTGTCAGTTAGCTCCTGTACACGGAAATGCATTTCAGCTCATATTACTTGAAGGAGATTTATGTAACATCAGTGGTTGTTACGTATAACGATAGGGTGAAGTGGCTGCTATGGGAAAGACAGACTAACTAGCGAAAATACGAGTATAACACCAAACCTTCAAATTTCATTTTTTACAGCATGTATTCCTTCGGTAAGGAGTCAAAATATTTCATTTTTCCAGCTCAGTACATGTACGTATGTATGTACGTACGTACGTATGTATGTATGTATGTATGTATGTATGTATGTATGTATGTATGTATGTATGTATGTATGTATGTATGTATGTATGTATGTATGTATGTATGTATGTATGTATCTATGTATGTATGTATGTATCTATGTATGTATGTATGCATGTATGTATGTATGTACGTACGTATGTACGTATGTATGTACGTATGTACGTATGTATGTATGTATGTATGTATGTATGTATGTATGTGTGTATGTATGTACGTATGTATGTATGTACGTATGTATGTATGTATGTATGTATGTATGTATGTATGTATGTACGTACGTATGTATTACGTATGTATGTATGTATGTACGTATGTATGTATGTACGTATGTATGTATGTACGTACGTATGTATGTACGTATGTATGTATGTATGTATGTATGTATGTACGTATGTATGAATGTATGTATGTATGTATGTATGTATGTATGTATGTATGTACGTATGTATGTATGTACGTACGTACGTATGTATGTATGTATGTATGTATGTATGTATGTATGTATGTATGTATGTATGTATGCATACATGCATATATATATTTCATATAAGCGTCACAATGAATACTAATTTCACTAAAACAAAATAAAATAAAATAAAGTAAAATAAAATAAAATAAAATAAAATAAAATAAAGCGAATGAAGGCTGACTGGATTGGCCATACCTTGCGCACACACTGCTTTCTAAAACACGTTATTGAAGGAAAGATAGAAAGGATGAGAAAAGGAGGAAGAAAACGTAAGATGCTACTGGATGATGTTAAGGATAATAGAAGGTACTGGAATCTGAAAGAGGAAGTACTAATCGTACTGTCTGCAGAACTCGCTTTGGAAGAGGCTGCGGACCTGCTGCAAGGCAGCCGGCAGTGAATGGACTTCACTAAATAGCATTAAACATACAGCCCTATGAGGCACACTACTCGCTCTAAGGCAAGAACTGAATTTTTGTGTACAGTTTAGATTGCTTTCAAAATTTAAGGTTTTGAAGCATAGCGCATTTATGCTTAGCCTTTCGATTACTGTTTCAGATATTAATACAAAAGCTGATAAGTAATTTTGAATGAAAATTTACTAAATCACCTGGCGTAACAACTGATACGTTAGCCTTATATGAAAATTTACGTAGTGCTAATTGAAATCGCTCAGACTTTTGGTACTATTACTGTCAGGAAATACGCAGTCTCCATACATTGAAAAAGCTGTCATTAAAGTATAAGCCTTCGTCTAGCAGGAAATTTTATTTTACCGCTTTCCTGACAAAGGTCATTTAAAGGAACAGCACTATGTCCCGTCCGATTGTATAAGTGCACGGCTGTACGAAAGGGGTAGGCGTTAAGGGAACGTAAATTTAAATTCCTCCTTGCGCAAGCCTAAAGGAACATTGCGGAGAGGAGATACAGTGCCACTGATTTTTACTTTGAATGTAGACAAAAGAGACCAGCCCGATTGAAGCCCCGTCGTTTTCTCTAGAGAACAAGTGGGGCACATAATGTATAAACGTAATATTGAAGTGCGTTGGCGTAACCATTTTTGCCGTGGAAGAGCAACAAGTATTACGAATTCTTAATGTGTGTTTGTATCCTTAGTTATCCAGCAAGCAAAGCGCATGCGCTATATTATACTGTCGTCTGTGGACTCTCCGGCTGTAAATAACATTTCCACATTATATCACAAGCGGCACGATTTTCAGGGAAAGTTATTGAACATAAAATGTGTGCCTTGATTTTCCCTACAAATTTTGTCTGAAACATTTCTCATTCTAAGAAGAACTAAGCGAGACATTTTCATAAATGTACATAGTTCTTCATGCAAAGGACCCGTTATTCTTATCAGATTTTAATGAAATTTTAATTTTCTCGACAGATTTTCGAAAAATACTCAAATGTCGAGTTAAATGAAATTCGTTCCAGCGGGAACCGAGGCTTCAATGCGGACAGCCGGACGGAAGGACTGACAGACACAATTAAGCTAATAGTCGCCGTTCGCAATTTTGCGAACGTGCCTAAAAATAGACAGTCAACCCCTCTTCTAAGAGGGTTGGTTGGTTGGTTGGTTCCAGAGCCAGGTTTAAGAGAAGATCATTTCTAACCCCTTAGCGAGACGCGAAATAAGATTTCTTCTTTCTCAGACACATAGTCTAGCCACCACACCAACTGAACCATCCCAGCTTCAGTCATTAACGTGCAAGGGTGAAGAGGGGTTTTCAAGATCCACACTTTTGGATTTATTTATAAGCACTAACAAATGTGTAATAAATTTTAGCAAATAAATAATTTACCTATAGGTTTTCTTTACACAAACACTACGTAAATCACTCACACTAATTCACTAATACTTCCCAGGCTTACCTCTTTTAAAAATTTAAATATTGTGAGACCTTATGCCCTGTCTACTGCTAAATAGCTACTAAGATTTAGAGGAATGCTATTATCTTCGAAATGTCGGTAACTATTTACAAGCCGATGTGGCGTAGCATCTCAGAAGACACACGCCGTCATCAGCGCCGCTACGAGAACGTCAAATCTCAATTCCATTTATCTTAGTAATCTACCTTTCCTCTTCACACTTAAAACCGAGATTAATGGAAAAATATTTCAGAAGACTGCACAGTGTTTAGCGTCACTACCGATTTCCAAGAAGGTTGCTGTCAGAAAGTGTTTGTGCTTGAAAGAGATATATCTCGTTTGAGGTAAGGGACGTTTTAATAACACAGACTTATTATGTATAACAGTACTTCAGTCTGAAGTAAAAAATTTGGAGCTAGAATACTCTATAATATATAATATTTACACTTACTGAACGTAAAAAGTAAGACGTCCGAACTTACATCACTGACTGAAATTGAGAGTACAGTATTGCATACCTTACAGTGTCACTTTGTCTTTCGGAACAGAGCGTCGTAAGTGTAGTACTTTGGTAATTCAAACTAATAAGACTAACATTCATTTAACGTAACTTGTTACTGCATGGTCTCTTAAGGTTTTCTTTAGAATGAATTCTCTGTGTGTGGTTTTTGCCTGTCATTGAAGTACGACATTTCTTTGCAGTCAGACGATAGGCAGGGCAAAGCACTTGCTTTCAAGGAACCCACAGACAGTAATGTTTTAATTGCAAAGCCACACTTTATTAGTAGGCATAAGGAACTAACTTCTTGAAGCAAAGATACTTCTCACAAGCTTAAAAGAGGCCACTTCCTTACATTGCCTTATTATGGAATTTGTGTTGATTACTGCAAGCATCTATCTTACCCTAAAGAACTAAAATTCACATTTCTTATATCCTTAATTTAAGAAGAATTCTAACTGCATTCTCTCATGTCGTCTTTTTACATCTGTCCATCCGCTAAAATTCTGTACATAATTCTCCCATGCCAAAGGCGTTAATTTCACAAAATACCTTTATGGCGTAAAGCAACGTCTGCTCGAAATCGTGCAAATCTTCCTTACACAGGCTTTTCCAATATTTTCCCGTTCCATCGCTCTGATATACATATATAATTCCCAGCAACAGTTTTGAAAAATCCGTATTATTTCTTCAGAGCGAGACACAAGCCTACATACCAAAGACAGGCAACAGAAAGGAGTACATATCTGAGCATTTTAATACAATTTCCGGTAACAGGCGACAATTAAACAGTGTTCTGAATTAAATATTACTAAGTTCCCACGATTTAGTGTACAAACTTATTTTCTGCAAATTATTATGCCATTACACAGGTAAGTAAAATTCGTGTCGCAAGAGTTTATTTATATTCTCTCATATTTTAGGAGCGAAGAAGATTTCTTTAAAGGTTTTCTTAATATTCTCCTTCAATATTGAAACAAAAAATCTGCTTTTACAAAAGTCAGAACTTTACTTTCTGTCTTTAACATATTACTTTTTTTATATCCACAACTTAAAATATTAGGGCGTAAGATTTACTACATGAAACTTGCCTTAATACTTGAAGAACTTAAAATTATTAGACACAATATCTATAAAATGTTTTCTTTGTAATAATGGTGGAGTAAGTTTAGAGATAAGTACTGCATGTCTAGTAGAGTCCAGCAGCTTCTGACACAACGCCGTGTCTCGTCATAGGAGTACAATAATTTGTTACAGCAATATCACTTTCAAGAATTAGATACAACGGCCTGTTGCCTTCCCATCGGAACACTGTCTAGTCAGTAGGCCTTTTATGAGACTTGCAGAATACTTGTTTCCCTAATTACCTTTATCCGTAGCATACTTTTCATCATAAATATTTTTCAACGGCTAAGCTACGGGGTTTCCCCAAATTCTCCATCTTTTCTCTGCTTCTCAAATCCTTCCCTTCTTTGTGTTTTCTCTTTACTTTCTTTTAACACAATCACAGTTCTTACTTCTGTCTTATTAGTCTATATCCTTACGATTGGTAATACGTAACCGTCCCTTAATGTTCGGGTCATTTTTCTGTTCTCTGTCATTTCCTCCTAATATTTTCAGAAAAAGACATATCTGAGCAGTGCCAATCATTCTGTTATTTTCCTTTTCCCCTTCATTTATTATCCCTATCAAGGAAAGGGCTTTTGCCATTATCAGTTTCCTGACATGGAGACTAATAGAGTTCCATGAATTAAATTTCTTTAAGGTTCTTTGTTAATTGTTCCTCTTTCACTATGGATTCATATGTTTTTTGCCTAAGCAAGTCTTTGTTAGTTCCATCATAATTGTTTACTAAACGAACTTTTGCCGTTGATTTATAATTTTACTTCAAATTAAGATAGTGGAAGTGTTCAGGAGAAATTAACGAGTTTAAACTGGTAGTTCTAATTCAAGTACAGTTGGTGTTAATTTTAGTGGGAGATTCAAGCTAACAAGAAAAATAACACAACGATTCCACAAGCCATAAACAGACAGATGTGGCAATAGACCAAACATACGGAAACATTACAAACCCAAAATCGTAGCGTAGTACATAAAATAAATTAATATAGAAATAGTTATAAATTTCAGTAGTTTCAAATTACTAAGAAATGTCTTAATTCTTCATAACGAAAGCATAAAAATTAACAAGTTACCTAAAGAATTAACTAATCCATGGAGGAGAATTCTTCTTGAGACGTTGTTTAACTTACCTTAAATTTAATAAGACGTTTTGCTGGTCCTGCAAAATAAAAAAGAAAATATAGTGCAGGCTAAGTCATTATAAATATGTTTGAAATTAATTTAGGTGTGCTATGTATATACATATGCGTGCAGGTAAAGGCACTCCTTATTCACTTTGAACATCTTTCCATTCCTTGTCAACATGCAACGGAGGATAAAAGTAGGCAAAAAAACCCGTTTAGACGTGTAATTAATGCACTGAAAATATTCACTTCACACCTTGAAAAGGACAGGGAGTAGCTGCATCAGAAAACCAATCTCTTAGTGTTGCAGAGGGAAACAGGCGGGAATGACGTAAGGATCCTACGGAGCATCCAAACCATACGGAAAAATACAGAGTTTCTTATGTCAAATCATACGGTATATAGAGTAACCACTAAGAAAAAAGAATATTTATATCAAGGAATTGCAGTTTTTTCATATAATTAAAAAAAGAAAAGGAATGCCGAGTCTAATGGCGTCGAGAAACTCTATAGCATTACTTGCACATCACTGGAGTAGCCTTTGATACTGTGCACACTGGCACAAATGTGAAGTGCATTTCAAAATGTGTCTGCATGTGCAGTGGTAGGTGTGTAACATGAAGAAGGAAGCAGCTGTAAATATTACACACCGAACCAATAACGCACACACTTAAAAACGTTTTAAACCTATAGACATTGGGGGAAAAATATGAGTATAGGAATCTTACTCCTAAGGAAACAAAGATGTAAACATAATTAGTAAATGGGGCTCCGTAGATATGGACAAAACACAAAAAGACGCCTTATTTACACACTTCCGGTTTTATAAAGAATTAAAATTAAAATAAATGATTTAAAATGCGTTTCTGTGGCAGAATTGGCTCTCGTCTTCAGAGTTTCTTCCTAAATATAAATAATTGTTTACATTGCACTCTAAACACAGACTAGTCTCAAATAAGAAAATATCGCGTTTCAAAGTTTGTGTTAAAGAACAGTGTTAATAACTATGTAGTATCACTACGCTTTAGAAGCAAGCCTGAAGCCGGTGACCGATCAGGTACCCTAAAATTAGTTTCGTTTTATACGACATTATATTATATTTTACAATATTTTTGTATAATTTTAATAAATTAGACAATGGAAAAAATTATATCAACTTAATGGGATTATTTGTAACATACCTTCGTAGAAGCCTGCAGGAAAAGGTGTTTTAAATTTTATTTATCAATCTTGAATTGTTTAAAATGCCACTTTCAAATTTTTTCTTTTTTACTGAAGGCTTTAGATTAATAAAATTACATTTGTTACAAAATTAAATCTGAATCTTAGACTAAAATTACAACGAGAGCTATCTTAGCTTGTAATCAATATTATCAGAACTGAGCCTGTGTGCTTGGACCATATTATATAGCTGTGGTGCGGAATCCACTTGTCCAGCATTGTATCTAGCCAGATGTGCGTGTGACAATGACAATTTAGAAGGCCGCACAAAGAAGCTTGGTGATTTGCACAAATGCTTCGTAATTACGTGTTTAGAAGGCCTGCTATCCTGACACAGATATATAAGGACTTTCCTCCGTCCCTTCAAACAATCGTAAAGACAGAAGCCCAACGTTTTTAAAAACCGAGTTAATCGAAACAATATCCAGAACGTAGTTCCTAACTCAAAATCACAGCGTCTCCATTACAAACATCTTAAATTTAATGTTGCATACAGAAGTAGTAGTTGGTTTTTCTGGGAATCGTACTAAACACGTCCATACACTGTGTGCAAAATGTTTAGCTTTTCAGTTCTAATACATGGTGTGTCTCCTGTGGGGCACGGACTTAATTTTGAAGCTAAAAGCAATGTAAAATAAACCACATAAAATAATGTATTGAAAATTTATGCATAATATTTAGGTTTAGGTATTGTCTTTACAATAGGAATGCAGTACTAAAAAACAGGACCCTTTATATATATACGCACATTACACCAGGCAACTGCCAGAATTCCAGCCGCTATTTCCCATTTTATGAATTTCGTAATGTTACAACAGATAGCACAGTAGTAAAGTGAAGTTAAAAGTTGATGACTGAGATGACTCAGCACCCTTCCCTTCAGAATTTCCTCAATAACATGTTCTTCCTTAACCTTTTAAAGCCTAGCGGTAACTTTACATACGACCAGGTTTAACATTAAAAAATTCTACGTGGTGCCCACATTGCGTTTATGTGTTTTGTATGGATCTCAGAACAAACAGCAACTTTTGCCTTATAAAACGTTAAAGAGACTGGTTTTTGTAACCGAAGTGGGGAGTGTTTACAGCGCGGTGCGCACTGAGTCCTTATATAAAACAGATACGCTTCGTCTTTAAAGGGTTAAACAGGTGGGGGCCGGGCAGTTTCATGTAGTCGATACTTCACAATAAGCGTTTAACAAATTTCAAATGCATTTTACATGCTTCTCCCACATATTAGGTGTTTGGCTTTACTCGTTAAATATATGAAAAATCATTTATATTAGTAGTGTTTTATTTTCATTTATTTGCGTGATAAACTTTTACTCTTCCGCTAAGACATGCCTTTTCAGGAACAAAACCCCAATGTACAATATTTGAGTTATACGAAATAAGGACCCCTAATTAAGACGGCTCGCACTGTGACCATCGTTCAGGAGCCAATTACAGCGTAGCTGTGCGTGTCGTCTACATATGTCGGCTATGTCAATTATTTGCTTATTTTTTCTTACTTTACTTTAATTTGTATTATACATATTGACTGCAAAACTTCTCCAAACATTCCCCAAGAAGTGCTAAAGGAGGCAATGAACGGCATTATGCCACACCAGCAACTTCTTCTACACTTACAGCACATAAAAGGACACACGACACAATTAAATGTTTTATCTGGTAATTAATTATTTCTCTTTCGTAGCAAATAATTGGCAAGTTGCATGCTACAATGCATATAAAGTCGAAGTCTGTATAAAACTTATTCCGAACAATTTTTTCAGAGTGTGCACTTGAAATTTTGTTATTGGACAACCCAAAGTGTTCTTTACCTCTGTTCGAATAAATGACAAAGTTAAATGCAATGTAATGAATTTTTAATAAATTTAAATATCTGTACTTGACCGTAACTCACATGCCTGATTTTTATGTGCGAAGGAGCTATGTCAAAATTTGTGTATATTTTTTTTTTCTTCACACGTTTTTCATCCGATGGATTGCGGGCCCCCTGGAGACATGGACGGTTGTGGAAGGATCCCGATATTGAACAAAAATCTCTTGTGTGAAGAGTGTTTATTTCCCGTGATATTTTTAGGAACATCTCAAATCGTAAGCGAGCGATTGCTTTGCGCGGTGAAGCTGCAGGAATAGTAAACCTAGAGTTATTACTTGTTGCTGTGTTTGCTGCCTCTATTGCCGCACGACATCTTTCGTTGCTCTTCGGAAAATTATTTTATAAGAACAACGTGTTAGGTAACTTTAATTGTGTGTTAAGTAACATGGACAGACAAAATGTAATGTTAAGCTTTTATTTCGAGTTGAATGATGTAATAGTAAAATTACATGCACGTGTACTTGGGAGAAAAGTATTTTACTACATTTTAATATTTCATAATTTCTGGGCTTTGGTAACGGATACACCTTTAGAACGAAATAAAAGGTTTCGCAAATTGAACCACTTTTCCCTTAGCGTAAAAATGTGGGGAATTACTTAATTTTTCCTGTTAGACTAAATTAATTCTGAAGGCACTGCAGTAGGTACTTTTAACGACGAAGTAGGTAGGTGCAGGGCCATGTGAAAGGAAATTTGTCTCCACCCGAAAATTTACAGACGTCACTTGCAGAAAGAAAATCACAATTTTGGAACCCTGAACAAGCCTAATATTTATATTTTCACACTTGTGAAAATTCTTATTACTAACTTCTCTCTTACAGAGAAAATTACCCACCACATAGCAGGAGGAAATCAAGAGATTCTCGCGATTGATTAATTAGTTGATAGCCTTGAGCGCTTCATAATTTTTGAATAGCACAATTTAAAGCATAATAATAATAATAATAATAATAAGAGAATAATTGCGATTGAATTAATAAAAGCAGACGAAAAATTTCTTCGCCGATTTAAGACATTAGCCAAGGATACGGCAAAGCTAAAAAGGAAGTACGAAAGGTAAATCACGTTAATCAGGATAGATTTTCCGTGTTGAGATAAAAAAACTGGGATGTTTGAAAGGAAGTACTAAGCACGAAATCTCAGTAAGCTACCAGGAAATACATATTTGTATACAGCTCATCAATATGTATATTAACCCCACAAGTATATATACACAGAATAATACCATAGGCTCGTATATATTACTTACTCCTAATGTACGATCTAATAGCTTTTATGTTAGCATCGAATGGTAAAGTAACAGCAATGTTGAGTTAGAAGGAGTGAGAAAAGAAGTTGACTTGACGTAATTCATGTGACTAGACCAAAATTTTCTCGGGGCTATTGAGAGAAATACCGGCAAATTTTAATCGGGCTATGGTGTAATGGCTGTTATTGGAAACAGCACTTCCAGAGAATAATTCAGAAGCATTGTTGCCGGAGCAACCCTTTCGGTTTTGTGAATAAGTGTTTCTTCTGTATTTGTGTTAAAACGGAACACACGGGGCTCAGCTGCAGGGTTTCTGCTGGTTTAGCTTGAGGGCTGTGTCGCAGGTTACACTGAGTTTTCACTCTGTAATTGTCATGGTTTTTGTCAGACCTGACGGATGTAAAACCGTTTATCTCAAATGACCGGGAACAATTTCTCTGTCGTTCGATGAGACCGTCCAGTTGCAGATGCACTTGCTTCACTAAACCTTTAAAATTTAAATATCCTCGCTACACCTGCAAGCTGCACACGCAGTTTTCAGCTAACTCCGTGGAGCCATGTTCTCCACGTGGACCTAATTTTCGCTCAGTTAGTAAAGATATTCCTCGCATTTTATGAAAAGCACGTGTATCCAAGCAATTTATATTTTCTCTTTTTCAAACATCACAAATTGGCAATTCACATAGTAGCTTACTTAATTTCAGTGAGTTTCCTAGCAACTAGTTTATTTTTCCCGTTCACTACAAAATATAGGCTTTAAAGAATGTTCGGGCCTTACGTGCCAAGCCATAATTTCCTAATCAGTCCCAGACACTCTTATTTCTTAGCTTCAATTTTATCGCAGTTTTCGGCAATATGTTATCATTTGTTTTTTTATACTGATGCAACTCCAGTCTATGTACCAGAATTATTTATTTGTTTAGTATATTACGAGACGACAAACCATCTAGGGGATTGTTATCACGAATTTTAATACCGTGGTTCCCCAGGCTGGGGGTTTGCAATTGAGCAGTTACCGTTCACGTGAAATTTTTTCTACCCTGAATTTCTGTAAGGTAGGATATTAAAAGTGACACATTGCAACTGCCCACCTTTTGCTTTGATTACACAAAGAAAACTTCCCGAAAATGCCTCTATTTCCCTTCATCAGGTATAAGTATAAACCTCCTTAGACGGGTACATTAGACGATATATGTTCTATTTCACGCCCTGATATTCAATTCCTTCTAAGGACACAACCTGGTAGAACTGGTGGTGAAAAAAAACATACCACGCAAATAAATAATGATATTCTCTTTGTTTATATCTGTCACTTCAGGAGAGCAATATATTTTCATTTTACTTGAATAAGAAAAAAACTTTTTGCTCATACTGTGTTGTAAATTTTCAGGGTAACAAATTCTAAAGTAATGACTATCTGGTTTGTGATGCCGTGCATTTTGGTCTATGGGCACTCCTGGATAATGAGGACTTGCTGTCGTCAACTTGGCACTACAAAAGTATACCTCAATTTAAGGTAACATTTCGTCAAAGTGTGGCTTTGCAACTACTGAACCACAGAAATCCACATACCACAAAAACGCAAATATTTTCATTTCTACCCACATACTTCAAACATAATTTTAGCCCTTCCTACCTATGCATTTTTCTGCTTCCAGCATTATCTGTAAGAGACAATTTTGAGAAGGCAATGTGTGTATGACACACGTACATTAGGCCCATACTTTTTGTATGGATGCATAATTAGTAAATGTCTGTTATAACTGTGAAGGTATAAGAGTGGCCTGTGTTCGGATGAATGTCTTGCTGCTACTACACCATTTTCCCATCAGAATGTAATATTATGAACACGTCGAGTGGTGCAACCAGTAATGTTACAGACGATAGGAAACAGTATAAGAAGATTGCGTATAATGGTATTTGTCCATCAGAAAATCTAGATGTCAGCAGCGACATTAGTGCGGTAAATCGAACCCTTGACGTGTATGAAGTGAAGTAATGAAGATATTTGCACGCATCACACAGTTCATAATCTGACTGCTTGAAACGTGAATAAAAATTTGGAAAATTAGAAGGCAAAGACAAATAGTTTCAGTTTTCGCTTTCTCACGCAATATTTTGTAACTAAGCGACAGACGGAACTTTAGTACATACAAGATGAACGTTACGTTTGTGTAATGGGAAATAAGTCTATCCGCGGAGATTGAGTTCTAGGCATATATTTTTCAGAAATGTAAAAATTCACCAGACCGGTAAGGGAACCTCCAGAAAAATCAGTTTTCTCCCCAATAGAAGGCGCAGTCTCTCTCACATCATCATATGCTTCTCTTTTCTCTTTTTAAATTTCCCGTTTCTTATTTTTCTCATTCACATCCACACCTTCTCTTCCGCCTCCTCCACCTCATTCTCTATCACCACCAGCAACTGCGTCTTCTTCTTCTTCTTCTTCTTCTCCTTCTTCGTCGTCGTCGTCGACTTCTTCTTCTTCTTCTTCTTCGTCTTCTTCTTCTTCGTCGTCGTCGTCGTCGTCTTCTTCTTCTTCGTCTTCTTCTTCTTCTTCTTCTTCGTCTTCTTCGTCGTCGTCGTCTTCTTATTCTTCTTCGTCTTCTTCTTCTTCGTCGTCGTCGTCGTCGTCTTCTTATTCTTCTTCGTCTTCGTCTTCTTCTTCCTCCACCTCCTCCTCCTCCTGTTTGGACAGTCTTCAGACTGTTATGTACCTCTTCTTAGAATGATTCGTTGCAGGTAAACGTATACCAGTAATTATACGAAACAAGATGTTTTTAAAGCAATATAATGCTCACGACTTATATCCGCTATTTAAACTGCAGCGTTTCGATCAGCAGGTGATCCCTTTGTATCAAAGCCTGTGACCTGTCCATGAATGCCGAAGAGCTTAATTGTGTCGTTATTTTGTCGCAATATTGCCAATTATTCTTGTAGCCTATATATATTGACCTACTCACGACAGGTGGTAATGATCGCAGAAAATAATTCGCCTTTCCGAGCATTGGACAGGTACGCATGTTTCGGTATGATCTGCAGCATTTAAATGGAGAAAAACAGTTATGTGTAGATAGCAGTACGCTTTACTTTCTTCAGACTCCCTTTTAACAACTCTTCAAATGGATGACGGTAATTCTCAGTGAAAATGTGTTTGTATATCCTTCCTAAATTAGAGAAGTGAATTTCTCACGATGGACTTACCGAAGATTCACATCTTTTGGTCTATTATGCTCTGTCGTTAGGTAAGGAATTCTCGACATTTCGAAGGTAACATTATCCATTGAAACATAGGACAATATTTACATAACCATAACGCGTAGCATCCATGCATAATGGAATGCTAGATGTCAGTGTTTATAACGTGCGAGAGTACATTAATTTAAGCTAATCTGCGGAATTTGTAGCGAAAGAACGGGACAGTTAGCCTTTTTCGTTGGAGATTCAAAGTGGGCTTTAGTAGTTACTACAATAGCACATCTCGTGCCGATTCAGCAGATCTCTCTACATTAGATCTCGGGAGATGGTTATTTAAAGTGTTCACATTCCTGTAATATCAGGTAACACTTAAAAAGAAACGACACAATTCAGATCAGTTAAACTTTTACTGCACAGTCTGCATCATAAACGAGACTAGAGTAACACCTCTGTTCAGACACGCGGGCAGTCATGCCTCTGTCATCGCTGTAATTTCTTACGTACGAATTGAATGGTTAAGGTGAGGGTCGGATACCTGATATACAGGTATTGCGAAAGCAACCCCTACCTGTCCAGGACACGTTTCCTGAGAACCTCGACCTCTGAACCCAGCCGGTTGGTTCCTAAAGCAATTTACCGCTGTGTGCGTTCAGTACAGGCTGCGGTTCATCTTGTTTTCTCAGACATTTGTCTGACTTGAACAATCTAATCAGCAAGAACTGAAGCTGACCGTGTTAATTTACATATCCTTAAGAATTAAAAACACGACAATTGTTCTTTTCGCATATGTGGCGCTATGCAGTGTGATTCATATGGAAAATAATTAGCACGGCTTTACGTGACAACTCAACGTTAAATCAGAAAGAAAATAACGTTCATAATCACTACCTTAAGAGACAGGAGTCTTAACTGACGTTCAGACCCCAACTTTTACTTTACGTACCACAATATTTAACATTCACATTTCTGTGTTCTGCTAATAGACTACATTTGTGTGTTTTATATAGATCTCATCCAGTGGCCGCGCGGTCTAAGGCGTGGGTTTGTGGCCGTTCGTTGGCTGGGATTGCGGGTTAGAATCCCGCCGGGGGCATGGATGTCTGTCTTTTGTGAATGTTGTGTGTTGTCAAGTAGAGCTCTCTACGATAGGCCGATCATTCGTCCAGAGGAATTCTACCAAGAGTGGTGTGTCCGAGTGTGATTGTGAAGTCTCGATAATGTGCGGGCCCTGGCCCACTAGGGGTTGTTGCGCCATTGGAAAAAAAAATAGATCTCATAACACACAGATCAGACCCTTAAACAACATCAACTTATTAGTTTTATGACCAAAATGTTATGTGTTTACCGTCCGGTACGACCTGAATCTTTAAATAGAATCCAGGGTAATGTCGTCTACACAGATTTAAGTTTCCTTGAAAAGTTTCAAAAGACAAAATTCAGTATTTAACTCTTCTAATATTAAGCAAGTTTTATTTCAGGCCAATTACACGACGCAAGTGTGTTTTGATTGCAAAGAACTGATTATGTTTAAGCTTCATCGCTTCATAGGGCCACGATGAAAATCATGTCTCAGTAAGTACTTATTGCGAAATAGGTTTATTCAGTCAGGATACAGATCTTTTAACACAGTGCGACTTTTCTGAGCGAGCACTTAGGCCAAAGACTTGGTTCTTTCTCTTATCAAGTCGAGCCAACTAATAATAGAACCTTTGCTTTGCGGCAACACTGTCTAAAAAATTCACTGCAAACTTACGCACGTTGAAGTTTTCAGTGCGCAGTGATATATATCCTTATGGTGAATGTGTGTCCAGTAGGTACATGGATACGACGTAAGTTTATAATTCAATATCTCGTACTAAAGGTGTTTAGTTCCCTTTATAGGATTGGGAAGAAAATACAGGGGAAAAATAAAAAGTGGGGCAGGACAAAATTTAAAAGAAAGACGAAAGAATTCAGTGACCCTCATTTTGTGAAGATGTCAATGAATTCGCAAGCTTATTATGAAGTTTATCCCTCCAAAAATGACTAAATCCATGGAGCAGAGGCCTTCTTGAGAAGCTAACAGTTTCTCAGCCAGTCAAGAAATTCCCCGCCTTTTATGGAACCCGGAGGTTCATTACCGCATTCACAAGAGCCCGCCACCTGTCACTGTCCTGAGCCAGCTCATCCAGTCCATGCTCCATCCCACTTCTTGAAGATCCATTTTTATATTATCCTCCCATCTACGCCTGGGTCTCCCAAGTGGTCGCCTTCCCTCAGGTCTCCCCACCAAAATCCTGTATGCACCTCTCTTTCCCCATACGTGCTACATGCCCCGCCCATCTTATTCTTCTCGATTTGATCACCCGAATAATATTTGGCAATGTCCAAGAATCTCTATAATCCTAAAAACAAAAAAGAAAAACGCATTCTGTTGTCTTGATATACGCAATGTTTTTCTTCACCCACACATTATCTTGTCCTATAGGGTGTTGTTAGCACCTGCGCCATACATCGAAGTACCCACTTAAAAAGTGATTCACCTACATACTTTTCTTTGCTTTAACGTCCGGAAGAACTTCACAAGTCGACAGTTCACAGCAGAATTATTTTCACAAGGCACGTTTCTCTTGTTCCTCTGTTTAGCAGCTACCAATACGGTTACCCAGAGAAAGACAGCTGCAAAACAATCACGACGTCGTATTAACTTTGCCGATTAAGTTCAACTCATACAACATAAAGGCGTATCCATGATCCGGGTCACACACGAACTGAGTCCAGATTATGTCGCTTTCAAAGGCACACAAAGACCAAAAACTGACCAAAAGTCTAATAAATGTGCAGCGACAGACATTTCTTTAAGCTCAATGGAACACGAATGCCGCTTGGCAGCACTTCTTACTAGCCAGCATAAACCTAGCATCATGAGGCGAAAAGTATCGCTATCTTTACTTAGGGAATGAGGTATCTTTTCCGGGGATAAAACGGCCGAAGCGTAAAGCTAAACAGTTTTCCATATTTAATATCGATGTCAACGCGTGACTTTCACCGCCAAGTTCCCTACATGTTTTCGTAGCATAATGTTGAAGTATGGGGGGGGAAGGCGGGGGCGGGGGGGGGGGGGACGATTTGGAAGCTTGTCGTGTGAAGAGGTGACAGTCATATTCTGACATGAGAGAATTTTTCCTTTTTTACTTACTTTCCCTTCTCCATATTCGATATATAACCTACAATGCGTGGAGTTTTACCTCCTTGTCACTTGTGTCTTTATATTTTGATGTCGAAATACATGAGGTTGTGCGGGGGGGGGGGGGAGCGAGGGGCCGAGGGGGGTGGTTGTAGAACCGTATCTCATAAAAGGTGATGCATGCACATTTTTCTTCCTTTTTCATTTCCAATATTAGGACTATTGTATCAGCGCAAATTTGTTACTCTGTTACTAGCTCACACGCGTAACAGCCAATCAGACTTCAATAACACATTCGTTAGGTCTCTTTACACATTTATATGTTCACACCAAGCACGTCATCCCGCGAGGCATTTCTCTTGAGGCCACCAGAGTAGCTACTCGTTACTGCTGAAAAGCTCTCCCTGCAAATATCTCTCCTGCTATATCACGGATGTCTATAGACGACCTTTTACTTCTGTATATACATGAATAAGGGACGTCACGTGACACTATCAGAAGTTTAGAGTTCACAGTTTGTATAAGCCTATCTCTGCCACTGTACTGGCATTACACGTTAACATGTACATACAGACACTATGTTATTTTTATCTTATCTAAATAAAACTTTCTTTATCAGAGTTTATACATTTATACAAGTTTATATATATTAATTTTACATAAGTTTTATCCCGTATCAAATGGGTACCAGGAGCTTTTCCACTAGGGATAAAGCAGCCTAGACGTAACGCTGATCGCTTGCTTCCAGTTAATACCAGGTTAACCCTTTAAAGACGAAGCGTATCTGTTTTATATAAGGACTCAGTGCGTACCGCGCTGTAAATACTCTCCACTTCGGTTATACAAAACCAATCTCTTAATGTTTTATAAGGCAAAAGTTGCTGTTTGTTCTGAGATCCGTACAAAACACATAAACGCAATGTGGGCACCACGTAGAATTTTTTAATATTAAACCTGGTGGTACGTAAAGTTACCGCTAGGCTTTAAAAGGTTAAACATGATTGGATCTAGACAGCTACGCCCTCTGTATGTGTTTATGACATGTGCAGGTAAAAATCTGACTCTATTAAAAGTCTTATATGTAACTTCATGCTGATCCCAGTGGCCGTGCGGTCCAAGGCGTGGGTCTGCGGTCGCTTGCTTGATGGGATTGTGGGTTCGAATCCCGCGGGGGGTATGGTTGTCTGTCTCTTGTTAAGTGTTGTGTGTTCCCAGGTAGAGATCTTTGAGTCTGGCCGATCACTCGTCCAGAGGAGTCTTACCGAGTGTGGTGTGTCTGAGTGTGATCACGAAGCCCCGGTAATAAGGAGACCCTGGCCCAGTAGGGGCTGTTGCGCCATTGGAAACAAATATGTAATTCTAAAGCATACTTTCTCTCATTATTTTACTGTCATGTTTGTTAGCAGTAGTTATGAAAAGGGCTAGAATATAGCAACATTGAGAGCTGTTTTAATCAGCATTATGTGCAGACTAATAGCAAGATGTTTAGCGCATCACACTGTATAAGGCTTAGTATTATATTATGAACATAGCTGTCTCTGTATTGCCGGTTCACTTTATTAAGGTGGGGTACACTTGAGAAAATTTGTTTTCTGTGTAAATTCAAATACGCTCAAGCTTGTAATTGTAAAATTTTTGTTAAGTAACAAAAGCTCACATTTTAATGCCAAGAGGGTGAAGATCTTTATTACCTGAAAATAAACATAAACATAAACATAAGCTGTCTTATACTTTCTCATAAACACGAAGTATCAAAATAATAATTCAGTTCTCACATTACAAAAAAGGTTTTGTAACTTCACCGTGCAGGCCATCCGGTTTAGGGAAATAATCACTGCTTATTTTGGAAATTGTATAAAAACCTTAGCTCTTTTTTGTGAGAGAAAGGTAGGCTTGAATGGTGACTGAAGCTTGCCTGTACTTAAGCCGGATACGAAGGCTTAAACTAATAATGTACATCAGATTTCTTCTCCAGTTTAAAAATTCTTGCTAAGGAGATCCCCCAGACATTCATAATATTAAAAACTGATTTTGAGATCTACTTCTTGGACGTGTCTCTGTCTTTGGGAGTAGAAAGTATGTTAATTAATACGCACCTGTCTTAAAGGATACTAATTACTACAACTTTCACATGGCTCTTTTCCATTTTTAGGTCGTTCGAAATATTCCGGAAAGCAATTATTATCTTCGTCATGTCCATATATCTGTCTGTCTGTCTGTCTGTCTGTCTTCTGTCTGTCTGTCTGTCTGTCTGTCTCTTTGTCCGGCCGCGGGGGGGCCCGCCCGCATGGAAAAACTCTGCTCCCACTTCATGTATTTTCATGAAATTTGGTATTTGAGCATTTTACGAAAATCTTTTGAGAAAACTCGAGTTTCATTAAAATCTGAGAAGAAAAGCGGGTACTTTACACGAAGTCATATGTACATGCATGATATATCGCTGATTTTTCTTAGCGTAATAAATATTTGCGACAAAAGTTGCACAGAAAATCAAAACACAAATTTTCTATTCAAAAACCTTTCTTCCGAAAATCATATCATATAGGAGATAATGTGGAAAAATATGGTACAGCCAGACAGGCCAGAGATGCCAGTAAAATACGGCGCATGCGCATTGCATGCAGTATAAATAAGGCTACAAACACACGCTCAGTGTATGTAATACTTATTGCTTTTCGAAAGCAAAAGTGGTTGCTCGAACGCGCCTAAATATTACGTAACACATACATTGCCTCTCTTGTTTTTTATCGTCTAATACCAAAGTATAATTTTCGTGATTACATATAACACATCAGCTATAACATATATAGCAATATTTCGACATGTTACATCATACACGCACTCTAATTTCTCTGGTCCACTGCCTTGCACTTTCAATAATTTTAACCCAAGCCTTTCAATGTTAAGCCCCCTCATCATCAAGATATCGAAGAAAAACTGCTTCAAGGTAACGTTGTAACCCAACACGATCTGTTCCAACACCAACCCTGGTTCATACACCTGAAGGAAAGAGACTCTTGGGATTGCAGTTCTGGAAGTATAGCAGTACTTTCGCTTATCCATGAATTCCCCGAATTTGAACACAAATGAGTAATACCTCTTTCACTATAGCCCGGCAATTGCCTATAGCCTGGAAGGCATAACTCCAATTCATGTCTTCCGTTCTATTTATTTAAGATCCGTTTTGATATCCTTGATTCGAAGTGGTCTCTGTCTTTCTGGTTTCCCTTCCAAAACTTTACGGAATTTTGTGTTCTTTCCATATGCGTCAAATGCCTTCCAACATCCTCCTACTTTGATTTGTTCATCTTAATAATATTTTGTGAGGAGCGCACAGGAGAAGGGAGGGTTAGAAATTTAATATTCATCAGGTTGAAATGGGCTACAGGGTGACTGATTGGAGAAGTCGGTACCAGGACAGGGAACAGTAAACGGTACTGAAAGGTGGCGATAATTGTAAGGCGAGGAATATCTTTAAGCAAAAAATAATTAAATATTTTACTGATTAATATAAGCTCTGCTTTACGGAGATTATATGTGAGTGTGTTAGTCGAAATGTAAGTCAGTCTGCAGCTGTCCGTAATGTTAAACGTATTGCTGAGCGAAATACACGTGAAATCAGGATATTTCGCTATAAAAACTGATAAGTGTTTTGTAACTAATTTAGGTAGAAGCATCTACAGAGAAAATTAATTTTCAGTTTGGAGTAGATTAGGTTGCCATGCTTCCTGCATAGCCTGTATATTATCTCTCGCTAAAAAACAATTCTTAACTTAGTAAGATGTCCAGGTAGGGAATGCAGTCCATGTATTCTCACGATACGAAAAACGCGATAAAGTTTTCTACAGTGTAGCAATATTTTTCAGTAGAAGGCCGACAGTTTGGTTAAAACGGAAAGTAAATTTGTCCCAAAGCATAACTGGGAGTGGAAGTATAGCTCTACTCATTCTTTATTTCGGAATTAGATGAAAGTGAGTAGTGAGCTTCACGTCCCGGCCGCTTTAACGCACCGAACGAGCCATCGGTCCATTCTATGAAGGATGGGTCGGTCCCAGAAGCGGTCTGGACATCATGCCTTAGCAGGCCACTTCAGCACGGTTTGCGTTCGTAACATAGAAATAACACCATGCCGGGCATTGGGAGTTACGGGCCGCGAGCGATTCTAACTCTTTCTACTTGACACGTAGGAAAATATACATATTCAATTAAGGTAATATTTTTGTAGAGAATAAAAGAACAATACGGCTGCCAGGCGAAATTTTGTTTAGTTTTCGAATTCATAAGGATAACTAATGAATAATTTAGATAAAGAAGCCTTGTAAGGACATAAGTATATATATATATATATAAAACTTTCTGCGTCTCGAACTTTACTTGCCTTGATAAGTTCGTGATAAATTACACATAATTATTTGTTCATCAGTCACAACAGAAAATGAAATGGACGCGTAACTTTACAAATATATCGAGCAACGTAAGTGCACACATGTCCTGCATGTAAGAAGCTACTTCGTTATAAAAATAATATCATAACTATCACATTACTTGATATGCGACACGATATCATTACTAAATAAGAAGGTAAGCTTTACAGTTTCTATTCGGAAATCCGCCTTGCTCTCGCCGGCACCCGCGCGCGCGCGCGCGCGCGTGTGTGTGTGCGCGTGCGTGCGTGCGTGCGTGTGTGTGTATATATTACTCAGTCTAGGGTTTTGTGCTATATTTAGCAATTGTCAGAAGGTTCACATCATCTCTTAGTATTTACTAAACTTAAAAAATTATTCTTACCATAAAACTATCGATATTTTAAATTATATACCTAGAAAAACTATTAGGCTTTCAACTTATGCCTATTGTAGACGCATTTTCTGTGGGTGTTTTTTTTTTTGTACCTAGGATTCTTTCGTCCTTATTCAAGTCCTATTATGCACTTTGATGCTGAATTAATAAATCGATGTGTCTATGTTATCTTTTATAGGGAATAAATTAACACTCTGTTATTAACTTCTGGTTGCAGGTGGTTTTCTCTAGCATTCTTTTCGAGCTGTGCCAGATATGCTTCTACTTATACCTGTCAACTCGCAGTTATTAAGAACACATTTAGCGTTGGTGTTTTGTAATTTATAATTTATACCTCAAATCTTATAATTTATTGTACTGATGAATTTCATAGGTATTAATGATGCTGCAAGGTAGTTGACTTCTACATGAAAGATGCCATATTCGTTATTCAGCCGGGACACTTATTGTCGTGACGTAAATATTACCTCAAATTAACCCATCATCATTTCCTTCTACGAAATTTCCAATTTATTATTCACTGATCATCCTGTTATTTACCGTTATGTAACTTCAGCCACAGACAGCGTCGTTAAATAATAAATTAATAATCACAAATCATATTAGTTATTCTTGTTATGGGACGATATCTCTTCTTTCTATTCTGAAATATTTTCATTTTATTTATAACAAAAACTGAATGTATTTTGTTATGGGTATATGACATATATTCTTCCTACGAAGAAAATATGTACGTTATATAGGGAATACATTGATGGAAGCTTCCCACTGGACGTTTGTAGAGGTCGATCATCATGAAGTGATGAGCAAGGCGTGGCTGTGTCCCTCACCCATACCTTCCAGTTTTTGTGACTGTTACGTAGGCCTACATTAAGGCATTCTTTGACATCATCTTCTACCCTTACAATGCAGCCTTTTGTTACAGATGAGGGTAGCAGCTGGAGAAGCTGTGCAAGGTACAGAACCGGCCGGACTGAGTGTGGCGAATCAATCCACTCCCGAATAAGACGCTGAGCACGGCTGGAGACAGGGCACCTCTCCCGCAACAGTGGCTTAACTCCACTAATATCAGTATTTATATGAAGGTTTCTGCCGCCTGAGTTGGCGACAGTGTAATATAGTAGAGAGGTATAAACTTTCGGAGAAAGATATTGCCTGTGTCTTTACAGTACTATATTGACTGTTGGTATGTTGCCCCTTGACTCTTCATATGGTATTTCCTTTAAAGGCAAATAACATACAAATTCCGAATAATTAATGTAGACTTATTTGTACAGGACTTTTCCTTCTCAGATGGAAACAGAAAATACTCTAAGAAAGAAACAGCAGGTTGAGATCTACGCTCGTTTAAGATTTTACACAGCGTAGAATGATAGTTTTGTACCGAAGTTTCGGCAGAACCTATCGGTCACATCTTCAAGGGTCAAGTCTGACCCTTGAAGAAGGGACGGATAGGTTGTTCGGAAATGAGGATGCGAAAGTGCTAATCTACGTTACGTAAAATCCGAAAAGAGCTCAGATCTCATTCACATGGCGGGGGAAGCCTGAAATCAGGCAGCACGTTTCTCCAAAACGTTCGTATGTATCAACCACATTACACGGCGTCATGTCGCAGAAAATAGCTGTCTTTGTCATGACCACAAGAAGAATAACAATTTTGATAATGACATGCAACTTATAAGAATTTATATGACGAAACTCTTTTAAAATATCAAAATTGAATTAGGCTATATAATCTAACAGAGAAGACACCACTTGGACACTACAAAGCCTTGCCTGCTAAGAATGTTTAGCGAAGAAATTGCGTTTTTCTGAGTGCCAAATAAGTTCCAAGAACGATAAAAAAAAAGGCGTGAGCCTTATTTGTTAGCACCGAAGCCATGATTATGCACTGTTGTTACTGTTCTACAGTGGATTGAGATTCTGAAGGCTGCCATATGAGAGGGAAACAGCGTTATGTAAGAAGGAGTGTAAGATTATGCGATAGGGAAATCCATGGGATAAGTGAAACATTGTTTAGAGTTGGCAGAAAAGCTTCACTTTTTAAGAAATTTTCCATTATTCACCCTCTCGCTTTTATGATAAGAGCATAGACAAACAGAATATGCCAGAACTCTGGGAAGAAGTGGCTAAAGGTAAGGGCCATAGAATTTGTATTTACTGGTTATTGGTAAATATACAATTTTTTTTTAAATTTCGTGGCCTTTAAAAGAAAGGGCATTAATTTTGATGTGTATATATAGCAAGGGCTGCATGAGAAGCATATAGTAGCGAATTGAGATTGGGAAATTTGTCATTATTTGGTTGAACACAAATAAGTGAATGAAGAAAGGAAAAGCAACAGAATAAAAAAACCACCTCTGTACAGATGGCAGGGTGCAGGTCTTCCGGGTAGTGATTTATAGCCAAGAATCCGGCAAGAAAATAAGGGAATCCTCTTCCTTTTTCTTAACATCTGCGTTAATGTCTTATTTATAATTGAAATTACATAACAAAATACGCGTTAATTATTTGTCACACGTGGTACGAAACTTTGTGTAGTACGTATACTCCAAAACTCAAAGAACTTATACAGGCCTAGATAAATTTTCAGTTTTTGTCTCAGAGAGAAAATTTTTCTTTTTTTTTTGACTGAAGGGCTCAATGGTATAGGGAAAAAAAGATATTCATTTTTATAATTTTGTGTTACACTTATCGTGCGGGAAAATGTAAAGTTTTAGATGTGATAGAGGGCTGTGCGTACAGTGACTTGAGAGATTTAAGAGGCTAAGGAAATCCTGGTGACACTTTCTTGTTCCTCTGAAACACCAGATTAGGGGCTGAAAATGAAAATTCTCTGCCGTGCTACGAGCCAAATCCCGCGTCACAGGTAAGTCCCAAATAAAACAACTAAGGACGTCGGAAAGATGATGATGATAATGATGATGATGATGATGATGATGATTTTCCTGTTATTTTCTTACCCGATGGTGAAACAGTTTCTTTTGTGAAACAAAAGGGAAATAACAGGTAGATGCCATCAAACACCGCATGTTCAGACACTTCTCTGGTCCTGATAGGCAACAAGTATCTTAAGGGAATGCTTCACTTTCTTTACAGAAAAACCAAAATTTCATAAGTGATAATGTATTTGTCACAAGCTGGTAAGAGGTGGTTTCCCACGTGATGCTTGTATTTGTAGCTAAGAGCCCCTCATCTCGAGATAAGAGCATGCTACCTAATACTAACAGGATAGCACGCCTTTGTTTTTCTGAGGAGCTGGGTAAGATATTTACCTCTGTTTCAAATTCTAGAGGTAATTATTCCTGTAGAATAATATGATAAGTTTTAATTTTCATGGTCCAAATTCTACTGATACGAAAATTTTCGGTTAGTGATATTACAGAGAAACAACCTACTGTATATACCTTCATATATGTATATATATATTCGTGTTTAATTACTTCGTATTCAGACACTTATGAAGAACATTTAGCTCTTTAGAGCCCATGAAACTCTATGTACCATCATCCTTCCTTCTATAAATTCATGGTTTAGCTCTTTCAGCGTTTCTACATTATTGCCTTATGATAAGTAGCAATTACCTTCCTTAAGAGTATTAACCGGCTGGAATTAGTATTGCAGCCACCACGCATGTTGCTCGACATAGGAACTAAATATTAATGTATTATAATACATTAGTATTATAATACTAATGTATTATAACACATCAGTGTTTAGTATAAAATAGGTAAATTATTATTTGCCTCCAAGACTGAGTATTAACTTCAATCTCCAATTTTAAGTGGTTGTTATTGTTCGTGGGTTAAGGGGATATTTCAGTCGGCATTTTGAATATGATATGGACTGGATGACCGAGGCATCTGGGTTGGAATCTCGGCACGAACATATATTCAGTGTTTTCCTTCTCCAAAGTTCCCAGATCGGTTTAGGTTCTATCAGTCCTGCTATAAAATTAGCACTGAGGGATTCGTCCCTGGGGATTAAAACGGCTTTGACCTGAAACTGATTACTCTTCTCCATCTGGGGCCGATGATGTGAATTCGTGGAGATATACCTCCTTCCCACCACATAATTTCATGTAATGAGTCTAAAGGAAACCCAGAGTCAACTATTCCTTTTGGTTTATCGCCGTCTCAGGTGTATCATAGTATGAAGAATTCTGATTCCTCTAGTTAGACTCAAACTTAGCCATAAATATTAATTCTGATAGAATCACGAAAGCTTATAATCTGATATGCTTATTGGACCTAACTGATCTCAGCACATCTCCCTTAATTCTCACAAACAAGTCCATTTACTATTGAGAGGTCTCAGAATTCGGAATTTTTCTCTATGGAGCACAGGGTTATACTGATATTCTTGTTATCTGTAGTTTATTGCTTGTTACGGCCATAAAAATGTTACCATAATATTTAATGGTTTAGAAAACGGTGGAATATAAATGTACCACATTCTTTAGCAATAAAATGTCTAATTCCTGACAACGGCTTCTAAATAAGCATTTTGTATAATTATAAATAGAGAAATTTGTTCCTTACGCAGTCTTTACCAATA
Source organism: Coptotermes formosanus (assembly GCA_013340265.1). Taxonomy (NCBI): domain Eukaryota; kingdom Metazoa; phylum Arthropoda; class Insecta; order Blattodea; family Rhinotermitidae; genus Coptotermes; species Coptotermes formosanus. The sequence continues at coordinate 728,735 of BLKM01009427.1, read as the reverse complement.
TTTGTAATGAACACCTAAATGTCTGCTATGCTGTAGGTACTGTCGTTTTATATAACGCTATTTAGAAAATTTTCAAACTTGAAAGCTTTAGTAGAAATACGATTACAATATGAGGTTGTGTAAATAATAACAGCGAAAGTAAGACTATTACTATAGGGTGACTTATGAATTAAAAGTACCTGTTTCCTGGAATGTGACGGTGTGAGGTTTGGTTGATAAATACCAATACTTTTGGGGGTGGGGGTCCATTCAATCCGAATTTAATTGGAGTGCGAATAGCAGTACTTAACGGTCACGTACTAGAGAAATCTCTTTAAGTTAAAGTGCCGTATTTCTCCGAAACGTCGATACCCATCTAACAAAGAAATTTGTGTCATTCTAGTGTTATTCCCATCGTTACAGTTCCTAAAATACCAAGTCTGAAATTGTGATATGACTTTACCGTGTACACCTCTCTATGCACTTTATCAATTTTTGCGTCTATATAATTAAGATAGGCCTATATTTCCAAAATTAATTTCCTCTTATAAGTGTCCGAAACGAGTTACAGCCGAATGCTTACAAATATGGAGCGACTTCAGAATGTGTACTAAGAAGCCATTGAATTAGAAAATATATTTTCTCTTATACGCAGGCAAGAAGTCTGATTAAAGAGACCTTTCGACATTCTAAATCAGTGTCAGTTTCGACCAATTTAAATACAACTTTCTAGCCGAAAACTAAGCGTGTTTAATTGGTTATGACTATAATAATAATAATAATAATAATAATAATTATTATTATTATTATTATTATTATTATGAAAATTTATTTCTTCGTTATTAATATGCTGGCAAAAGAACCATAAAGTCAATTACAGAGACTGCAAAGGAAACATAAGAAGTACTCCCAACGAAAAACTACAAAAGAAAACACACACAAAACCAATTATAAAAACAATATAAATAAAACAATGGAAGAATAAAAACTTTTAAAACATAAAACTTCAACCACAAAGACAAAGACTATAATTCAAATTAAAATTATTTAAGAGAATTACATACTGCCTTAGCAGCAGAAACACAGCTGTAGAGAGAAGGCTTCACCAGGAGAGACAGAAAATAGAAACAAAGTTGACATTCGTTGAGCAGGAACAGGCATTTCATCTGTTTTAAGAACTGAGGGACAAAAGTTACAGCCATTATCAACACAGACAAAAAGCAATGTGTCCAAGTGTCGAATCATGTGTGTAAAACCAAATAAAAATTAATATAAATGTTTCACTTTGCAAGACATAAAAGCCTACGGGGGCACGTATGTGCAGATCCCACCATTCTTAACTTTGCTCTAGATGGGGGTAAATGTTCACCTTTGCCCTTCGACAGCTTTACCTCGAAGAAACAGCACGCAGTAGCTGTTCGATACGTTGCTGTGGATACCCCAGAACCGATCTGAATGCTGTGGAGAAAAGAAAACCTTCCTACCCCTGCAGGGAATCGAAACGCATTTCCGCGGTTTTCCAACTCCTAGTCTAGTCAATTACAGACTTTACTATTCCGGTTTTCTCATTTAAGTGCTGTCTCAGCAGGCTAGTGGGCAATGACAAATCCAGCATCAGTAGAAGCAAGAAAACAACAAATCCGAAACAAAACCTAAACACAAAAAAAGAGTATTACAATTAGTTTCATGAATGGTCAGATTTAAAAGGTGGGAAGAAGTAGCTTTGTTTGTGCTTATAATACGTAAATCATGATTCATAAGGAGCATATGTAACGGTTAATGTGACAGTATAGTAACATGAAGTAAGACTGATAGGAAAATCAAATGGTCGTTAAATGTGTAATGTCAGTAATGGTAATGCTAGCGGCGATTTTGAAGAAGAAATGTATCTTGGTGACGTGCTGTACTATGGAATGGAAGAATGAAATTTTACTTCTGCTGCTGCTGCTGCTCCTACTAGTACCACCACCACCACTACCACCACCAACACCACCACCACCACCACCACCACCACCACCACCACCACCACCACCACCACCACCACCACCACCACCACCACCACCACCACCACCACTACTACTAATAATAATAATACTACTGATGATTATGATGATAATTATAATACACTGTTTTTCTTCCAGAATAGAAAATAACGCAACACAAATTTTATTATTATTAATAATAACTCAATTCTTTGTGACACAATTAACGTAGTTACGTTAATAAATAATACTCTCAATGCATAAAAATAGACTTATTGGTCATATAGAGCTATAATTTGAACAGAAACATAATAAGGGACAAAAATTCTGATTTATAGGGAAAGCTATTTTGCAGTAGAAAGCAACAAAGGAAAGTTACCCATATCATTATTTCATAAGCTTAGGAAGACAAAATGTCAGGCCAATTCAGTATCATTTATCTCAACACACTTCCGACTCGATAAGGCACAGAAAATAGTGGAGTGTTGACTCCAGGCCACCTAAAAGTCTCTGTACGTCACGAGGGTTTAGGTTCGCCTTAAAAAGCAGCGGGATACTTCATGCAATTCGACATTTTTTCAGAAAATTCTTGAACTGATATTCAGAACCGAATATTGTTTTTGTAAGTCCATAAAATTTGGGTTCACTACAGACGCATTTTAAATCATCCACGGCAATTCGTTCCTAATGACTTCAAGTAATAGTAATTTATCGATCGCTGTCACTATAAAATGTGCAGGCCTGTTGGGTATAAGTTAAAGTAGAAAGTGCAATAGAAATAAAAACTCTTATTAATCTGTACTTGGTAAGGTTGATTCTTGTTTTGCAGGTAAGGATGGCGTTTTATATATATATATATATATATATATTTATATATATATATGAAGGCTTGTTTTAATCTTTGGTTTATCAATAAAACTATAAACTTGACATCTAAAATAGAATGCTATTGCACAAGTAAATACGAAGCAGACCTACGCAACACGTAAATTTTAAGATATATTTTCTCAAACTATGAAGACATTCCCCGAATTTTACATAACATAGAAGACTTAACGGCCTGTTTGCACGAGTCCGCCACTTGTGCCTATCTTTAACCACATTAAATACAGTCCAAACTCTTTAATCACATTCCATTAAGACCCATTTTAATATTATTCTTCCATATCGGCCTAGGTGTTGGAATTATTTTATCAGATTTTTTATTATATATAACCCGAATGCGTTTGTATTATTTCCTGTCCTTGCTACACGAACAGCCCATCTCATCCTTCTTGACTTCGTTAGACTCCTAACGTTTAATGGGAAATATAAATTGTTTACTTCCTCATTACGTACTGTTCCAGACGGGGTACGTGCCTCCCTTAGGTCCAAACGTGTTCCTCAGCATCCTGCTCTCAAATACTTAACACTAATAATGTTATAATACTTTTATTTTTATTACTCTTATACTACCACTATTATTATTATTATTATTATTATTATTATTTACTGGTTTCTGTTGTTTTAATTCCGTTGCACAGTTTGTTTTATAAACGTTTTCGTATTTATTTTGTAATTTTACCTAGACTCTGTAGTAATAATGAGAATAATAATAATAATTATTATTATTGTTATTATTATCTACTGGTTTCTTGTGTTTTTATTCAGTTACACAATTTTGTTTTATGAACACTTTCGTATTTACTTTGTAAGTTTACCTGGACTCCGTAATAATAATAATAACAATAATAATTATTATAGTTATAGTTATTATTGTTATTGTTACGCAACGTAGTCAAAGCCACACTCATTCTCAGTGTCATCGAGAGCGGATACTCGTGTATTAACAATCTGAAGACTAAATTTATTATACATTATATGACAAAATTAATTTCGTACCTTAAAAAATACATGGGATACGTCCATTTAGAACGACCATCACGTTAATATAAAGGAATCAGCCTCTAGGTTATAAGAAATAAAATGGAATTAATAAATAGACCAACAATGTGTCGACAAAATTCAGAAATTTTTAATTTTTCATCCTGGCGTCATATACAGTTATCGCTGGGTTTTATAGGTCTAACAAAGAAGGCATACTTTCGTATTGTGTGCTATATGACTCCATGCAACCAGGGAGGTGCATACAAAATTTCAGGAGAAAAATACGGCCCAGCGTGATCGTCTTCAGGATGCAGATGGGGCAGTATTTTCGTCATCCTTCCGTATGAAACGGTGTTAAAAAGCGAGATTATAAGGTTAATTTTCAATACCACGTGAATGCCAAATATAAAAAAAGGAAAGGAAGACATATTTTTCCTTCATGGGAACTCGTAATTTGAATGGTTTTTATGAGAGGGCAGAAAAACTATTTTTGAGAAGACTTTAAATTTTCGTTATACGAAACCATCTCTCGGGTTGTGCCACTTATGCTCCCAAGGGGCTCCCAATGCAGCTTCTGTAGCACAAGTGCCCCAACCTCGCCCTTCCTGTGCCTTCTTCTCCCGCATGTCCGTCCGTCCGCGCACCGTGTCGTCACTCGCCTGCACGCTGCGCGCACCTCTGCAGACTCGATTTACTGCCGGAGGAGCGAGGGGGCACAGAAGGGTGGGGCGGGAGTACACACACACACAGCCAGCCGCTCTCACATCGTGCTGAAGAAGTGGAGAGGAAGGAGTGGAGGGGGCCACAGCCCAACGACAGAAAGAGAGAGAAGGAACAACGGAGATAGCGAGGAAGAAGGATTATTAAGGGTTGCAAGAGGGTGAGTATGATGGGGTGGTTCGTAGAGGCGCAGGATGAGGAGAGAGGGAAAGTCGCCATTGCTATTATCAGCAGACCCTTTTGCTTGCTGTTCTAGCTTCGTGAAGTGGTATGGGGCTGGGTTAGGTGGGTGGGTGAGTGGGTGGGTTACTTTTTTTTGGGGGGATGCTGGATATGGTGTGTGGTCGGTTAGGGTGTGAGGGGCCGTTACTAGCTGAGTCTGCAGTTCCATATATCAGGGAAAACCTGAAGCACTTTCTGGACTCTAACCCTGATGCCTGCATGCTCTCATGGAAAATTCACGGCTGTACAGAAATCCGCACTATCGCAAAATTCTCTTGCATTCTCTACATAGAGCTACTCATTCTGAAACCGCACTGAAATATGCTACCCAGACTATACCCCCCTGTTATCCCTTCTTCCCTCGCTGCACATTCTTCCGTCCGTGTATTAAGTGATGTACCATATTTACATAAGAATTTCGCTCGGTTGAACTTTAGATGTAGGCTTATAATATGAGCTGCAATAAGAACCCTGGTTTGTACTGAATGTTATAAAGGCATTCCCTATAGATACCATAGGGTTTCAAGGGATTTCTATGGACTTGTTACCAAGTAGAAATACGTGAAATCAAGACAGTTTTGAAGGTAAGTTACATACATAGTAGCTCTGTTATTTCGAACAATGGGGTGTTCTGTTGATCATCTTACAGAAGTAACTGGCTACACAATTTCTTCACGTTAGTAAAAATTTTGTTCATTCTTACAAATTTTCTGTGACTAAAATTTTCCATTTGTGACGTATTGTGTATGTGTGTGTGTGTGTATGTGTAATTTTTCTGCACTTGTCATACCAAATATGAACAACTTTGTTCACACACGTTTATCTGGTTTATCAGTGTCTATGCAAGCAGTCTGCGGTGTTGCAGCGGTCAATCAATCAGTCACGTTTTCTGTACTCTTGACAAGAAACAGTCAATAATATTGTTGATACATTTATCTAGTTCCTTGATGTTCATGAAAATATTTCGCGGCGCAAAATAAATATTGACTTTATTCGAATGTAAATTAACAGGATATATCGCTTTGTTGAGACACAAAGTTTTTGTTTATACGATAAATTCTTATTTACTAAATAATTATTTAATCGTAATTAAGTAATTCGTTGTAAGAGCTGCTATGCGTTGTGGTAGGCCATTTAGACTTCATCTCACAACGTCATTACTTCACACGTACGACTCCTCTATTTCTTGGCATGGTATAGTAGTGATTTGCTCAAAAATATTTTTACTACTAAATCCCATTTGTAAGGCATTATTTTATTTATATGGTAAACATTTAATGCGTGTATTTTGTAAACAATCAGGGTTCTTGAAAGCACCATATTTTACCATTTGAAACTTGAATAAGCTAGAAGCATAGAATTAACGTCCTTCAGAACTAAGTAAAACGTTAGCGTAAAAAGAAACCTTTTATTTTAGACTCTAATTTCGCCATAAAATTTCGTATATATTTTACAGGTAGTTATAATATAAACTGTTATCCTAATTGTACAAAACGTAAGTAATTAGTGCAAAATTTATAATTCTGTAGTATTAAAGAAAGTGACTCGCGAAATTGGACATATTTACTTTATATCAAAATTAATTTTAAAATAATTCATAATATTTATTAACCTAGGTCACATTTCAAAATACTGCATCCATGCGCTGTTTTAAATTAGGTACACAACATGGATGTTACTAATAGTTACAGTAACCAAGCTATTAATAGATACAGGCTAACATTTCTGGTCACCTGCTTGACCTCACCATTCTGGCGCCTAGAATTTTGAGGTGCTTCCTAGATTTTTGGGGGAAATTGTGTCTCACCTGAACATAAACGTCTCTTAGTGTTATGTCAGCCATAGAATTCTAGCGTTCCTGCTTCTTTGGATACACACCCATTTCGAAAATAAATTGTTAATAGGAATGTTTTTCTCTTTTAAGCTGTACCCTGCCTAAAATTTTAATGTGTAGTGAATTAGTGCCCCCAGTAACTTTTGAAAAGAGGAGTTACTTGGTATATTTAAGCCTCTAAAGACTAAAATTAACCTCAAGCGTATTTAAAGACTCAGAGCGCACCGCAGAGTAAACACTCATGTCGGTTATAAAAACCAGAAATTTAATAATTTACGGAGGAATAACCGCTATTCCCAGAAAAATGCAAAAAGAAAACAGAAATGCGCTCTGCATGTAGATTGTAAAATTTCTGAATATTAAACCTTGTGGTACATAAAATAATCAATTGGTTTCGAGGGGTTAAAATTTTAGGCATTGCCTTGCAGTAAACACACCTATTTTCCTCTTAAAAATCAATAACTTAATGCTATTTAATAAAGCACTCGAAGCTTGTTGCGATTATTATATGAAACATAAATACACTTTGCGGGTAAAATTTAAAAATTTGTGTTAAGGCTCGTAATAAATGTAGTAACCACTGGAATTTGAAGAAACATGGAGTAGTGTGCAGGTCAAGATTAAATTTGGGATACCAAATATTTATTGGCTTATCCCTTCAAGACACAATGATAAATATAAGCACGAACTCATTGAACATCAAAGTGAGTTTGAGTTTGTTCCAGAAATTATGTTTATGTGTCTTCGACTGATGCTTAAAATAGGTAATTCATTCCCTACACAACATTAATATTTTTGTGACTCTGTTGGAAGAGGCAAGAGTAAATTTGAATAGTTCGCTTTCTAGATGCATTTCATGTTTCAAACATTTAACCCGTTTTATTCTTTTGTCTTACACGTAGCCAACAGTTTGCAAATTACGTTAAAATAAAAATCAAGAAGACATAATTTAAGATATTTTTCTGAACAGGTTTCTGTAAAGGGGTGAACAAATTCTGGGTGCCAGTTCGCCATGACGACTGAAGATTTTACAGTGGCGCATAATAGGCCTATTTGTGGGTCCTCAGCGTGTAACTCTCGTCATGTTAACATTTTGCCCCTAGAATTTCGAGATTGAGTCCCAGATTTTTGGAAAATTTGTGGAGCTACGTATATAATACGTATAGGCCTATATGTGTGTGTGTTCTACACATAGCGAGTGCAGGCTTTGGTCTAATGTAATGTCTACTGAAAATATATTTAGGCCATACCAGCCTGATCATTATTGTAATATTTTTTCTGGGTGACAATGAAAGTTTCCACAACACTTATCGAAATTCATATTAATCAAAAATGCACATTATTTTACAAAGTTTCCAAAGGAAGAACAATTATACGTTTGAAACTGTCAATCACAGCTAATGCAGGAGCGTCTTGCTATAAAGAAGATTATTTTATAAATGTCTAGTGTTTTAAAAATCTTTGCCCTCCCTGCTTTTGCAATACTTTGAATTTTCTGGAATTTTTTACAGGAACAATGTGTGCTTGTTTTGAATATTCTATGAGATTACTTCTGTTTACGACAAACATGTCACGGAAAGGAACTTTTGATTGAATATCTGCAAAATATAATATTTTAAAGAAATTTGATTTAGGCCATAGAGAATTCGGGATAACGTGCATATGTATCAATATAAAAAGAGAATAAATTATTTAAAACGAATACTCGGAGCATTTAGAAAAATAAACAAAACAGAAACCTGAAAGTTCTTGATAAAAACAGAGGGTTTGCAGATAGCAAGGATGTCTAAAAAGAGATAGAAGGAACAGTTCTAACCCTTCTAAAGCGAAAAAATACGTACTTATAATTTTAGGGTCCTGTGCAGCGTCAGTCTAAACGTCCTAGAACTTATAGTCCCACGAAACTTTGGAGTCAAACATGCAATACCGAAAATGTTAACAAAATATTTCATGTGGTCCTACTGACTTCTCGTGGTTGAAAATAAAGAGAGCTGTCGGTCTAAGCCAGGCTTAAGAGAGTCACGCTGAAACTTGTGACACTCTGATAGAACTTTCTAAAATTAAAACCAAACTGTTTTTGTTGATACCATACATGTTAAAATGCCTAAAGATCCAAAATTGGTAATCCGTGATGTCACTGAAGGCAAAGATATTATCAAGCGTTTTAAAAGCGTACTTTTGATTTTGTTTATTGATAGTCTAATACAGAAGACAAGAAAATTTGAACATTCCGAAACTACAGGGCATGAATATTATATATAATAAAGCTCCTGCACTATAAAGCATTGTAGGCTTAATGAAGAAATTGACATAAATATTGTGGTTATAAGAGAGTATGAAGGTTTATAAGAGAGTATGAAGGTTTATAAGACAAATAGGAAAAATCTATACAGTTTATCTCAAATTTAATACGACATAAATAAACACCAAATAATGCACCAAAATATATATTCTTTACTACTAAAAACCTCCTACATGTTTCGACCCTGCTGGGCCATCTTCAGGGAGAATAGTCTTGATACACTGGTTGCGTTTTAGGTTTTTAGTAGTAAAGATTATATATTTTGGTGGATTATTTGGTGTTTATTTATTTCGTATGATACAGTGCAAGGACACGGAACACACTCAAATTTGATGTTTAAACAAAGAAAGAAGTTGCAATTTCTATCTTACATCTCAAGTGACGCCCCTATTCATTCTGTACGATACTTTGAAATATAACTATCACTTATTTTATCCAAAAGAAACTCTTCACTTTGTTTTCATGTTTTAAAAATTTGTACCGTTTTTACTTGAGTGTATGTTTGTAGTTACTGAAATACGATGACCAAAAAATCGGTTAAGTATTAGTTTACTTGGAATAAAAATTCCTATATTAATACCAAGGACCATTATTTTAAAATTAAAAATAAATTTAGGCGCGATAACAAAACTAATATTAACCAAATGCGTATCCATTCACAGCGCGTATTCACAGACGCTATTCTGTGAAATTTCGTACTTGAAATTTTTAATAAAATTTGTTGGCACATCCTAAAGTTGGCTAAAATCCGGCAAAAATAACAGACAATTAAGTGAACACCTATGTAAGTACGTTTAGTTTGTCTTTGTAATAGAAGCAGACTGCATTCTCTGTGAGTTACAATGTAAGGACGAAGAAAATGCCGGCGATCGGAACATGTCGCCTTTCGAAGGAATATCAAGATATCTTACCCCTAAGAGATAGTTAGGCCTACAGGAGCCATATTATCTTCTGGTTTACGACAGAAGTACAATAAATCAGGCACAGCCATAGAGCCAAAGGCGCTATACTGCAGCAAATAATAAGGTGCATCCCTACTGCATGAGTGCAGGTCCTGTCACAAAGTGTTTGTAGTTTCAATACAGATTTTCCGGGAAATATTTCGTATGAACGACATTATAAGAAAATCAATTTCTGGGTTCAATTCGTAGCGAAGTTTAGTCAAGACGACATTTAAAACAGTACAGGTAATTAGAATAAAAGACGGTATTAATGTAAATGCCTTCGTTCTTTGAATTTCTCTTTCTTTAAGGTCAATGCTCCCAGTTACATACAACATCTGATAATCTTTCTCGCCTGCACGAATTAAGCAGCGCTCTGTTAATAAGGCTCTCAAAATCTTCTTTGCACCACACCATCCAGATTTCTGTCACTTTAGGTCATATAGGGTTAGAAATCTTTACCGTCTGTTCGTTCAAACTCTCACTGGCGTGTAGTACTTCCGTTATGCAGCATGCACTAATCAGTCATTTATTCGGCCTTATAATCTACGCCTCTTTAGTATTTCAAATTACATATTTTTTTAATTAGGTGCACTGTGTATCTATTGATAAATGACATTCCAGTCATCGAAATGTGTAGTTTTTTATATTAATAATTTATGTGTTTAATGTAAGTACCTCATTTTCAGACAGAAGTAAATTTGTACAAATTTTTGACACAAAGCGTATCAAAGTGACACATGGATTGTGTTTTAAAATATGCCACCAAGTGTGATTTTATTATTTTGAGATGATGCGTCCCATTTATGTTATTCACTTACAGATACATTTTTTACTCAAAACGGCAGTACGTAACATGTAGGAATGGAAAGCACCATAGTTTATATAAGCAGTAAACTAAACACATTACATTGCTCCACACTTATTTCCAGGTACTTCATTACAGTCCGGTAATACTCACTTGCCTGCAGGCATATCTTTTTAAAAAAATTTAAACACTTTTAACTATAGTTTTGGTACATTCACAATTTTATTATATATTAGAATATTTTTATTGAGAAATTGTTTAAAAACTTTTAGATACATTTGCAATGTATTATTACACGTAACGGTGACGATCTCGCACCTTTTTAGAGTTAAGTGTTTTTTTAATATTCCTAATAGGGGCCTAGTGATGGCTTAATATGCCGGAATATGTAGCCTATATTAACCTTCTTTGTATGTTGTGTATGATTCTTTTGAATAAAAGATATGCCTGGAAATATAATTTAACTTACATGCATCCATTTCAGTAGCGTCGTTAATAAAAGTGATCTAAATAATTTACATGTTTAAGAAAACTTACACGATACGTATACCTATTTGACTGGCCTATCTTCCATTAGTGACGTAAGTTAAACTTTGTTTTCGTGCTTCATTCATACGTGTACGAATAAGTGGTAGTAACTATAGCTTACCAAAGAGCAAAGATGAAATTCCTGCATAGGGCGAAACAAACCCTGAGGGTTTCAGGAGTTTGAGGCTCCCAGATTTCAAGAAAATCGGCATATAAAGGTGGTAAGTTTGTCAGCTCTAGAAACCGGCCACCTTTACACCCCAGGAAATATTCCTGGTACTCATATCTGTCAGAGGCCTTGTCGATCCCAGGGCCATAGTGTTCTATAGTTTAATAGCATATGTAAAACTTTGAATTCACCCACCAAAATTCTCCCAGTCACGTAACCCTATTACTTATCTCACTATCATATGTGGCTATTACACTAATGTTTGAAGAATTTAGAATCTTTGTCCAAGATACGGAACAAAAATATTACGTCAGCAGAAGCTGTAAGACATTTTTTACGAAAAATGACCCTTAATGAAATAAAATGTATAAGACCTTTCTTAATTTATATTTTTGTACATATTTCATCCTACCCTTCTCCTTTTAAGATACCCAATCAGTACTTTAAGTTTAAATATTTACACATAATAGACACTTACTACGAAAATATTATTACACCCATTAATTACAAATTAAATAGAATTTTAATGACCTGTACTCCCGGCGAAATATATCCTCCAGCACAGTGTGAAGGGTTTTAATACTTCAGACTTATTTTCTTGTGTATTTGTGTTGTATTCAGATGTTTATTGTAAGTAATTACAAACCAATTTATTGAAAAGACAGCGGTATGCATATTAATGTAAAGTCCAGTTCTTTACAAGTCCTTACTTAAAACCTTTCCGTTTTCTCGCACAGTGTGACGCTAAATGGTAGTTTGAACTAATATACTGTAAATGCGATATTCGAATATTTGTATTGAGTTTGCCTTACGAGAGAAAGGTAGTAATGATTGCATATCCAATGTGTCTGTGAGTCGTTTCGTACTTTACACATGTATTCTACAATTACGAATGCTTTGTGGCATATGTCAGAGGCGGTTCCAAGTTCTGTGACACGTTTAAGCAACAAGATAAGATCATGTTATAAGTGACTGTTGTAAGTATAATTGTTGGCTTCGCGTTTCCTATTAACTGATATTCCTTGAACTAAGTGTCAGGATATGTTGAGAGATAAAGTAAGACGTCAGACTCCCCCAGAGTTCTATCGTCCTATCCCACCGAGCATAAAATAAGACGGTCGTAGATGTGGAAGAAGTTTAAGCCTGCGAAGCATAAAACTCATTTAAACGATGTAGGCATATAAATTTTCTGTCTCACAGGAAACTCCTTGTTCTCATTACAAAGACCAGTCGTTTAAAACCGTTTAGAGAAACTCTCTTCTTTTAAATTTGAGAATCACACATTTTGTGGAATGCTTCAGAGTATTCTCACCTTAATCGGGTGGTATATATAGTAATTACGGTTATTTAAAAATTTTCAGTTAATGCGTTCAGAAGGACGTCCTCCGTAGAGCAGAATTAACCCTTTAAAGACGAAGCGTGTCTGTTTTATATAAGGACTCAGTGCGTACCGCGCTGTAAACACTGTCCACTTCGGTTATAAAAACCAGTCTCTTAATGTTTTATAAGGCAAAAGTTGCTGTTTGTTCTGAGATCCGTACAAAACACATAAACGCAATGTGGGCGCCACGTAGAATTTTTTAATGTTAAACCTGCCGGTACGTAAAGTTACTGCTAGGTTTTAAAGGGCTAAAGTAAGTTTTATGACTGTTGGGAATTGGTCCTACTATTTGATACAGAATGAAAAAAAAATATAGTTTTGCTCTCCAATAATTCATGGCATCATTTTAGACGATACTTTTTTTCGCTTACTTTAGTATAAATAGCAACTTAAATATCTCCATAAGAGGCTACACAACTACTGTCACGTTTAGTGATTAATACCGTTATGGAAAGTGGTAAGAGAATGCAGGCTAATTATTCAAATTACGGAAATCTGAAGTGACATTTTTTGGTCTGTGTCACATTACACGATGGCACATTCCATACGATTTAATCCCGACTTGCAGGCGCTTGACAACCTCAAATTTCAGAATGAATTATATGTCATTAACATAGCCTATGTTCCTTCACTGTCCGTAATAACAAGGTTAGATTTCCGAAAATTTGCAAATAAAACCACAGTTACGCGCTAATGTTTTGAAAAAATTAAGTACCTAAAATTATTTTTGATATTTTTGGTCCTACTAAAATTAAATATTATTTCAATTTAGTGACGCAGTACATAATACTGCTTAAACTTACTAAAATTCCGCGTAAACCTTACGCCAAAACTTACGCATTCGTAACACGTGTATCATTTAAAGTATTCTAAACCATCTTGCTGTTAATTATTTTAAAAGACCTCTAGATTCCTACACTGTTAAACGTGTGGAAAGAATACTTCTCTCATCGAAAAAATTTAAACCCTCTTGTACACAACAATAGATAATGAAATGTAGTTGTCTACGTGTGATCCTTTGTTGCGGGTGCCTAGTCACTTTCAGAACACAGCTGCTGCCGAAAATATAAATGTAGTAAATTTCTAAGATACTGACAAAGTTCCTAATGTCTCCACGCGCAAGGTGAGAGGTTACGCACCGAGATCCACATCTTTTGTATCATTTGTATTAAGAAAAATATCACAGCATCTGTTGATGGCGTCTGTAAACCCACTTAAAGAAAACGATAAAACAACTGTCCAGATTTCCAGGTGTATTATTGTTATAAACTTCATACACAGTGATTTAACGCATATATTTGGTAGGAGTAATCACATAGCCAAAGTTACTGGGCAGTTTTGACTATGAATTTCAACGAAATACAGAAAAGGGTACACAGATGTTCTGCATTCTTCTTGCATCATACAGAAGCGGGAGTTCAGTGGCAAAGTACGTCACGACGTAGAGACTTCAAGAAAAACTATACTTTAGGACAGAAAAAAAGCAAAGAAAAAGTAATAATAAAATGTTCAACAACAAATTAATTGTTTACATAAAAACACAATTTCCTGAAGCTAAAAGATGTTTCTTGAGGAAGCACAAAGGTTGTAAAAATTGAAAACAAAGTACAGAAAAATAATTAGAAGTTATAAACTTATAAAACGAAGCCATAAATCTTGTCGTATTAATTTTATTTACACAGCGAATTTCTCTTTGCAAGAGTGGACTGAGTCAAATCGTCAGAATCTCCTCTCGTCAAATTGGGCTGACTGATGATCCAAAAAGTTACTTGAATTCCGTGCTCTCTAAAAACAATTCGTAGGGACGTGATATCTACGGTAGGGTAATAACACAATATTTTTGTCATAAGTAATGATGAGAATAATGGCTAACTGGCACTGGATACAGGAAATTGGTAAGGCACCTCTAAAATATGACGTGAGATATACTGCTACGCATGAACATACGCAGTGACCGCTACTTGAATAATAAACACTTCTTTCGCGTACCTTTTTTTTGTTTCTTCAACGCGCAATAAAAAGTGATCGCCATTTCCGGCTTCAAATGTGTCAGTTTTGGACAGTGTCGTGCAGAATCTCGCACGGGGCAAAGAACACGAATTATCATGTCGTGTATTTCAAGTTATTACGTATATTAAAAGTGTAATTCTGCCCACTCACAGCAACTAACTTGTACGTATGTAAAACATATGTTGTCTTTCGGCTAACTGTTCTGTCTGGAACATGTTGCAGATTTGACCGATTCACGAGCAATTCGACACCCTACTTTAATGAGTAGAAATTTTACAAATAGAATCAGTTTTTTTTGCAAGCGCTTTGCTAATTCACTATTCCCAATAGTGCCTAGAGTCGTGCATTCTTAATTCTGAATTAGTTTATATTTCTTTTGCCTAGTAAGTAGGAGTAGAATGAGTGAAATATTCCTATAAATATTTCCTCCACAAAGTCAGTTATCACCAAAAAAATTTCAGAACATGAATATCTGGTGGCCACGTTCATTGGCCACACCATGGTTCACTTTTGTTTGTTTTCGATATATTCTATTTTAAATTCTATAAATTTCTTATTCCTTTCAATATTGTTAAGTCATCGAACACCATGATACTCTAAAATCTCAATTAGGTGTATAATCCATAGCTAAACTTCCCTTAAAGATTTCTTTATAATGGAAACACTTATCCGATTGTAATATGGACTCTTTCCCAGCGTTTCACTGTTAACTGTTTAGATAATTTTAGTGTTTTTTAATGTGTTCCATGTCCGTGCACTATATCACACAACAACACTAATCACCAACAAATGCACAAAGAGAGAGCTTTATCATCAATCGTAACACAATCCCACATGCTTCGACCCTGCTGGGTCATCTTCAGGGAGAACTTTTTTTACCGTTACAATTGGGTTTCACTTTACAGTCGAGTGAGAATGTGCTGTTGACTGTGTACTGTGTTGTTTTTGGAGGCGTGAACTCTCCGCGGTCCGGGCCTCCATGAAGATGACCCAGCAGGGTCGAAACATGTAGGAGTGTGTTACAATTGATGATAAAGCTCTCTCTTTGTGCATTTATTGGTGATTAGTGTTTTGTAATTTTAGTGTTATTTATCTCACTGCAGTCGACATAGAATGCGTTACAATTAATTAAATTTCCAAGCATTAAATGATAAATATATTGAGATATTACAGTCTTCTACATCTATCTGCCTGAAG
This sequence comes from Coptotermes formosanus, assembly GCA_013340265.1. Lineage (NCBI taxonomy): Eukaryota > Metazoa > Arthropoda > Insecta > Blattodea > Rhinotermitidae > Coptotermes > Coptotermes formosanus. The sequence goes on along the minus strand of BLKM01009427.1, from coordinate 712,796 downwards.
AAAAGATGTTCATTGTTCAGATTTAATTTTGAGAGATTTTTCAGTTTTCAGCAAATACTTGTACAAGCATCCAGTTATTTTGTAATACCGTATATTCAGACTTAGCTCTGGTTCATCTAAAGAAGTTTTCATATCATACATAGTGAGTGATGTTGTGATTAGTGCTGAGCGATTTGGATAATATGGGACAGGAAACTGATGTAAGTGAGGCACCATTCCCACACTTTCCTGGACGCACTGATAAAGCTTACGACGAAACTTTGGAAGTGAACTGATATCTGGGACCAAGAATTGAACTTGGTACCTTCCGAATTCGAAATAGAAATGTTTAAATTCTACCTCAATTTTTTAACATTTTTATAAAACAATATTCTTCCTCTCTATTTTTAGCAAGTACACAGAAACCTGATTTACACCTGTAAGTCCCTTAAGCTTGGACGGATTTATATGCTTAAGCAACAGGTGAAGCTTAACGCACCAAGGAAACGTACATAAAAATCGGAAGTGTAACAATTTATAATGCTTTTTTCTTAAGCTACGCCTTAGAAATTGATTGGAGATTTGTGTTATGTGTAATTTTTTTTATCATAGAATCGTAATCTACCAATTTTATTTCTAGAAAACCTGAGTAAGCTTTCCTACGCAACCACCCTTATAAAAAATTTGAAAATTGATGTGCGATACTTATTCTGTACACATCATCTTTTTGATGTAACACTTACGTTTTGTTTACAGCTTTAGTCCTACAAGAGGAACAACAGGGTGTATCTTGTTAAGAACAAACGTGATTAAATGCAAACTTGGTTCCACAGGTTATTCTGTCTGGTGTTGAAAAATTAAGCCTTATAAATTGAATCTTAAGACGGGAGACACAAGTATTATTACTGTAACTTGAAATTGATTTCGTACAGAAATACGGTGCGTATTTATAGAACTGCCTAAAAAAATGGGAGCGCTTCTCATTTTGAATATGCAGCCGCATGAATTATTTCATCCTGCACAAAGACTTGAACCCTAGACCTTGCAGCCTGTAGCGCATACACTGTATCTTCTATAATTAAAAGCGTCGTTACGTAAAAATTAAACAAAATACAAGTAATAACATCTGAAATTTCTATGGTTTAATGTCAAAAAGATAGGCAATGTACATACAACATAACACGGCGGCGCGTTAGCCTAACCACTGTAGCGGCTGAAATGCAACAATACTTTGATTGTGTGTTGTTGAGCTACATGTCAGGTCAACAATATAAAAATAATGAGGGTTGCAAAAAATGCTTTAATGGGGAATTAATTTTTCCGGCAGCACAGAAACTTTCTTAGGTCTTGCTGTAAAGTCCCTAATATATTTTTGTCCGATTTTCCCAAAACTGGATTTCCTGGACGGGTCTTCATAAAACCTCCCAACATAAAATTTCGCTTAATTCCGAACATGGCAGTCGTGCTGACATATATGGACAAACGGACGGACCTAACGAATCTAACAGGATTCCTCGCGACTAGCTGAACACGTCTAAGAATTATATTTCATTATGGGTCCGAAAACGTTAGAGGCAGCTTTCATATTTATAATCTATTTCGGCAAAATCCACTTCTAATTTTTGTCCCAACTGCTGTTCAGTCCCGCAAATGACAGTTATTCGACATTTTCACGGTATAAAATTCGAATAGCACAATCTTTTGTGATATTCTTCTTTCGCAGGGTTATGTGACCTTCTGGGATCTGCATAGAAGACTTTGATATGCATGTCGGAACACAATGCCGTCCGATGATTTTTTCTGCCTCCTCATCAAAACTTTTCTCACATTTTTTACATCTCAAAGTATTTTAATCGTACTTATTTTCATCCACGATTCTTGCCAAAACTTTCACATTAACAATTAGCCCAAATTATGGTCAAAATCTCCCACTGCATCAATTGCTGTCTCAGTTCCCATTACCCCGCACGATGTTTTTCCCAAGCGACACTCAACATGCACGTAGTAGGATCCTCATATTTTGAAACCCAACTGCCAAATAATAATACTCCACACCCATAAGATAATAGTCCTCATTTTCCAAGAAGTTTCCTTGCCAGTATTCATTTCGTATTACTCTCACATTCATTTCTTGAGTACTCTGATTTTGCTGCTTTTGCGCACCTACGTCAAGAACTTTCCAAATCGCGAAATTTATTGAATTTCTTTTAGGTCTAAAAAGTGTATTTATTGTCTATCTTTTTATGTGTCCTCACACAAGCAGCGAAAAGCGCCTACCAGCTTCGTCATGTCTCTCCACCTCGCCTTCTGTCTATCCGCATGTAACAGCACGGCTCACACTCGACGATTTTCGTGAAATTTGATATTGGGGACTTTTAGAAAGATCTTTAAGGAAATTCCAGATTTCCTTAAAATCGGACAAAAATACAGCGTACTTTGCACGAAGACCTGAGTACTTTCGTGTCGTTGACAGCAGTACGAAATGTTTTGTAACATGACAGCAGTACGAAATGTTTGTAACATGACAGCAGTACGAAATGTTTTGTAACATGACAGCAGTACGAAATGTTTTGTAACATGACAGCAGTACGAAATGTTTTGTAACATGACAGCAGTGCAGATTGAACCCCTTTCTTGCGTTTTCGTGTTAACAGGGCCCTTTTGTATTGCTGATAGCAACATGTAGGTCGATAACAATAAAAAGGGAAGGTATTTTTCGGTTTCCGTGACAACAATGGTTACGCGAGAGCGCCAAAATTTTAGATTATATGTATTTTGCCTTTCTTGGTTAATAGAGTACTTAGAAACACTTTCATTATCTAGACCACATAAAGCCGATTGCCTCAGTGGAACTATATTAAAATCTTCGTAGGTTATTTTGAATTATGATTTGTACATCGTGCGCTAATGTGACTTTAAGAATAATAAAGTTTGTAGTTTTAAGGTATGTTGTGATCGAAATAAAACAGATTATTTTTGGACCATAAGAACAAAAAGTAACACATTGTTTTATATATATATATATGCACAATATAGTCACTGTTTTTACGTTCGTCACGCAATGTGTCTTTAACACTAATACTGACAGTGAACACATATAAGTACAAAAACGCGTCGTTTTAAGAAAGGCATGTCTAAAGAAATGTAAAATTAGATGTCACCTGCATAAATCACTTTGCCCATTACTTCACGCAATTTGTATCACATTTAGGAAAAAACCCGTAAGTCTAGAGACAATTCCGCACATTCGGGTAAAGCCCATGACAGACCTCTGCAAGCGTACGCGGTGAAACTCTATTGACAGTTATCCTGATCGGGAAAAGCCAAAGGCTTGGTTTTAGCGCCATTGCTAGGATTTGCGATTGACTGGAAGTATTCACTGCAGATATTTTGCACTGCTTGGCTAGTATCCTAATATTTAATTCTGAGTAAATAAATTTATGAAGAATAATAAATATGAAACCCGTGATATGAGAGTTGAGATCTTCACTGCAGTTACTAAGTTACCTGCATTGTAATATTTTTTTAAAAATGAGACCGTAGAACTTCCCAGGTAAGACCTAGGGCCCTTAATATTGTTATTTGTAACTTAGAGAGTATTACTTGCAGTTCGGTTGAATAACTGCTGTAACGCTGAATAGCTGTGTTTGGTACTGGCAGCTAATCCTGCAATTCGACAAATACACTAACCCACTGAAACCGAAAATTTAACTATTGCATACAAAACGGTTTTACCTCACGGGATCAAAAACTGTTCTTTCATAAAAACCCATCAGTTAATGCCAGTTAGAAAAATTATTCCTGACTGTCAGTATCCTCTGAAACATACACACTATGTGGACCAAATGTAGAATTTGAAATGTTAGCAGCAGGTGGTATAAAGGAAAGACCATCTATTTTGGACCCCCGCTACGAACAAAAACATTTCTACGCAAGTACTGAAGGAAAGAAAATAAAGGACTGTTTCAGATAAAAAATGCATTAATTGTGAATTGAACCACGTACGTATTATTTGTCTTACTGCAAAAGGAAGTATATTTTAAATAAAACATTTCTAAAAGTCAGCATTGGTCCAATTTCAGCTTATGTATTTCTAAATTGCACCACAGAACAAAAGAGTATTTCACAGTGCCAAAACTGTACATATCGACTAAACCCCATTATGATATGCAACCAGTGCTCTCCAAATCCTTCTTCTTCCCTCGTTCCTTATTTTCCCCGATGCTACATCCTCAGTAGCACAGAAACTGAGGATGAGGAAACGGATACCTGAATTTAACGTGCATATTCACCTACTTAATTCAAATCACGTGTTTAGCTATTGATTAATAAATTCCATATCTTTGAAAATTTATAAAGAAGTCTCTCCTAATTCGCGCAAAATGGACCATATGAAGTAGGTGGTCCAATACAGGAAACAATCATAATTATACAAAAACACTAATCACCAACGAATGCACAAAGAGAGTTTTACCATCAATCGTAACACACTCCTACATGTTTCGATCCTGCTGGGTCATCTTCAGGGAGAACTTTTTTGTTATCTTTACACTAAGGTTGCACTTTATAGTTGAGTGAGAATGTGCTGTTGACTGTGCACTGGAGGCGTGCACCCTCTGCGGTCCCGGCCTTTCACGCCTCCAAAAACAATGCAGTACACAGTCAACAGCACATTCTCACTCAACTGCAAAGTACAACCTTAGTGTAACGAAAACAAAAAAGTTCTCCCTGAAGATGACCCAGCAGGGTCGAAACATGTAGGAGTGTGTTACGATTGATGATAACACTCTCTTTGTGCATTTGTTGGTTATTAGTGTTTTTGTATAATATAGTGCACGGACATGGAACACATTAAAAACCATAATTATCATCATCCGCATTATTATTTGCCTGTGACAACATTAGACAACGGACAGAGGGAATAAGAGGGCCCATATATGTATTCTTTTTACAAAAAATACATTTCCTGTACTTTTTTACATGAAGTTCTAAATGTCCTCTTCTAAGTAGCATTAAAGATTTACTGTGCTGGATGTCGTTGCCTTGTTCATAAGTAATGGTCTAAACATTATTTCACATAAAATCCATTTGTCGTGTTTTTGTCCATTCCCACACCAAAATTCCTGTGCTTGGATATAGGGTTCATCAGTTATTGTCATCAAACCGAAAGCTAAAGAAAATTTTAAATTCCGTTCATATCAGTATTTTATATTCAACGTAACCTTTACTTTAATAAAATTTCTGTATTTTTTCTGAGAAATTTCGACATACCTGAAATGAAGTTCATCTGCTGCATGGTAGTAATGTCAAACCTTACTCCACAAAAACGCGAGTCAACAATTATATTATTACTGCCTGTGTTACATAAAAAATTTGCATCTTTATTGGCCTACAATGGAATAACGTTCATGCCAAGTTTCATAAAGATGCCTCATTCGTTTGCTAGTTGAGAGGGGTACACACAGAAAATACAGTCGTTATACCGATGTCACAAAATTATTTTCACATTGTTGAAATGAAGGAAAGTGGAAACGGGACGACATTTAGGGATTCTAACAGTTCATGCCGTCTAGTATTTCTCCAATAGAGTCTAAGTAATGGTAACGCATTTTGCATTGGACGTGACATTACCAATTAAAAAAATGAAAGATACACGAATCTTCATAAATGTACAAATTTAGTAGGTAGAAAGTTTGAATGTTCCGTTTGAAAATTTTGAGTAGTTATATTTTATTAGAGCTGAGACTCTTGATGCCAACCTTCTAATAGACACACTTAAATAAAACGAACTTCCTTTATGCTTAGGAATAACTTCGTATTCTCTAACGACATTTTCATAATTTTAATGTCTATTTGTCTTGCGTTTGTTACGAAAACAATTAGTCGTTTAGGATCCATTCTGGTTGTTGTTGTTTCATATAAACAAAATTGGAATTTATTTAGATATTTTTCAAGCAACGTACATCAACATTTATTGCAGTACGATTATGAATTTTGTGGAACTAGTACAGTATTTATTAACGAAATAAGTTACACAATGGAGTATAAATTCGAAATAAGTTTGAAAAAGTGTAACCTGAAACTCATTACAAAATATTCCAAGACCTATTCTCCCCACTCTATTAATTTTATTGTGAAATATTTATTTAGTATAGCGGTAAGGACAGTACATTTTTATTTAAGAAGGAAACAATCAAATGCCTTTCTTCTTAAATACAAAGACAACTAGATGCATAATATCAAGTTCATATTTTTATTATCGCTTAATGTATCTTCAAATTTGGTTTACCAGCCATCCCTTAGAGAAGGTTATTAACCCTTTAAAGACGAAGCGTATTTGTTTTATATAAGGACTCAGTGCGTAGCGCGTTGTAAACACTCTCCACTTCGGTTATAAAAACCAGTCTCTTAATGTTTTATAAGGCAAAAGTTGCTGTTTGTTCTGAGATCCGTACAAAACACATAAACGCAATGTGGGCACCACGTAGAATTTTTTAAAGTTAAACCTGGTGGCATGTAAAGTTACCGCTAGGGTTTAAAAAGTTAATACGGAAATTTACACCACCACTACCGCTAACACTGTGTCTTAAACAGGCAGACAGGCAGACGTGACATTTGTATGAGTTAAATAACCCTTAATGGCAGACATCGAAAATTATAGTTTTTTTTTTTAAATTGAACAGCTTACAATTTTATTCCTAAGTATTTCTTACAGTCCAAGAAATGTAATAATAAAACAATTACACATACGCGCGAGTTTCTACGAGTAGATTTAATTGCATTCGAACATGTTGAGTAATCATCACCATAAAATAGGCGACGATCCCTTATTTTTAATATATTTTCCAATCAGTATGCACCAGTCACCGAAATATTCGACGCTATACAATGTGAGCTGCTGACATATTAGTTATATCAAGCAATAATAGACGAAATAACTTCCCTGTGCATGTCAGGAAGGCGTATGTGGGAATGAAGTTATTGTTCCACTTATTAACCTCGAAAGACTATAGTTGTTACTGGTTACAGCTGAGTTATCCTCAAAGAATAAGGGGAAGTTATTCATTCGAAGGCTTTGTGGTCTCTGCAGAGGGTCTGGACTCTTTGGAGGAGAAGTAAATCTCCTATTCTTGCCTGGATTCGAACCACGATTCCTCGGACTTCCAGGTCGTAGCCTAGTCACTATACCGAAAGAATTATCCCAGATACGAAATCCTTAATAAGCGCCTTTGCAAAAATGCGAAAAGCGACTATTAGCGTCATCATGTCTGTCCGTCTGTCTGTCCACATATCTGCCCGCATGGAACAACTCGGCTTTCACTGCAAGAATTTTCATGAAATTTTACATTTGAGTATCCTTCGAAAATCTGTAGAGAAAATTCAAGTTTTGTTAAAATCTGACAAGAATAACAGTTACTTTACATAAATACTTACGTACATTTATGATAATACGTCTTTCAGTTCTTTTTAGAATGGGAAATTTTTCAGTAAAAATTGAATAGAAATAAAAACATTTGTTCAATAACCTTTTTCCGAAAATCGTTCCCTTTATGAGATTATGTGGAAAACATCGCAGACCCAGACACGCCACAGACGACCATACGGCGCATGCGACTTGCATGCTAGATTACTAAGGCTTCAAACACCCAGAATAAGTACTAATTCTTGCTTTTCCACGGCAACAATGGTTACGCGAAAGCGCCTCAGTGTTACGTTTAGACTATATTGCCTGTCTGTTATAAGGCATGAAAGATGACACACACACAAATGAAAGCACCAATTTGCCAACGTGTGTTATGCACGTGTTTACACGCGCTCTGTTGGTGCAGGATATCCCATTTGAGGATGAAACCGGTAGGCCCAGTGTTACCCTCTGTTATGGCTTCAAATATTTCTCTACCCTACTAAGACATACCCTTCTCCAACCTTTTGAACACGGACCGATACTTAAATATATGAATGGAACTGCATCCACAAACGGGGCACTTAACCTTTCAGACATTCAAAATAGACACGTAAGCGTGTGTATAAGAAAAGGGACACACAGTAAACCAATACCAGTTTTTGTAAGTATATGGCACAAATTAATATTTACACCCAAAGTTATTGCATTCACCTTGGTGTTGTAGTGTAAACGTCCCGCACAGGCATATGACTCTAAAGTAACTTGTTTATACACATAGGAGCAGTTTCTTTAACCTTATTGTGTGGTTTGCACTTTGCTCTTTCATATTTCTTCATCCTTCAACAACACGTACCGTAAGCACGCGGTCTTTAAGTCCAGTTTTTGTACGACACACGATGGCAACCACTTGTAAGGGTCTTCACTTCGTGGGTATTCTTACTTGTAGGCATTTAACTGATGCGAAAGAGGGGTTCTTAGAAGCTTTCGCATTCTTGTGGAGCGTACTTGCGCTTAAGAAGAATTTAGAACCTTTAAACTTACTGTGTCGTACTACATGTTCATTGGTTTTATGGTGTTCGTATTATAAATAATGTTTCAAAATAAACCATTGGTAAACATTTAAGCACGAGATAGCGTGACTTTTCGATTTAATTGTGTAAGTTATTAAAATTCCTTGAAATAATTTTATGTGGAAAATCAACAAAATATACTAGTTAAAATATTGACTATAACACAGAAAAAGAGCAAAATTAATTCTGAACTTTTACCACGTAACAAATATAACATAAAACACGTTTTCTTACGTAAAGTCCTCTTCTGAATGAGGGGAATAATTACAGTACACAATAAAATACATTTTTATAAACGCGCTTTGTGTTTTTGAAAGAGTTCAATTTTATACCGCATGTATCAAAATTTTATTATAAATTCCTTACCATCTTTAAATAATCTAAAATGTTATTTTGTTTCTCAGGATATTTACTGTACTCGTTACTATAATATTTGCAATGAGTCTTATTTTCCCCACATTTAGGATTTCCGTGACACTATAAATATTTTAGGTATTAATAAGCCTCCAACTTTAGACGCGACAGCAAACAGTTTCGCAGAATCGCCTGTAGTGTATCAAACTACATCAGTCTTATTCCAGAAAACCTACATTTAATATTATCTGTCGTGGAAACATCCAGACTCTCTTTTTTACAACTACTTATTTATACTGGGTAAGAATTTTTAGACCTAATACAATTATCAGATCTTAAAACAGTAACATTTCCATACTTTAAGATTGAATTTCGGGGAAGAAAGAACTTGGTTCATACGAAGAAATACCTCTGTGGGAAGAGTATGGAGGATTTTATTTTGCTGGCGCTGGTATGTTGTAAATATTACGCTTCAAAGTTGAAACCGCTTGAGATTTGAACCTGTCAGTGATGTGACTCTAAAGACTACACTATTCTGGTATATGACTCGGCCTAGTCTGTCATAGATTTGCCTGACAGCACGGCGTCATATATCCGAAGGGAGAATTTTCATGTTTAGTACTGCTTAAATATTGTAGTTCAGCTTTTGAACTTCGGCAAGTCTATGTTTGGACTTTAGATTATGAACATAACAAGAAATATACGCAGGATATTTCTTGTGTAGTATGCAGGCGGCACAAACTTGTTTACGAAAAACACATGCCGGAACTTATATTGTGTTCCTGTAGCAGTTCACTATTTGCATCACAGCGCACATGTTACGCGCCCATCCTGAGGGGATGAATCGTTTGGGGCTAGTCTAAATGCTGTTAAATAAGGAAAGAAATTTACGTGGGTTTGCCTGAATTTGTTTCTGATTTGCCTGAAAAGGCTTGGGCAGATCCTGTACTATAGTCCGTGTTAACAAGTTACAAATTTGCAGAGTAGCCGTCGAGTAGGCAGTGAACACACAATGACAATGCACGGTATGAATGATATGAAAAACAGTAAGCAGTGCGTATTAAACCTTGGGCAGAAGACCCGCTCGAGTGAGCAGTGCTTATGAAACCTCGGACAGGAGACTAGCTCGATTAAGCAGTGCTTAACAAACCTCGGACAGGAGACTAGCTCGATTAAGCAGTGCCTAAGAAACTTCAGACCAAAGACCAGCTATCATGAATGAAGATTTATTGGTTATTCTCAGTCACTTCAGGCAAATTCCGGCATAACGGCACGTACATAAATTTACGTCGCTATTAGCATAATCAGTTTTTGGCAGATCCTTGCCAAAATGCCATGAATATCACAGTGACTAGGCTATAGACTGCACAACCGCGAAACCGTGTTTCGATTCTCGACAGGGTAAAGAATCTTTTCTCTTCTAACGTCCAGACCTGTTCTGAAACCCACACAGCCTCCGATTTAATGGTTACCACATTACTGTCTCCGGGGTAGAGTGACCGGGATGTGAATCTGGCCACTTCCATGCTTGCATTACCGAGTTCAAACACAGAGGGAGATATATCTCTAATCAGATTTATGCTTTCTCCCATCACCTTTATTTTTCAGGTATGTTAATTGACAATCTTTCAAGGTAGTGAAACGTCACAGTTGCGTCCTCAGGAAGCCTACTTCGTATTCGGAAGATCTCGCTTTGTATTCGGAAGATCTAGGGTTTATATATCGGCCAAGTGCGGGGATGGGGTCTGATCTGAGATTTTGCATTGTTTTCAGTTCAGATCGCGCCGTCTGCAATCCCACGTAACGACAGTCACTATCGTATATAACGCAACAGAAAAATAATTACAATATTACAGACTGTCGCAACAAACACTGATAGGGGCGTGGTCACATTGGAAGCGACTTCATAAGAATAACTGGTCGTACGTAGTCGTGCGTAGTCGTGCATAGTCGTGCATAGTCGTCAGACTGAAACAGACATACATTCACAGAAGCGCGTGGTCACATTAGGCCGTGTTCACATTGGGCAGTGGTCACATTGAAAGCTCCTACTGTGAACACGCGCGTCTGTGCCTGTAAGTCTGTTTCAGTCCAATGACTACGCACGACTACGTACGATCAGCTAGTCATATGAAGTCGCTTCCAAGGTGACCACAGTGTAATATTTTTTTTGCCAAAAGCGCCTTTTATATTTACACTGTATAATTTAAAATTTTTTAACTTGAACCTATTGTCAATTCGCTGTTTGTCAAAGTAATGGTGGCAACAGCGATTTCCTACACTAAGAAACACACAGAGTGGGGAATTAACAGTGTTTTCACAAGTGAAGACACAAGACCAAAATCGCTACAGCTGCATATTTTTCACGTGTCGAGATCAAAGAAGGAATAGAACTATCTCTCTATTTTTCTCTGGGCCTTCATGGCCTTCTCTAGGGTGAAATTTACCTTTCTTACCTACAATAGTGCACATGTAAAGTGAAAACGAAACACGTTCTATTTAACCACGCTGTAAATTGCTAAGATTACGTAGCGTCGATAACAAATGAATTGCTTCACAACACGATAAGAGATTTATCCAGGTTTTGTCGAAGCGTCTACGCTTAAATATCGCAGGCTTCTCTTTCTATATTACTAGATATATTGCGGTCGAACATAACACCCTTTATTGCTTATACCAATAATTCTGCTAAATATTTAGGTCCTTTTCTCGGATCATCATCAGGTATAAAAGATGCATGCCTAAAACGTAGGGTAAGGGAACTGGTTTCGGATATACCTAAGGATAAACTCTGCAAACACCAATCTTATTGAAATGAAGCGCTAAGTTTTATCGTGGTTGGATATTTCAGTCTCCACCCGTGATATTGTGGTCACTTGTCGTCCGATTCAGGAGGACTTAGATTAGCCCTTTTTTTTTTAAATAAAATGTAGCATATGATGAGCAGTTAGACCCCGGCTACCAGTTGTGGATCAGTGGACAGAAGGCATTTTCCTGTTGTGTACAAGCAGGACAGAACTTCAGAGCAGTGAAAACGTGTGGCGCTCGAGTGTACAGAACCAAATAAGGAAAACAAACTAAATGATCTACATCTAGTGACACGGACTAAGTGCGGATCAGCCCCTTTCGGACATATTTTTATGACGTTTGTACTGATAAACCGATATAAGATGACCGAATTTCACCCATCAAATATTATGTTTTCGCCCCTCTCTCCGCTTTTTTTTTATTATTACCATTTTCCATCCTTTTGGAGCAGTAATGGTGCCACTTTTCTTGACCATAGAAAGTCCAGTTTCGACAACATATGTATATATATATATCTGCAGCAATAATTTTGAGCCCATTTTTTAATCATCTGAGCTTAACAAAGAATTCTTTCTTGGTTATTTCTAGTGTCGTAGTGTTTCGGGCGACGGACCAATTTTCCGGCTGTCGCACAGTCAATTTATGTAGCGTCGTGAACCGTTTATATCATGGTTTCGATGGCAAGGCATTTTTGAAAACTTCTGTCTCTCTTTTAGAATTCATCTCCCAGCCTATTGTAGTACTTATTTGCGATACAAACCATTCCCCATTTTTTCCACGTTTATGAATGCTTCTTGAATTTATTTCTCAAATCTGTCCCAAGGAAGCTTTCGGACCTGGTCTCCTCCTAACCATTCACTCTTCTTCCAATCTTGTTGAATGCCACTGCATACGTCTTCCACGCCTCTCTTATCGAAAAACCTCCATCCCTTACAGCGCTTACGACTCTCACCAGATCTTGGTCTGTATAATTTCTGTCCATCTAGAACTGGTAAATTAATGAAGAATAACTTAGAAAAAATGTTCAGTAGGGTTGTCAGTGGAGTTGTGAAATGATAAGTAAGTCTTGAAGTGAGAAATATTACCTTAAATTTTACTTCTTTTACATTAGATATCTACATAAAATTACCAAACCCAACATTTTATACGCATTAATAATGCATGATATTTTTGTTATTTGTCTACCAGAAAGTACGGTAAAAGCAGGGAATTTGGTAAAATAAACCACAAACATTACTACACAATATCTTCTCACGTTTAATGGCATTTATTTCTGATGTAAAAAGTCATTAACAATAATACTTGATGGAAGCTGAACACGAAACTCAGTTTGAAGTCGCCGCGTATCGAGACTGCATTGCGTGCTAAATGGTGGCGGAACATGACCATGAACAGGCCACCCGCGTGCATGCCTGAATGATTACTGGGAATAGCAATTTTTTCTCTTGGAACAACATGTTTATATCTGCCTTCTGAGTGAATCTTAACACTGTAGGTTCGCTCAGTCAATAATTACAGATTTTATAATCTGCATGCCTTAATTTTCCGTTGAAATGTAGACAACTGTAACACGCACTGGCAAAACCAACACAGTGGAGCCCGTAGACGACTGCTCCTGCCAAAAGAAGCCATAGTCGGTAAAAATTGGCACTATAACTGCATCTGTCTTTAACTTGAAAAATCAACCCTGTGGACAGTGCGATCTGCAACTAGTGTCCGATCCACCAGTACTTGCTTCACTCTAAGTATTATGCAAGACGAAAATTGTTAGTTTGTGAGCTTAAAAATTTATTTATTTATTTATTTATTTTTCGTTTTCGCGTAGTATTAAGTGGGAAGTTTGTTTTCCCTCTATTTCATAAATTACAAATATTTTTCTAAAATTCGTTTACGTTTGTATAATAGTTCGCGCCTTTGGTTAAAATAAGCAGCTGTCATGATGTACTTGTTTTGCACGAGCGTGGTTACTCTTGGGATATCATTTGTTTAATGGGCTTATAAAGATTGAAGAATTTAAAGAATGACGGTATTAAGGATTAAACTCTGAAATAGTTTTTGTACATAATTTGAAAGTTGTTTGTACTAACATACTTACACTTTATTTTGACGTTTAAATATTCTGACACTGAATGTGCTTCTTTTTCTACGGTCATTCTACGTATGTTTTGTCTTACACACACTTACACACACATACAAAATTGTATAAGTGATTCAGTAATTTATAATTAAAAACCTTATTTATTATAACTTTCAATATTGCAGTATATCTCTTAAGAAAGGCCCGAAAAACACAAAAAACGCGGACAAAAAATAGTAGAATTACCTTAAGTAAAGAAGCATACACAGTGTCAGAAGGTTTACAAGCTCATATAAACAGTAAGTATGTTAAGAAAAACAGCCTTCCAAATTCTATAAAACTTGCTTCAAAATCTAATCCTTAGCGATTTCTCCTTTCACATTATTTGATCTTTACAGGCAGTTTAAACAAATGATAGCCCAAGAGTAACCACGCTTGCCCAAAAGCAAGTACACCGGGACTGCTGAGTATTTTAACTAAAGGAGTGATAATTTTTAGAAACATAAACCAATTTTCGAACAACAATTTTAACTTATGACACATACTAAGTAACTCCATGGAGCAGAGGCCTTCTTGAGAAGCTAAAAGTTTCTCAGCTAATCAAGAATTCTCCGCATTTTATGGAACCTGGAGGTTCATTACCGCATTCACAAGAGGCCGCCACCTGTCTCTATCCTGAGCCAGCTCAATCCACTTATGAAATAGACAAGAAAAAATACTTACAAATTAATGGCACATAAAATCGAAAAAAAAAAAGACTGAAAAATTTGTAAGCCCACGAATTAATAATTTTTAAATTGTATAGATACTTATGTTTTAGATACGTATTTTTTGCCTGATGGTGGTCTGAGAAAAGGACGGAAACAGGTAGCAGTATTATTGAGACAAGCAACAGGGTGTGTTATTATGGCGGCAATACATATTGTAATGTTGAATCGCGACATAACGGGATGAACTCCTTTAAAATTTTCCTTTTCTTTGTATCCTGCAATACTCCCACATTTCGTCTATCTTCTGAACTATACAAACTTGACTTAAGTGAAACAGATTTCAGTTATCATTAGAGGTTAAGCTTACGCAAGACTTCACGTGCCTTCGGCACCGAAGGCCCACGTTGTGGTCCCGAGGATCATGACACGGTGTAGGTTGGTTGGCGGATATTTATACAGTAGAGAGATATACTGCCCTACCTTCAGGGCATAAGAATAACAGATGCAATCGTCCTATTTCAAAACTGCACAAAACAGTTATTTACAGTACAAAAAATAAAACAAAATACTTTTTATACTTATCATTTTTGTAAAGAACTGCAATTACAGCAGCTTATTTGGCCGCTTTTACGAGTAGAAAATAATCCAAACTCTACTGATTGTTATCGTATCTGTTATTCATTTTTCTTCTGCCCTGAAAATGGAGACCACAGCTTTCCCCAAAATTTTATTACCTATCTACCACGCCAGAGGTTGTCACGTTTACATAGACCGCTATTTTACTGTGCGTTTTATTCAAGGAAATGTAAGATACGAAACACTTTGAAGTACAAAGCTAAACAGAAATGCAGATACTTTACAGAAGGGTAGATCTCATGTTTGTTCGCAACAAGTAACTCCTTAATATTTGGCATCGCCTATGTCGACATCTTACATACAGTACATTTCCCGCCAGGCGCATTTCTTGGTTATCTAGTAGTCCGAAACCTAAGACACGACATGCTTTATATCCCATTAATATATTTATCCTGTTGTGAGAAGTGAACTTCAATGACAAATTATTTTGGCATAATCTAGAGAAACTAGCCAGAAAATATTCGCAAAACTTACTAATTGTCTCTTGTTTGCTGACTTTCTGTGGACTAATCTTATGAAGCATATTAGAGACAAGTTTTCAAAAAACACTGTGACAAGAAATTCTATGTGACATCTTCAACATCATATATAATCGCATAATTATGCTACAGAAGGGCTCGGAAAGGCATGCATGTATTCATGTAAACTGTCTATCACTTTTGTCTTATTTTATTCAAAATTCCAATACATCGACGAACGTTAGTGAAATCTTCGAACATAAAATTCCAGAAAAGCATTTCATAGGATCCCAAGTTGTTGAATGTAGAAGAAAAGGTGAAGCAAATATGCATACTGCCATTTTGTTTGGAAAAATTAATGCAGGTAATTACACAATTTAAATATAACACTAAGCTTGGACATTGCTTACTTCAAATTTTTTTTAATTTTATGCACCTATCAGAATCTTGATTATTTAAGAACCTGAAATTATTTGGCTACAGATACATTTGAAATCATAGTGCTTTAAATTCACTCCCTTATTTTTTTATGACAAAGAATAATTTTAGATTATCTGGTGTGAGCGTAATGGAAGATGGAAAAGCTGGGGGATAAGGTATAAAATAATCCTAGTATAGCCACTAAGTAATGTCAATGACCCGCTCTAGTATGGGACCTACATACGTATGTTAAAAAAATTGGTGGGAAACAATAAATATATCCTTCGAAATTGCGTCACAAAGCAGGTAGCAAAACATTTTACTTCTAATTAGAACAAACCAACAATTATGAACAAAATTCACAAAGTTATATTACATTTTTGAATTTTGTGCATAACTGTTGATTTGTTCTAATTAACTTGTAATATGTACTATATACAACACATAAAATTTTCCTTCATTTAAAAGTTTCACTTAGCGAGGGTCATCTTCATACTAAAAATTTATATACACTTTGAAGAGCTTTACTTACAGTAAAACGTCTTAGTACACGAACTCAAATTCAAAACATTGTCTTGTACTTCGTTCGCCATATATGAAATATTTGTTTCAAAATAATTTCTTTTTCCAGAATTCGGGCTTCTGAAGAACCATGTGAACATCGAACTGGCCGAACCTTCCACCCTTTTATATTCCTCACGATCAAGACTGGTGGCAGGTAGGCATATATTTACGAAAAAATGATATGACCCTGATGTACAAGCCTTCCCTCTCCTTTTGGTTCCTTTTGTATTTCGAACATTTGCCGATTACGTCGATGTTAAATGTACGGGCTTCGGTCCCTTTTGTAATAGAGGGTGTGATTTTACTGTTGCTCTGAGCACTGCAGCTGTCACAAGATATCGTGCTGTTTCAGGTTCTGGGTGTGATAAAACTGCCGTGCTCGGTGCAGCTAAAAAAAGATACCCTGCACTACAATTTGATTTCACGTCGTCATGTATTTGTTTTAGTTCGTAATAAATTTTCCGTTAGAGATCTGAAGTATTCACGAACTTAAAGTTATACAACTTTGTCTAATATACAGTTTTCAACACCGTGTAATGTGGCATGTGCCTACCAATATGCAGGTGGGTGTACACCATAAATCTGGTAATGGCTTTCTCTTTGTAAGGCCATGGAGAGTTATCAGTGAATATCAGAGGTATCCCAAACCGGAATACAATGCTGTGAGGATCTCCAGCCTTACAAGTTGTTATTTCTCGATCCTAAAAATTTACGTTGTAAAAGGTGTCTTCATGAGCGCGGAACCTGTCACGGATATCCCGGTGGATGCAGGCCTTCTCTGCGTTAAAGCTACTGTATTCCGAAACAAACGAAATAGACGCTCTGCCTAATCTTCCAAAGCTTTGTTTTCTGCATATCAGACCACAATTTGTCACAACCCAGAAACAATAATGTTAATATTTCTACTTCTTTTTTCTATATTTTATCATCCTATATTTTTATAAGTTTAGAAAACTCAGCTTCTAATACAACATACGATGTGAATAAGGTCACTGATACTGTCAGGTATGTCAAAAGTGTGTACGTTGAAAGCAAGTTAGTGGTTGTAGATGTAATTTCGTCGTCTTGTTTACAAACTCCAGCCACACTGCCCAGTTGCAAGACATATGAATTTGTTTCACATACCTATATTTTGTTGCTTTAAAACAACTTTAATATTATTCTACCATATTTTTCTATACTGGGGGCGGAGAGAGCTAAGTCGGAACACTTTCCTAGACTAGGGGGCTGAATTACTGATGACTTGTGTTTCGATGGGTTTTTCACTTGTCCAGATTGTCCAGACCAACTCTGGGGTATACCCAGCCTCCTGTCAAATGGGTACAGAGGGCAAAGTAGCTGGATTAAGCCCTCAATCTATTTTCAAAGTTAAAAGGGGTGGAAATATAATCCTGCTTTTCTCACGTGCTTTCATGTACAGCTTTACAATTGTGTCTACCTTTTCCACGTGGTTTCTTCATTGCAGACTTTGAGTCACTTGATGTAGTAAGGAGTAAGACAATGAAAAATATTTAGCTAGGCGGTGTTGTTTTAATGACACAAATTCTGATACTTGAAGTAATACCGTATTGCTCCGGGCAGAAAATTTGTAGAAGAATGTGTTTGTGGTTCACGTTAAAAACTTTAAATATTCTTATTGAGTGTCTATCACGGATTTGACATTTCATTTGCAGTGGGTAAGTTATGATTACCAATAATAATTGATACAACTTTAGTAGGTCACTTTAAGGTAGCACATTTGCGTTGTGGTATTAAATATAAATAAATACTACAATAAGTCAAAATAATATTATATTCAGGAAAAATAAAGGCTACACGTCTCAGCTGGAGTGATAAGCTATAATCAATCCTAATTACAGGAATATAAAGGGGGGTATATATTACAGGTTTATTTCAGATTTTAGGTTCTAACATTCACACACTAAAATACATGTATAATTTAGAAAATACAGAATTCCTGAAGTGTATAAATACAATGATTTATATTCTTCAAGTTACACATTTTAGGCATGGTATATTTTCTGCACCTTACGCGTATCTTAGCTTGAGAAAGCTGAGATGTCAAACCTAAAATGTAGTTGTAAAATACACCCCCCTTTGTACTAACGAAATTGAGCTTCATGACGTCTATTCTGTTTAGCAGAAATATGGATATTTTATTCTCCCTGAATCTAATGTGTTAACTGATTGCAATATTCATTTGTTAATAGTATCTCAATCGTACCTTACGGATCATGAAAGATCATTTCAATTAAAAATGAGATCTTGCATTTCACATGGCAAGAATCTATACACATTTCAGATTAAATACTTTGTAACATAATAGGGCGATATTAACGTGCGGTTTTAATTTTCCTGATACCTGAAAGCTTGAATTACCACTGCATACTAGCACAGTAAAGGTAACTTTTCATAATAAAATACACATCATAATTCTACCGTTGTGGGTCGAAATCTTAGTGGCGATAGTCATATGCTGGACACTACTTTGTATGGTTCTAATAGAGACACAATGTTACGAATGTGGTTCTTATTTTATAAATTAAAATAATGCAACTGATTCTATTGGGCCGACTGGATGGAGCAAATCTCTGCAACCTTGTAAAAACAGAAGACTTTTTCATGTTATATAAACTAAAAACGCTGGTATGTCCTGATTTATGTAACTTGAACACAATTACTGCTGTTGCTCGGGCAGAGAGATTGGCTTTATATAATGGAATAAAGTGTTTTTACTTCACCTAAGGACGGAAGTCTGCAGTTCCAGAAAGGATACGTTTCTTTTAAAAATCATGCCATGGAATGTCTATATACTTCATCTATAAAATATTATTAAAGCTATTAATATTCGCCTCTGTATATGTTAGTAAAATTGATCGTACACCTCTACAGGTAACGTAGTCCATTAATTAAAAATCTCTATCAATATATTGATAACTGTATGAAACACGATGTTAAAATTTATAGCCAAACACTACAGATTTATCCTCGATTGATACATCAAACTAATTACATGAAAACCACTAAGGTTCGTGTTTGATGCAAATTTGCTTTTGAGCAGACGTTTCAGCAATGTTGTAAAATAATGTATTCCGTTATGTGAATCTTGTAGCATACAGGTACATTAGTAACGGTACAACGGTTGCAAGCTATGCTTTAGGAGTGTGTCAATATTAATACTAAATGGTCTTTCATGAGGAACAAAGGTGTAATTGTGCTAAACATTTGTACAGATGAATAAATTCACTTTCCTGCTAACATTTATATTGTTTGGTTACGGTTTTATCACAATTTGTATTAACCTTTTAAAGACGAAACTTATCTGTTTTATAAAAGGACTCGCGTCTTACCGCGCGGTAAACACTGAAGCAAAAAGAAATTGCGGGGTGCTAAAGAGACTGAACACTATACGGTTAGTTACAGTGGAGTAGACAGACACATCAGAGGCCAGTCAGGAGTTATGATATGGATCTACAAGTTAATATCAAATAAAATAGACCACTATAAATTCTGGAAAGACAGAGTTATAGAAACAAGACTGAAAACACAAAGAGGACACTTAACAATATTAGGAGTATATGTCCCGACAGAATGCCGGGATGAATTAAACGAAGAATTTTATGAAACACTACAGAAGATATTGGATAAAGTGAATAAAAACTACTACATAACGTTGGTAGGGGACATGAATGTCAGAGCTGGAAATAATAGAGTTGCTAACGTAGTGGGTACAAACGGAGAAACTACATTAAACAGCAACGGTAGAAAACTGATAGATTTTTGCACATTTAATAATTTGAAAATAATGAACACATTCTTTAATCACAAAGAAATTCATAAATTTACTTGGGAAGCAAGAGGACACAAATCAGTTATTGACTACTTTATAACAAATATGAAAAATGCAAAGGTAATTCAAGACATTAGAACCTACAAAAGCAATGAAGTAGATAGTGACCATTACTTATTACGTGCAAAAGTAAATTTTCCACCACGATGGCTAAACAAGGGCAACAAAAGTACCCCACCAAAGCAGGAAGAATTTTTTAAAGTAAGATTGTTCAACGATGAAAGCACAAGATGGCTGTACACCCAAAGAGTGAAACTACACTTAAACAATACAATGGAAAATGAAATAGGCATTGAGAAGGAATGGGAAAACCTACAAAACATTAAAATCAGCAGCAAATGAAAACCTAGGAAAAATAAAGAGAAGAACCAGGAGAAAGTATTTAAAAATATGGGATGACCAAATAAAAAATTAATAGAAACAAAGAAAAATCGTATAAAAATGGCTGAATTCAAAGAAACTAGAAGACAAAATAGAATACAAAAGAAACACAGCACTGGCCAAAAGAGAAGTAAGAAGACGACAAAGAATTTCCTGAGACAAGTTAGTTACAAATTTAGAACACGAAACATACAGGACCCAACCTAAAGTGTACAAAATTTTAAAACAAATTAGTAAGGACGTAAAAGAGACAGCACGCATTCAAGGAAACATAGACGAAAATGTATTCTTTCAATACTATGAAAAGTTATGGAACACAACAAACAAATGAATCACAATTAGAATACAATTCAACCGATTACTTACATGCTTCCATAGCCTTAGATGAACTAGAAAAGGCCCTAAAATTAATAAAAAATGGTAAAACCCCAGGACAAGATAACATTAACTCAGAACTATACAAATATGCACCAGAAGAGTTCAAACTGAGTTTACTGCAATTCTTTAACAATATATACAGAGAAAATCGCATTCCAAATGAATGGAGAAATGCCGTTATAACCCCAATATTTAAGAAAAGGTGATAGAAGGGAACCCAAAATCTACAGAGGAATTACTATTCTGAACACCTGTTATAAGATATACTCTAAAATCCTGAATATGAAACTGCAGAATTACTCAGAAGAATTTATGACAGAAACACAAAATGGATTCGGAAGGGATGGTCATGCACGGATCCAACGTTTTGCCTCAAATAATTAATTGTAAAAAGAAGGGGATTTAACTTGGAAACACATTTGCTGTTTATAGATTATGAGAACGCATTTGATCACATAGAAAGACAGATTTTATTTAACATTTTGAAATCCAGACATATCCCAGACACATTGTTAAAGGCAATAGTGGATATTTACACACAAAATAAAATATTGATAAAATTTAACAACAATCTATCAAAACCAGCAGAAATTAATAAAGGAGTACGCCAAGGTTGCCCTCTCTCACCTACACTGTTTAATATATATTTAGGCGAATTGATAACTAAATGGCAAAAAACAGGGCCCAGCAGGAAACAAAACTTAAAAAAAAGACAACTGTCAACGCTGTTATTTGCAGACGACCAAGTCATAATAGCAGACACAGAAGATAACCTACAGAAAGCTGCGCACAAATTGAACCAAATAACAACGGAACGCGGTTTAACCATATCTGTACAGAAAACAAAATCGATGGCATTTAAAGGCCGAGATCCAGTAGGAACTAAAATTGTAATAGATAACAAAATCATGGAAAAGTAAATTCTTTTAATTACTTAGGAAACATGATATCTTATGAAAAATAACTGAACATTGACAACAAATTACATAACTATTTGAAAATTACAGGTATAATAAATAATGTATTTAGACCACAAAAAACCTTTAAGAAAACAAAAGTAAAATTATACAATACACTAGTCCTCCCACTTCTGTTATATGGCAGTGAAACTTGGACTATTAAAGCAAGGGACGCCAGAAGAATAACAGCAGCAGAGATGAAATATATGAGAAGAAGAGCAAGATAAACTTGGTCAGACCACAAAACAAATACACAAATTGCAAAGGAATTAAAAATAACATCAATTCTGGACAAATTACTGGAATACAAGAGGAACGGGATACAACACGTAAATAGAATGAGTTGCAGTAGATTACCCAAGGTAATGAAACACTATTCCCCAACTGGCAGAAGGAAACCTTTGAAGAGGCTTCTGGATACGTGAGACCGGAACGGGTAAACAAGTGGCCCAAATTCATGATGATGATGATGATGCTGATGATGACGATAAAAGGACTCGCGCCGTACCGCGCAGTAAACACTCTCCACGTCGGTTGTACAAAACCAGCCTATTAATGCTGTATAAGGATAAAGTCGCTGTTTGTTCTGAGATCCGTGCAAACACATAAAAGCAATGTGGGCACCACGTAGAATTTTTGAATGTTGAACTGTCTGCTACATAAAGTAACAGCTAGAATTTAAAAGGTTAAAACGGGCTACTTACCAACTCATGTCACCTCTCCAAGTGCAGTTCCTTACGGACGCAGCCCCCTCATATACGCCACCTGTAAGATCAATACACAAATCAGGAACGGTGCAGTGCAGGTAAAATCGTGACCTGTTAACTAGGGCCTAATACACAACTTGTCACTGGGTGACCACTCTCTGGTATGGTATGCATAGCTGCGGTGGAACAAACACGTCGCCATTGATATTTAATTAGTGGACACGGTAATGGGCCGAACCAAACAGAGGTTAAACGTACAGAGTCGATACAGTTGAAATATTTATTTAGTAGTGTTATACGTTTCATTACAGCAAGGTGCATGTAGTAACAAGCTGTGTGTGCGTCTGTGTTACCATCAGAAAGGCGAGACGAGACAGGTAACGTTGTACTTACTTATTTAGCGACACTGATAGTAGCTGTGTCTAAATGGCATCGATTGATAGCTTAATTAGCAAATAATGAATTGGAAAGGATTTTGATCAAAGCCGTCGTTGCGTAATTTTTATAGCTATTTCGGAACTTGCTTACAGGGACAAAGGGAAACCACGCAACCCTTCAGAGAGGTTAACATATCTGCGGGCCGGTGTTCTGTACCCGGCAATTCCAAAACCCATGGTATAAACAGACGAAAATAATTCTTCCTTATTCTGGATTATAATGTTTTTTGCTGCAATTAATTAACATTCCCAAATTATTTGAAAGCACGATTACTTTCTTAATATTTCTCCGTAATAATCACGCGATTTCTTCTAAGTACATATAAGTTCTACAACTCGAAATCTTTGTAGTTCGCGTTACCGTGTATAAAAAAATTAATTTACATCAATACTTTTATATAGGCATATTCTCAGGGACTTCACCACACACATAACTGGACTTCAGGGCATTAGCCTCCCTTCTGACACTTCAAAAGCCAAATAGTAACATACTTTGGGCCTAACTTGTCATTCATTCTCATATTTTGTGGAAGCAACAATGATTGTTGGAAAGCACTTGACTAAAGACAATGTGTGGACATAAGAGAAAATTGTCCTTTTCCTAGTAATGGGGCAACGGCGGAATGAAATTGACAGCGGAAAACCGAAGAACTCGGGGAAAACCTGTCCCAATGCCACTTGGCCTACCAAAAATCCCACATGGACTGACCCGGGATCGAACCCGGGCCTCCGCGGTGGGAGGCCGGCGGCTAACCGCCTGAGCCATGGCCCGGCCGGACATACGAGAAAATAAGTGTTGAGCAGCTGAAGATAGTCACACAATGGGCAACTCTGTGATTTATGTTCCTTACAAAATTTTGTTGCCGATCCCAGTGGCCGCGCGGTCTAAGGCGTGGGTCTGCGGCCGAGCCCTTGCTGGGATCGTGGGTTAGAATCCCACCGGGGGCATGGGTGTTTGTCTCTTGTGAGTGCTTAGTGTTGTTATGTAGAAGTATCTGCGACGGTCCGATCCCTCGTCCGGAGGAGTCCTACCGACTGTGGTGTGTGTCTGAGTGTGATCAAGTGAAAATAATAAAAAAAAACTCTACACCTGCTGTGAATAAGTAGGAGAGGTAAGGAGTGCGAAACGAAACCAAATATTGTTAAGACTCTAAGATTAAGGGGAACGTAGTGTGCGGGACATGTAATGAATGTGAAATGTACACAAAGCCTCGGCAGACAAAGTGAACCGATGAGGAACCGATGAGACTACTTGTCGCACCCGAGTGTAGGTAAAAGGAAAATATTAAAGTCGATCTTAGAAAATAATATTTTAACCTTTTAAAGCCTAGCGGTAACTTTACATATCACCAGGTTTAACATTAAAAAATTCTACGTGGTGCCCACATTGAGTTTATGTGTTTTGTACGGATCTCAGAACAAACAGCAACTTTTGCCTTATAAAACATCAAGAGATTGGTTTTTATAACCGAAGTGGAGAGTGTTTACAGCGCGGTACGCACTGAGTCCTTATATAAAACAGATACGCTTCGTCTTTAAAGGATTAAGATGCGGACAGAATGAATAAGGATCTCGATAGGAACCAGCGTAGGACTCCTGGGAATAAGCAGGTGAAACGTTGGGACCCATAGACTGATTTTTTCAGTGAGCTCCTTGGCTTGTATGAGGTACTGTAATTTTTTTAATGAGCCCCTAACGAGTGGTTCTCTTCCATGGAGATGGTTAGATTTTTTATTGCATTAAACATTTAAAGTTATAAATTTTTATCAGCTGGGTATTTTGAAGGATTTAGTATAGCACGAAGACAGACGCTGTAAAGAAGGATAAATACAAGCCTCTAATTAATGCTGAACTGTCTCGAAAAATCCATCGCTAGGAACGGTTTCTTCAAAACCGTAGTACTACCACGCTATAAACACTCTTCCATATATATAAATATATATATATGTATATTTATTTTTTAAATGTAGGCAATAAACA
The DNA here is from genome assembly GCA_013340265.1 of Coptotermes formosanus. Lineage (NCBI taxonomy): Eukaryota > Metazoa > Arthropoda > Insecta > Blattodea > Rhinotermitidae > Coptotermes > Coptotermes formosanus. Next base: position 687,623 of record BLKM01009427.1, on the reverse strand, counting down.
CTGTCTTAACAATGTAAACATTACCATTTTCAGACTATTTTTCTAAGCAATCGCCAGTTAAACATTTCAGAAATTTTTGTGTATATAGTTGCTGGTTCTTTGATTTTGATGATGCTTGAACAGTGACTTATTTATCAACAGGATTTGAACAATTTACTTTTAGCTTTAAGGCATTATTACGGAACTGACTAACAAACTTAACAAATAACTAGGTAAATAATAGTTCACCAATTGACTATTTAGCTGAATAAGTAACTAACAATTCCATGGAAAGGAGACTCCGTTTAGAAGCCAGTGTTTCAAAGGGAGCCTGAAACTCCACTGTCCCCTTCACAAGGGCGTGTCAATTCTCCCGAATATCAGCTACAAAAATACAGTCTTCGTAGTTAAGTTTTATTTATTTAAGATTCTATTTTCATATTACGCTCCCATTACGCCTAGAACATCCAGGTATTTAAGACGCAAAAGGCTTTCTCAAAAATTGTTTAATAAAAAATTGTGAAATATATGCATATAAGTAAACCATGAGAGAAAGCAGGAGGAACAGAGACAGAGAGAGACCGAGAGATAACGAAGCCTCAATTACACATGTATCACATTTTACAATTGTAAACATTACGATTTACCCGAAAAAGAAGAATCTGATTGATAAAATTAAAAGAGTATAGATATGACTTAAAAACTTAACACACGAGTATTTAAAGTGCACAAAATAAATTAAACCACTTCGTACGCTCCTACATACGTCTTTATTGGTTCATTCAATTACACATTGTTCTAAGGTGGTTCATCGAAATTTTGATCAATTTACACTATCACTAAAATAGTTCAGCTCAGAATGCCACTTATGACGTGTCAGAGTACGATTAAATGTCATATGAATTACGCATATATGTTCATATATATATATATGTGTATGTGTGCACCCTTACATGTGTAGGTGTTATTAACATTTAATTTTAACGACGAAATTCTTACTTCATAAAATTTGTTGCCAACGCGTGACAAGGCTTTGTTCTACAGTTTACTTCACTCACATCTCTTCAAATAGCGGATCTCTTTTTTAAAAAATTTTTTCCTCTCATTATAATAGTTCACATTATGTTTTCTGAATGATGACACTGTGTAACCTTGTGCATGGCTACCGATATTTCGGAAGAAAGTACTGTCTCTATCAATTCGATATGCGTATGTGTGTCCACGTACAAGACTACACCGTGTCAAAACCCACAGCACCATACTGTGAAAGCCCACAGCTATGATATATTGAGAATTATCGTCCATCAATATAATACAACACTGTACTTAAGGATGCATCGCCGAATCAAATGTTTAGAAATTTTCGTTTAATTATAGCGTTCTGGAATTATTCACATGCTTCGGGTTACATAGTGTCTACGTATACACAAGAACTCGAATTTTATCGCAGTTCCGATTGCAATTAGATGTACCTGTTAAATAATATCACAGTGTACCTGTTGAAGTGACGGACTCAGTTTTGTTTCAGTAGCGTGTTAAGTAAATATTTAGTTGCTTCCACCAGTGTGATGTACCAGCGTCATTAATGTTTATAGCTTTTCGACCGCAAGGCGCAGGTAAAGAAAAAGAACAGAAGTCTACAGTCTACGTTGAGTTTCGTTTTAACAGTGTGTATCCACAGCCTGTTAACTACAGGTTATTCTGTGACATCCTACTGGAAACAATTACTGGGGCACGAGTATAAGATGGATAAACGGACTAATTTCTTATCAACACCTTGACGCAATAAGTTCTTGTACACAATTTTTAATACACGTACTGTAGACTTTTAACGGTCACATCAATGGATAACGCAAAATATTTTAAACATTCAACCACCGACACTAGACGAGGTTTGTCGAAATTTTAAGGACTTCTGAATAAATACGGCTGCTCTTGAAAACACAATTTTTAATCTAAAAGTTTTAAAATTTAAATATTTAGTCGCCACGGCGACTTGGCTCCTGGTATTTGTCCACGTCTGATTTAGTGTTGGTGCCGATATCCTTAAGCTTCTTTGCACAAACTTTCAAAGGATATATTCCATAATGTATTACGTACAGTCACTGACGAAAGTCTTGCAGTTTATTAAGCTTAACTGAAACTGGTAACAACAAAATGCAAATCTGTGAAAATTTATAATATATTACATCAAGAAAATTGTGAAATTTTTTGGCTTGTTGTAAAAATTAATTTATATCATTATCTAAATTAAGTTAATTTGTAATAAATAAACTTGAGACAGGCAATAGACCGACGTCTGATGGAATCCTCCCACATTAAATCCTGAACAAAATGTATGTTATTTTTACGACATACCTACATAGGGTATTTATCATATAATGTAAACCAAGTTTGACATGAAAAATTATGGTTGAAACTTAGAAACTCCCGAAAATTTGTGACAAAATTAAATGCATCAAATTTTAAAATATTGAAACTTTTTTGGAATACATGAAAAATAAATTTAAGTACATGATAAATGTAGGCTAGGCTTCATTTCGTTTCAGTATGTTTGAAAATAAGCATTACCTCACAATATACAGTAAATGCCCCCCAAAGTGAGATTTTAAAATCTGTTCAACCGTGTAGGCCTTTATACGCAATATGTGTACCAATGGATAAGGTATCGGCATGAGGCGTACTTTATACGGCCGAAGCAATGGCAGCGTGAAAATTATTTTCTAAAGTTTAGTTATAAATTTAATTTTATTACATTGAAGTTCATAATAAATGATGTTAAAATTATTAATATCATTATTAGAATCTTACAGGAAGATTATCACCTTTGAGAATGAGGTTTTTCTAAATTATCTTTCTGTATTTAGCACGTACTTCACAGAGAATATACTCCATCAAAATCAGGAAAAACTCTCGGTTAATGCCTAGCGTGAAATAATTGCTGCTCACTTGGATAATAGCAAGTAATGCAGAAAATACATTTCTGGACAAAGTGTAGAATATTTAAATGTTAAATGTGGTACGCAGCAATCATAAATTCTAAAGGAAGGAGTAGATATAAACTTCCTTGTTACATTTCAGGCCTTATAATGGTGCCTTAAAGCACCAAAACTCTAAACACAAATATAATAAATATTTTTTTTTAAATTATGAACCAGTCATATTGACTGTGAAAATAAACCTGATAAAGAAAAGGTCGTTCGGTTTTGCACGTTGACGGGCTTCAGTACACCACGTATGGCAGACGTGGCTTATTTTTAAAAACATGAACTAATTTTTACAGTTTTCTGTTAGGGACGGAAGAAACTTTACAAGTAGAGTAAATGATAATCTAATATTAGGGAGTTTATAAGTTTTTCTGGAAACGCACGTGCGTAAGTCAACTCTTAGGGAAAACAAGTTTCATTTCTTCCCCAAAACACGTGCACACGCAGCGGAGTCAGTATGAGCACGGCGCTATAAGCTGTACCTGGGTACCACCTCTGATTCCATCACATTATCACAAAGTTTTATGACGCGGTAGTCTTCAGTAGTTCTGCAAATTTCAGTTTCTGTGTTCAGCACGTACTTGCAGGTGCAGTACTCTGCCTTGTGTGTTACAAACCAAAGAAGAAACTTCACTGTCCTTCAACAAGCATGGGGCTCTTTCCTTGTCAGTAGGTCAGTACTGCTGTTACATAACAAGGCTGCCCTTTGATAAGACTGTATTCGGGTGGAGGTATAAGGCAGAATGTGTGTGGGTGGAGTAAGGGTCGGAAGGTGTAGACAGAGTGAAATGAAATTACTCGGAAAAAATCAGTTCCAATGCCACTTTATACACCACAAGTCAAATATGAACTACCATAGTACCGGATCCCCGCTGTGACATGCCGGCGACTAACGTCACCCTCAAGTCTTTAAAAAATGAACACCGCATGCTTAATAAATCAAAGCGTCCTAATGTTATTAAAGATCAACTTCAGGACTGAGGAATCGAATTGCATGTAATACGCTTCGCAACACTAGCACATGTTTTTAACATTCGTGGCTACAGGTCGTGACGGCAAATATCCGATATATGTTTCAGAATTCCTTTGCATGCTTCCTGTTACGTTCGTGGTTAAGGTATAGCAAATTGAGGGACATTACATTCTGAAATAATCCTATCTTGGACTCCAGGTTTTAATAAAGCCACTAAGGAATCTTCAGAACCAACACATATTTGCTACTGAAGACCAAACTGTCATGCGTTTTGGTTTTTAAATAAGCGATAATCAGGGAGTGCAAAAATTAGAAGGACATGTAATTTACAACAATACAAAAGGTATTCAAAATCGAATTTTCGAAGTTGTTACATTTAGTATTCATACACATCATGAACATTATGTTATCAAATCTTTAAATAAAACATTCATAAGAATATGACCGCTTATCGCTTTTCAGAAAGTAGATCAATAAGAAACTATAGAAAACTAAAATAATTAAGATATAGCAGCGATCAGATATGTCTTAAACCGTAGTCCTGAAGTCCAGAGTGTTTATGATCTGATTCTCAAGCAAATGACAGTGTTTATATAGGAATGTATGCATATATATGTACACGTATGTATGAGAGAAAGAGAAAATTTCTTTCCATTTACTGACTTTCCAAAGCTCATTTCAAAGACACAAATTTGGAAACATATGCAAAATATTTAATTTCATTGCTCGGTGAATTTTCAAGAGAAAAATTCAAGTGACTTAAGACTTCGCCCTAAGAAGATTACCGTTGTTACTCTACCATAGTTTTCCACATCATCTCATAAACCGCACGATTTTCGGAGAAACGTTATTGAACATAAAACGTGTGCTTTAATTTTATCTACAACTTTTTCTGAAACATTTCTCATTCTAAGAAGAACTGAGCGAGATACGGCCACAAATGTATATTTGTCTTCATGTAAAGTACTCGTTATTCTTGTCAAATTCTGATAAAACTTGAATTTTTCCCACATATTTTAGAAAAAAGTTAAAATATTAAATTTCACGAAAATCTGTGCAGTAGGAGGCGAGTTCTTCTATGGAGACGTAGGCGCCAGGACGGACGTATGAACGAGCAGACAGACACGACGAAGCTGACAGCCGATTTTCGTAATTCTGCGAACGCTTCTAAGGATAGTGGCACATGAAACTGAAGAACGTATATTTTCCGCCTCTCCAACTTTTTCATGCTTAAAAAGATCGACATTGTACGTATAACGTAATGTTGTGGCACATACGCCTAACCATTGTTACAACAGAAGACCAACAATGCCTTTCTTGTGTTCGTGTTGCCACATGTCACTTTCACCAATATAAAAATATCGAGTGTTGCGCAAAAAGACTGTTATGGCTGATGTCTATCGCTAGCAACAATAAACCTTACTTAAGTCTTCATGTAAAATGCCTGATATATTTTTCTGATTTTAACCAAATTCATATTTAAAAGTCCCCAATATCAAATTTCACGGAACTCCTTTAAGCGGAAGCCGCGATGATATATGCGGAAAGACAGACACATGGACATAAAGAAGCTAATAGGAGCTTTTAGCAAATATGCAAAGGCTGCTAAAAATGTGATATTTTGTTTGTGACACAGTACAGTCTGGTGGGTGCTTACCAACATTTCGGGACAGGCATGTTACCTCCATGTTAAACTTATCTTTTACCATGAAGAAGAAGAAGAAGAAGAAGAAGAAGAAGAAGAAGAAGAAGAAGAAAATATATTGCTCTGAAAAGTCTATGCCCTCGTAACAGACTGCAGATAATCGCAAGTCAGAAACCAAAGTATAAATCTTCACTACTTTCAAAATATCAAATATCTTGTCTTATTAGCGTTCTCAGGTATGAGTTAATACAGAAGAATATCTTCTTCACAAATTAAAATGTGATATCAACCAGCTCTTGTAATTAAATAATTCAAAGGAACATTTAACACTTTAAATAAGAGGCCCCAATATACCCTATATACCTACGTACCGAATTCAAATAAAACAAACTATGCATTTTAGTCACTTAGTATTTATATGTATTATACGATCCTCAAAATAAACAACAGTTACTTCCATAACCAGTCTTAAGGGTTTGGTCTTTGTAGCATTTCACTTAGGAGAGCAAAAAAATATTTTAGTATCACTTAGCTAGTTTTAAACTTTAAAACAACTGACTGTGCAGGATAATTACATGTCACACTAAAACTCGGTGAAAGAAAATATAAAATTGCAATTTCCTCTACTAGTAAAGTCATTGGAGAAAAATAAAGACAGGTTTTTGTTGAAAAGGAGCGTAACATATAAATACGCTTGATACGATTATCATCTGTTCGAGAGAGTACACCCAGTTACTGAAGGGCAACATGAGAGTGTTACGATGGTATGTGCCAAAACACCCCCTTATGGGCTAACACTGGGGAGCAAATATTTTACAATAATTAGGAACCACCCAAAATTCTAGGCGCCAGAAATTTGACAAGAAGCAAATTCCATACTGAGGAGCCACAAATACTGGGCGCCACCGTAAGAAAATGTATGCGTCGTCTACGAACACATTATTCTGGTAATATCTCATCGCACATTTCAGTAGTGTAGCCGGTCTTCTGATTAATAACCTTCTCCTCTGATTCACGTTAATTTGTTTAAATGTGCTAAGACTGGAGGGCCAACAGCAATGCAAATCCACATAACATTTACAGAAAATGGCCAGCCTTTTGTCGCTACACTTTGCTTAAGAGCGTTTCTTGTGTAACTTTGAACTGATTAATACTCTCACATAGGATATTACGAAGACTTGCTTCTTCTGAGTTGTGACACCATGCATATGATTATGTATTTGCCTGTACACACGGTTTCATATTTCAGAAGAATTTAATATACGTCCACTGGACTTGTGCAAAAGGAACTATGATTTGCACTCAAAATTTTCATTACAAGACACTTAGGAATCGCAGAGAGATTTAGTGTAATGAGGTTCGTGTACCTATTTGTGAAAAGAACCTTATTTCTGATACGCACGAAAACACTTCGTATAAACGTGAGGTGTGAAAGATTTGAGAATATTCTGCGTAAGTGTTACACTTTATTACGTAACAAAAAACATATTTGAATATTTGAAACTGGAAAAGTGTGTTTGTAAATTTACGAAGAACTATTTTGTGGAAATATCACTGGGTTTTCTTGGATAAATTTAAGAAGACAACTGGGCTATTGCCAGCAGAATCGTTTATAAAATTACGTCCCTTACCGTATAAACCAACCGAAATATCTTTACCCGTTAATGACGGCTTTCTGCAACATAGTTTTATGAAAAACCTGACAGCACTTCTGTCCGTTATGAGTTCACGTATTAATAAAAATTAATCCTTTTCGTATTTACAAAATATTTAGTTAAAATGCTTTAAGCCAGTAAAATTGAGTCACGTAAGACGCTATTTCTTCGTGTTCCAATCATAAATTCCCCATAAATTTTAGTAGAAATCTTTCAGTTACTTTAATAGCTCCCCTATGACTGTGAAGCACGTAATTTCGTGGTATCTTTATGTTGTACGACTGACACGTGTTACTTCGTTGGTTGAAGTAGCCATAAAAGCAAAAACAAACGCATGTATTTAAAGGGTATTTTTCACTCCAAGAATTTGGCTCAATTTTTCATCATCAGAATTTGAACTTGAAATTAAATAGCACGCAAAAGTTTCTGATTGGATGATAATTTATTTTATTTGCATATTTTTATATCAGTAACCTTATCGTTTATTATCGCATGCAAATATTATACTCAAAATGTAACTTGGTATCACTGTAATCATTATGACAAGGGCACAAATTAGCTAGTGATGCCAAAAATTTAGAAACTTCGAATAAACTCTTATATGCAAGTACAATTCAATCAAGCTTAAGACAAATTTTAAAATCTTTTAACAATAATATAATGCCATTTTATATCTGCTTCACTCCCTATATAGTTTTCCTTTTGTGCCATCTCATATGTTTTCACTTAATTTCCCGTAGTTACGTGTACACTCTTATTGTTATTATACAATTAACGATTTGCATAACTCATTTATTTGCTTCATGTATCGTAGTATACATATTAATAACAATATGCTTAACGACGTGTTTTGATTTTTGTCTTTGAAGCTGTTCCCTCACTACCTTAATAAATTAATCTTTACAGTAGTTTTGAATATACGTACATCTGTTATCAGTCCTCATCATTGTATTAATATTATTATGTTTATTATAGTGTATTTTACTCCTTACTATCCATTAAAATCGTCTTATACTTCGGCTTATGTTGTCAACATACCTTAATTCTTATAATCGTTGCTGCACCGAACCCTTCCCGGTCTGCACACTATGAAGCCAAACACTGCACTAAGTGCTTAAGACTGCGTCATCCCTACGTCTACTTTCCGTTAAGTGAGTGTTCAATAGGGTAAACAAGGAGCAGTGACCTTGAGACTTGTATTCATATACAAAACATTCCTTGTGTTTAGTCAAATAGATGTCTACAAATTCTAATAGAGTCACTTCATTAACTTTATTAGGATTATTATTTGCTATCTATGTAGCATTGTCTGTCTTTCCTTACACGTGCTTATTCGTACGTATAGGCTATGCAGGATACATTCCGACTTATATTTATTATAATGTATGCCACGTATATAATCTGAATAATTTATCTGCATATTTATTCCAGTTTATCATATATATATACATTCATACATACATACACACACATACGTACGTACATACATACATACATACATACATACATACATACATACATACATACACACACACATACATACATACATACATACATACATACATACATACATACGTACATACATACATACACACATACATACATACATACATACATACATACATACATACATACATACATACATACATACATACATACATACATACATACATATACATACATACATACATACATACATACATACATACATACATACATACCTACCTACCTACATACATACATACATACATACCTACCTACATACATATACATACATACTTGTTTACAGTCAAAATATTTAAGTTTCTACATTCCATGATCACCGTAAGGAATTTTTTTGTTCAGTCTGTAGGAGTAAAAAAAACAGTCTCAGCCGAAACATGTTGGTTTTACAATAAAATTTTGAATGCACTTTGCCTTAAGATTTGCCGTAAAATTTGTGGGAATATAGGCGCAAAAGGTATGGATTTTCATGCCAGAATAAATAGATTCAAATTGGATCCGCGCTCTTCTGGGGCATTACGCAGCCTCGAGTGGTAGTTCTGTGCCGACTTTTCGGGACAACCTATTAGCTTAATCTTCAAGGGTCTTGGACTTCTTAACACTTGAAGATAGGACCCATAACTTGTCCCGCAACGTCGGTAGAGAACTGTCACTCAACGTTGCGTAACATGCCAGAAGAGCGCAGATGTCACACACATCGCGACCGAAACTTCAAATCATGCATAGATTGGACTAAGCTAACTAAGCAACTTATAGGGCAGGGTCAAAATTTCCCCTCATTTTATTAAACCTGCAAGTTCATTACCCTTTTCACAAGGACCTGTAATTTGCCCCTATCCTGAACCAGATTAAATCAAGTCTACCACTTCCTATCATATTCCGTTAAGATCTATTTTAATATCACCCTTCCATTCACGTCTACATCTACTAAGTAGTATCATTCCGTCAGGTTTCCCCAGCAAAATTCTGTATGCAAATAGATATGTTGTCAAATACGAAGGAAAAATTTAGTAGACATAAATGTTACTTATTCATATATCCGAACTAAGTTTCTTTATACACATGTTAAATACATTAGGCGATTACAGAAAACAGGCATTGTAATTATAGAGTTTATGTAACTAAATGTATGTTACAGCAAACATATCGGAGAATATTACGTAACTTTTCCTTCTGTCATTTGACTTAAGATACGCAACATTTTCTAGTGTCTCAGTACATATTCTTTTGCATCATAAACATAACTGCAAGAGATGTAACAGCCTGTGAGAAAACTGGTACTGGCGAAGGTGCAAATAATAGAGACAACGAATTCCCTCAAAATATTTATTGGCCATAAAAAAGAGCGGTAACTGAAAACGACCATTTTAACAACCTTATTCTTTTCAGATTAACGATAAAAATGTCCTAAAATCCACCATAAATTACACGCAGAATAATCAGAAAATTAATTCTACAATACTGAGAAATAGGCTATTTTCGTAACGAAATGCTTTAAGTGATTATCTACCGTAACGCCAAATACAAACAAATATTGCCTTCGTAACGCAGAATTCTCATGGATGTTATAGTGAATTATTTTATACTCCGAAAGTGACCCAAGCGCACAAAACAGCGTGGCATTCTCTAAGATCTGAATTTGCAGCAGCTCCGCCGCCAGAACTTCCAGTCTCGCGCAGAACACGTGACAATTTAAAATCCTTCGGTGTTGTCTACACATCCAAAACCACCCCCGATTAACGAATAAAATTTATATCAGTTAAGTATTTCAGCAATCTTTAAAATTTTCTACAATTGTGAAAAACGTCATTTGTTTCGAGTGACGCGGCTGACTCAGCTCACAGAGCCGTCAAATGTTGCCATCTGCCGCTTATGCATGCAGCGTAATCTGCAATGTGTTCCGCGTAAACCTGCCACGAGTACTTCCAGACAAACCCGTTTCAGATTCAAAAACAAGTACATGATTGGTTTATTTTGAATAACACATAAATCAAGCTGATTATTTTTATTTTGTGACGTCACGAATTTGTAAATGAGTAGCAATGTTGGTGCGGGCGAAATAAAAGACATACCTTAAAGTTCAGTGTTACGGAAAATATTTGCGGCAGGGCTTTCCGAATCTTTGCAGCCCATTTACAAAATTACACGAAGTTACACTGCGGAATATCGCAAGCCACAGCTGTGACAACTTCAGATGACACAAATATTACCACCCTTATTGAACAGATATTATGTTTCTGGTTGTGTGTAACTTAAATCACCCTCATGGAATTTAGAATCACACATTTGTTCTTGTAAGAATATTGACTTGGATATTTTCCATTGTGAAAATCTTACTTAATATAGGTCTACGCGACGTTTCGGAAGCTGGCACTTCTTCCATCATCATGTAAGATCACTATTTAAAAGGTATCTTTTTTGTTCCAATCGATATAGCCAATTTTTACTCCCGGAGTCACATAGCTCAGTAGGTGTAGTTACTAGATTACGGGTTTGACGAATGAAAGTTCTAATTCGTACACAGGAAAGAGAATTTTCCGTTCTCCAACACGTCCGGGCAGACCGTCGGTCCCACCCAGCCTTCTCTTCAATGGGTACTGAAAGTCAAGTAGGGGGTAAGCAAATGACATGCGAGGCTTACCATTCACATCCATCTAATCTAGGTTAAGACCGAATGATTTTCTACTTTCACTCCTCTATTATGCTTTCACGACATGCACAGGGAAATTTCACTTTTAAGTTATCTGCAACCCAATATTTTTTTCTCGATCTAATAAATACAAGTTTCTTAAAATTTCTTGTACCTTACTGCGGAAGCAGCGATAGAATCCGAAACACTGTGCGTAGGAATTATGCATCAGAGCGTGGACAGTGTCTAACGTAACGTTCCATCAATGAACCAAATTTTGGCAAAACGTTTAGAGAAATAGGAAAAATAATTAAAAATACCATTGCTTACCGAAACTATTAACGCTAAGGAAATTATAAAGAAACTGAAAATTTCACTATTATTTTTCTTCGAAGTCCACAATATCGAATACTTCACTTCCACCAACTTTTATACGGAACTATACTTCGCATCTTCATGACATTTTCGTGCCCCCAAAAAGAGCACAGCTCGGCTTATGCGCAACGTATTGAAACTTTACTGACTACGAATGGTTTACCAGGTACATATTTCGATTCCTCAGAGAGGAAATCAGTCACGACCAACACTGCATTAGTACAAACAGTAGATAGCAAAATTTATTGTGTGTATGCACTGTTACCGGTCGTAAGATTAGCGTAGGTTTGCAATGCAGTGTCGACGTTTCGGCTATCCGTAAGCATCTCCGAAAATTCATGAAATATATCTCACTTCTGCTCTGTTCGTTCATTTAGAGGTAGTGACTGTTAATATTTCAACGTCCAGAAATCGCCAAAAGTAGTAGTAGTAGTAGTAGTAGTAGTAGTAGTAGTAGTAGTAGTAGTATTTCGATAGGTTTTATTCAGGTGCTGGCTCGGCAGAAGAAGTGCCCGCTATAAGGCCAGCACAAGAACAGAAAGAACAGTAATACAATACAAACACACAAAAAGGAAAAAGGGAAGACAAAACAAATAATATTGTATAGTTTATTTTATGCGATAATACATGTGACCAATAAACAACTGTCAACTTAGCACTCAGGCCTCGAATTACAAGAATTGTATGCATAAATAACCACAGTTACAAGAGGCATATGCAGAAAATCTGGTTATGATAAGGAAGATATAAAACATATTACGTCAGGTTGTAAGATTTTGGTGTCAAGAGATTACAGAACCGGACACAATAATACAACAGAGGAGAGGCATAAGAAAATCTTTTTCAAAATCATAGTAAAATTAATTTCAGCCGCATAGTAGATATATTCACCGGAAACTCAGCCATACTTACAGGTTTTAGAGGATAGGGCCACAAAATAAATGTAGACTAACAATGAGAACTGATGAAGAAATACGGCACACGGAACGTGATATTACGTTAGGAGATAACAGCAAAAGTTACATATTCACTATAGACGTCCATAAAGCCGAAAATATTTAAATGGCTTATCAAAGTAAAATCCAGAATTACATACATCAAATTAGCATATTATATGAAACAGAAGTGTCATACGGAAAAGGTGAAAATAGTTACGATAGTCCTGTCAGGAAGTGCTGTCCCGAAGACCCTGCAAGAATTTTAAATTTCTGAATCTGAAAGAATTTCACAAAACTTCAAATGCTGCAGTACTTGAACTATGTCAAATTATCTGCAAATTCCCGTATTAAGTAATAACTGATAACAACACTTGTAATTACTTTGGCAAAGCTTGTGATTACAAATTAATCACTCTATCTTCTGAAGAAAACAAGTAAAATAATAAAATCCTTTATTTATAGCAGTAATAAAAATAACAAGCCCTATACAATCTAATCTGATCTAAGAGTTGGGCACTGAGAGGAGCTGAGTAATGCTGTATTCAATATGTTAACATTAAGTACACTTAATTAATTATATTACATAACCATCTTCACAACCCCAATGTAACACTTGTTATATAAAATTTATTTAAAAATTACGAGGCAACATGTTTCGATCGCTCAGGCAATCATCATCAGGCCTTATACAAGATAAAATTGAAGAAGATTTCCTGCCGATGAGATCTCGTGGGGCATTACAGTAAACCATTGGTTTTTGTGGTTATGTACAATATTAAAATGGTTGTAGTTCATAAAATACATCATAACTCTAATGGCGTGCCGATATTTTGAAGTCATAAAATAAGTGATTTGAAATTTGATTTGATATCAACACATCATTACAGTTATGCTGTATTTTATGAAATACAACCGTTTTAATATTGAACATAACCACAAAAACCAATGGTTTACCGTAATGCCCCACGAGATCTCATCGGCAGGAAATCTTCTTCAATTTTATCTTGTATAAGGCCTGATGATGATTGCCTGAGCGATCGAAACATGTTGCCTCGTTATTTTTAAATAAATTTTATATAACAAGTGTTACATTGGGGTTCTGAAGACGGTTATGTAACACTCGTATAATTAATTATTAGCCTCACACCAGCATGTAGTCCCTTAAAAACATTAAGTACACTGATATACATCACACTCCTATACACTGTTATAAAAAAGACAACAAATATGGTGGCAACTGTAATAAATACAAATATAAAATCTATTGCAAATCAAAGTATTACAGTTACAAAAATAAAGTTTCTCAAATAAACGCAAGGTCTACGTTAGTGCAAATTTAACTTATTTTATGCTTACAGACTGCTTAGCGTAATTGTAAATTATTTTGTGAAGTGTTACCAGTTTCGTGTCCAAACAGACAAGGTTTCTTAACTTAATTTAAACTAATCCGTAATCAAAAGAAAAATTATTCCCTATATTTACATTACACATACTTATATAATTCGGTATATTTCGAATAAGGAATGGGATATGGATTTATTTTCCCTGGGCCCAGTAATGAATTCAGGCATTATTTTGAATATTCATTTCATAATAAGAGGAAGATGTCCTCGTGAAGCAACGTTACACCGTACGATGTACGGGTGTGTGGAGATAAGGTTAGATGCATTTCAAATTTTGAAAACAGTAGGTTTTCTCATTCCGCGGAGGTCCGAACTGAATCCCAGGGCAGACCTTTTGCCATTTGATGTGGAAAAAGTGGCACTGATCATAAGCGTAACTTGGCTAACAACAATGGAGGGGCAAAATTAACCGTGGGTATTAGGAACTTTATTTTACAAAGGAGTCAAATCCGAAAGAGGGGAAAATTGGTCCCATAAAAGGCAAGTTTTTAATTTTCTTTTTTTTTCTGTCTATTTTTTACCATTATTCAATTAGTAACCATTCCTATATTGAAAAAATATTGGAGGGCATTTGCCCCCGCGCCCCCCGCCCAAGTTACGCCTATGACACTGGTACAGGAATTTCTTCGGGTACTTCGGCCTTCCCCTGTCAGCATCATTGAACCTGTGCACCACAGTCATTCACTCATCTACCAACGAAGCTAAAGATGCCTAATCAAAGCAACTGACAGCGTCGTTAAATAACATAAAAACAGACTGTCAAATTTGCGCTTTGCGCATATTCTGCAAGATTCTCTTTTTTAACATATCTCAGAGCACGACAGCTTTGTCGCATAGAAAGCCTGCATCTCTCCGGGTAGCCAGTAACACATTTCTCAGGGGCACGATAAAAGGGACACTTTGTGATTGCGGCTAACATGATAAATGTTGTTTTACTAGAAATGAAACCATTTAAATAAGTAATGACTCTAGCATCGCGGTGTGAAAGAAAGTTCAGATTCTCTTTAAGAAAAGAAAACTTTGGCCAACAAAGACTTCTAAATATTTCGAAACCAGGTGATGCAAGATGATAGTATCCTTGAAAAGAAATTAAAAGAGAGGACTCCAAAATTTTTAATTGGTTGTCAAAGGCACACCAAGTGTACGCATAAAAATTCACTCATTTAAATTTATGAGTTGGATAAAAGACATTTCAAATATAAGCATCAAAATTTGGAATTTTAGCCAAAATCCAGCGTTACCCTCTCTGTACAGACACTCTTCCATAACATATTTGGTGTTTCAATGCCAGAAATTTTATGTGTGTTTGTGCCATTTTAAATTTTTAAATAGGTTTTACAGTCACCTTTTCAATATATTGCAATTTAAAATTCGTTATTTTTAGTTTTCTACCGTCAGCAATAACAACATGGCAGACGGGCACATTTTTGAGGTGTGGGAAGGATTACAGCCACTTAATTTATCGTACTGAAATTGCGTAGATTCTCTTCCAGAAACATGAGAATTTTGCTGAGATAACACATTAGAAGACTGTAAAATAACAACATGGCAGCCGTGCGAAATCTTCTTCAGCTTTAAGTTGGATGGAAATAATTATAAACCATTGCAACTTGACATGTAGAGCTTGATGTGTATATATTAAGAACAAAAAAACTGTATGTGAAATTTTTTTTCCACAAATCAACAATTACAGGTATGCAGACTTGCGAAATGTTTCTGGTGTTATAGATGTCACTTATCCGTGCCACTCCATAAAATGTGTATGTATATTGACATTTCGGTGACAGTTAATTTAATTACATTTTTTTAGTCGAGAACTTAAAATTTCCAGTAGTGTTCTCGCTGTGATATTCAGGGTCAGAGACCAGAACTTAGAAGGCATGTTTCTGAAACATTATACAAATCTAAAGGACGAAACCTCAATGTCCATCCTAATGAGGGCTGCAAAAATTTACCCCCCCCCCCCCCCCAGCTGAAGACCAGGAACGTAACACTGTCCTGGAAAGCTCACACTTTTTCCTGATGTTTTCTATATTTATGCTACACAGAGCATTTATTTTGCTTTAAAATATGTGCTGCGAACATTTCGGGATAGTAAGATATTTTTCATTTAACTTTAAGGTTTATATTTCGAGTTTGTGAAGCACTTTCACCAAATATTCAGCAGCTCTGAATTTATACTTATTTCAGGTATCACTTTACATATATCAGCTATATCATAGCTATGGTGTAGATAACGGTGACAATATTAAAATTTCACTCATATATTTTTATTCGAGTTTAAAACTCAAAATTATCATAACCTATTCAAAATTGCAAAGCGTTTCTTTTATTGCTGTCTTAGCCACCGCAGCTCTCACGGGATGTTCTGGTGGATGAAGGCTTTATTTGCTGTACAACTGTCGTGCTGCGCGGCGATGAAAGAAAGACCCTGTACCAAGGCCATTTCTGTTCTCAATCTGTCGAATTTTTGTCTTTGCCTTACTTGTCAGTGCTGCTAATCGTATTGCGTATTCTCTTGCTGTTTTTGTTGTGATCTGTGATTCATGTTTCCCCTATAAGCTTCATGATAATATCTGCCATGACATTATACGGAGTACAGACTCGTTCCTTCCCAGTGTAAGCCTAAAGCAGCTTCTTTTTCCTCAATATGTCTGGATGAAATTCAGCTACTGCTTCCCTTAATGTTGGTTTCCAATCTGAAAAAAAAAACAGATATCGTATAGGTCCGGTGCGTGTAATACGTAGGAGAAAACACTCAGTTACTTTGCTTATAGTTATTTAATAACTTTATCACACATATATATAAGCAGACTTTTCTCCAGAATCTGCACACCCATGGTTTGGGTGATTATAAATCTTCCATCAAGTCAAGGTTTAAAAAAGACCAAAGAAAATGGTTAAACATTTTCAGTATTTTACTCCGCCCATAGTTTTTAAGCTGATTCAAACTAAAAATATTCGTTTTTAAAAAAAGATGAATCTTTCACCGGGGGGGGGGGAGGATAAGGGTTAGTTGTAAGGGTTAGAAAGAAGCAATTAATATCCAAATCCCTGTTACACAGATATTACGTGTGGCATAATTTATGGATGGGCTACAGCTGGCTATGCAGCGTCATCATGTGTTCGTACGGAAAGGAGAGAAAAGCCCGCGTTACCCTCCCACTACCACCCGGCAGACGGAACCACCCATCCTCTAGCGGCATCTACCTTGGCTCCGGCAGGCAGGCCTTCCTGACGTTGCAACCTGCGCATAGACGGATTCCGCCATGTGGCGCCGCCACCTTTCTAACGCCTCCACCGAAAAAAAGAAGAGAAAAAACAATCACAAGCCACACCCACTTAAAATAAAAATGGACAGGTGAACCATGCAGCCTTGCTACGAAGTGCGGGCATCGTGGCAGCGTATTTGATCACGTAGTCAAAAAAACAAATTGCAGTCGGCGAGCGGCGAGCGGGAAAATACAAGAACTCGTGCTGATGAGATGGAGCTTTGCCTTGCCCTAATGCTTCTAATTAATGTTCCTAGCGTTACTTTTATTATTAATTGTAATAACGTAATGTTACTATAATAAAACCAGCCGAAATATACTGTGGGTTTTTTTTTCGTATGCGAGTCAGCACTAAGGTCAGGCGTTCCTCTCTATTTTCTTTACGTTCTACTAAATAATTGCTTCTCAGAATACATAAGGGTAATAATATAAATTCGCATCCAAAGTTCTCTGCCGTACTTTTATGAAGATTACTACACAGTGGGTGAAAGAATTAAGTCACACTACACCGCACAAATGCTTTTTTACCTCTAAAAAACTCATTTTTGACCGGAGTATTTTAAAGCAGTTTTAAAACTATAAATATTTATTGTAATGATTTGTTTCAGTGACAGGCCTAAAGCAGCCTGCACCAAGGTATATAAACTCAAACATAATTCACAGGTTACAGATTGTGGGTTTCTGTGTTTGTGACAACCTTCATTTTTGTAGGTGGTTACCATCAGTAGGGCACGTTGTAAGAATGAGTGATGAGGGACATTACAAAATGGCCTGAAAAGCTATAACAAAGGGGAAGAGACAAAGAGGAAGACTACGACAGACTCAGGGAGGAGGGATACAGAAAATTTTGAAGGAAAGGTGCAGTGAATGTAAGAGAGTAAGAGACGTACCTTGATACGGTGAGAGATGGAAAGGTCCCTTGTAAACCCTTTACACCTTATTGGTAGAAGAGCTTCGACTAAATGAAGTGAAGGTGGCTGTTAGAGTTTCAGGGACACAGAAGCTTGGCTTCTATATTTAGATTTTTGGATATTTTTTCATCACCTCAGATTCAAATACAACCGTTCGGAAAGTCGACCTCTCTCCTTCTTCAGGAAGAAGAAGAGAGACGAACAATGTATTCTTGTGGACCCATAGAAAGGTATGATGTGCCTCTCCCCTTTCCACCTGAAGATGGAGACAGATCCAGTCTCCAAAACTATGTTAGACTATCAGCCTGAGGCCATGGACGACATGCAAAATACAAGTCATATCTGTTACAAAATACCATCGTAAAAATCCTTTAAGTCTGAATATTTAGTGTGGAAGGAACACATTCCTAAGAAAATTTTGAGTCTATCTATCGGAAGCCAATTGTTACGGCAGTGCCAAAGGACGTTGAATAACACCTCCACCCACCAATCTGTGGGACTCTTCAGGTTCCCCGGGCATTCTGGGATATGTGGAAATGAAATTGTCGATTAGCTTGCAAACGAGGGTTCTGTTCACCACCTTGCTGGACAACAGCCGGCCCTGGGGGTGTCAAGACAGAAAATAAAGAAGAAGATCAAGTGTTGTCTTATTACCAGCACACGACACTGGCAGTTTCTTACCAGCACGCACAGGCAGGTTCGAGAATTGAACTCTGACCCTAGTCCCGCTGCTAAGGCTAGGATTTATTCCCTTAACCGTTTAAAGACGAAGCGTATCTGTTTTATATAAGGACTCAGTGCGTACCGCGCTGTAAACACTCTCCACTTCGGTTATAAAAACCAATCTCTTAATGTTTTATAAGGCAAAGTTGCTGTTTGTTCTGAGATCCGTACAAAACACATAAACGTAATGTGAGCACCACGTAGAATTTTTTTAATGTTAAACCTGGTGGTATGTAAAGTTACCGCTAGGCTTTCAGAGGTTAATACGACGCAATCCAGGATAGATACGGGCCCTCTTACTGGACATAACCTCCTGAGAAGATATTTTCACATAATGAGGCTAACTGACAGTCCTTTCTGTAGGAAGCTTGGGGCAGAAAAGACCTCTTCTCACGTGTTGTGTGAGTGTGAAGCTTTGGCAACACTCAGACATACCTGTCTGGGTTTCTTTTCCTTCGATCCTGAGGATGTCAAAAATCTGGGATCAATCTGAAAATTTATTAAAGGGACAGGGCTTAAATGACATGAATTTCAGCTTAAGGAACACAAAAGGCCTGTCAAAGGTTCGCGTGCATCGGTACCGAAAGGATTCGAACCCATTACCTATCATAGCCTATTTATCTACCAGAAGACACGGCGACAAAATCCAGGAGACCAAAGCCTAGAGACGGGCCTCTGTGATGTGGCAGTTCAATTTATGCAGCTAAGAAAATATTTATCGTCGTGACAAAACGTTTAGATAGATACAGGCCTGTAGCTCTACCAAGTTACACATATATAAATTTTTGGCAGCGCTTGTTTCAGGACTACAGTAACATTCAGCCCATTATTTATAATTGCAACCTCTTCCAATGATTGAAGTAAGCAGCATAATTACTTAATAAAATATTTAATTGGAACAGAAGTGTGTAAGTCTATATTGAATTCCTTATAACAAATAATAAAATAAATATTTATTAAGAAAAGCGCTGAAAGAATTTAAAATACTTCCTACATAACACTGAAATTATTATTTCTAACGCGTTATTATGAAGCAAAAAAGGCTTAGATAGTAATTAGTTTGAAAAGTTGAAAAGAGATATTAAATCAGGCCTATTTGGGAAACATGGTGACAAATAGCTAGAAAAAATTACGAACATTTTAAATCTTTTAAATTAAAAACAATCTTTAACTCAGCCTGCTCTATAGAAAGAGAAAAGATCGAAAAATACAGAACTATACTTGTACGTTTACTGCCTCATATGTGGGCTGAAGAATATAAACTGAGAAGGATCTTTATCCTAAAGAACCAGACGTGACACAAGGCAGGAGGAAGCTGTTTACTGATGGATCCAAATTCTTTGTTTCACCAAATCTAATTACTGAGATAATATCAAGGGAGATGAAAAGGTGGAAAAATAGAGCTCGCAGAAACCAAATATGCAAACAAATTTAATAAAGAGCCATTACAATGAAAGATCATTTCAGGCATCCAGACGTGGAGGGGAATACAGTATTAAGACGTTTATTGAAGGAATTGGGTGTGATTTCGTGCACTTGATTCATCTGCCTCCTGCTACCTAACACAAATTTCCCATATAAAGGGGGCTGAATCCTAAAAGTAGAAATGTAGAAAATAATGTTTGTGAGGGCAAAATCCCTTACACGAATTTTTGAACTGAACGCAAGTGAAAATATTCATCCTTCTTACGAAAAATTTAATGCAATGGAAATATTTATTAATAATCTGGGGTAGGACAATAGATTTTAAACAAAATTAAGAAGTGTTTTCTACCTTATTTCACTGTCGCTGATTACACACAAAAAGTCGCGTATCACATAAATGTAAAATTCGCATCTACCTCTGAAATGAGTGATTGCGGTTTCATATAGCAGCAAAATATTTTTAAGCGACGTACAGGAAAGCTGGTATAACACCGAAACTTAATTACGTTTAGGTTATTTGACTTTCTATTCAAACGAGATAGAGTATTTTATAGGTTTAGTTATTCCAAAATTGTACGCCGCGTCAGTTTGCAAACAGTTACTATTTACCATTTACCAGTCGGCAGGAAAACTTTTATCTTCAGGAAAATCGTTGTGGAACCACTAGTCTCAACAGGTTTTGACTTCTGTATAGGGTAAAGCTACCAAGTTTCTATAAGTATCTCACGTCGTCATACCACACTTCATGTTCACTGTGGAAGTAAGGATGTGTTGAAAAGTGTAATTTGGTAAATTGAAATCAGTGATTTAGGGGAGCTTTTACCACCATTTTCAGTGTAGTATGCCCTGTGGTAAACTCTATAAATTCAGACACAAAGTCCCTTAAAAAGTTGATGCAACTCGACTAGACACAAGAAGCAACATATCAGAAAACCGTTTTATTAATAGGACATTGCCCGAGCCAGTTCTGTGGTCAAAATTGAAATACATTAATTTTCCGTAACAGTGTCCTAGGTTGTATTTCCTAACAACTGGCAAAGGTTGCTTAAAATATTCTAATTCAGTAACAAAGTGATAAAAACCACTTAAAGGAAAATTTCTATTGTCCTCACATCTACGTCGAGTTTTCGTAGCACTAACGAGTATATAAATCCTTTAAATATTTTGTTTTTCTGTGAGATTTATTTATTTAGGAATATTCGAATTTCCAATTTAGACCAAGTAATCTTGTACTTTAAGGTAGTGAGAAGCACGGTATGTGTTGTATTGCATCGATGTCATTCAGTAACACACTATAATGACGCCACTTGCATAAATTTAATTTTATTCACTTACAGGCTGCTGTACCTGGTTAATAACTTTCACAGTAAATAAATAAGTTTTTCATAATCTGACAAACAGTTTCTGTCAGCATTTGTTATGTAATAGTTTATCAGAGAAATAGAAGTCATTAATATTTTTTCACTAGTAATTTGATGCAAAGATGTTTCTTAACTCAGTCATGTTTTTTTTTTTCATTTACCCACAGAATCAGCAGCATAATTGACAATTACAAACACATACAAACGAACTACAGAACGAAAACATGCACAGAAACAGACAGAATAAAGAGAAGAGCAAAGCCAGGACACACAAGAGAATAAGGAAAGCAAATAAGATAAAAATAATTGTGGTATCCTATTGGGGCGACACATATTTAAAATTCTTTTCGTCTTCTATGTAGCATTCCATTTTGTTAGTTTTTCTTAGTATTTTATCTTTTAAATTTCAGAAAACAACTCGTAAATAACCCTTAAAACTGTTCTGAGTAACTCAAGAGTAAATCATAAAAACATTTTTCGAAAGCATTCCCTTATACCCACAAGAATATCTAATTTTCGTAGGTATTCAAAAGTAAACACAAATGTAGTTTCTGTCGATTCATGGAACTTATTTCAAATTGGACCTCTAAGTTAGATTAGGAAGCATTTTACCTGTATCTTAAGTGCGATAGAAGCTATAATTTATATTACACTGATCTCATTTAATACCACATTTCAAAGTCGCGCATGTACACAAATTTAATCCTGCTGCCAAATAGACTGCTGTAAATCTTCAGTAACGTTAGAGTCGGGTACGCGCACTTCTATAGTAGTCCTTATTAGAAAGACAAAAATTATAGCTAATTGTGCAGTTGTAATTATTAGAAACATTGAATTGAGTTCAACCTGTAATTACGTGCGTAATGACTCAGCAGAAAACTTGTCAGTTACAAAGACAACACAAGAAGAAAGAAGAGAGACGAAATAAAGAGGACAGAAAAGGCGTAATCAATAAGAAAAGAAAAAATAAGAAAAATATCATTATTACACTATATTGATTTAACACGTATATTTGTTTTTTGCCTTAAAATTTTGTTTAAACACGGGTTATGGAAGCCGTCCCAATTATCTTATCAGCTAAAATAAAATAATTTTGAGACCCACTTACAGTCGCCTGGTATCCAACTGAGCCGGTTTAATGAGCTATATAATCGTGGTATTTTCCGAATGACGGAATCAAAACCATTTTTGAAAGGTTGTGTGCTTTTAACAAAAATGAACACGTAGGACTAACATAAAATACATTTTACCTTGAAGAAGATTCAAGTCTTCTGTGATGTTATGCTATGTCGAACATTGTATATTTACCCGTGTTTCGAAGATTGTCGTGACTTCGTATCTAGGGTCAAGCAATCCGAGACGTGTAAACTGATTACCCCTGAAAATGAAGGCACTAAAGTTTTTCGAAAATTCAGTAAATATTTAACAATTGAAACGTCTTAACAACATAGAAGACTTGATTGTGTATTGAGCAACACCTTTGTTAGGATCTCAGAGTTCTCATGTGACTTCTACATAACACAGGGGTGCACACATACTGGAGGCCACGTTGTCGTGGCGACTAAATTTTAAAAGGTGACGCCTAATATACGTGGGTGTTTAGTATGGAGTTTTCTTCATGTATTATTATTAATAGCACTTATAATTTTTATGTGTCTCCTACGTTTTTGGCAAATTTGTGCAGCCCTGATATAATAAATTGTGAGAAATGTTTGGGATCATAATGCTATATACTGGGGCATTACATCAACTTACTTCTTTTCGTTCTTCCTTGATCCTTATTCTCGTCTTCGTTATTAGAAGATATTCGAAAAAACCAAGTCGTTGTATGTCTTGATGTCTTAGTGGATCTCCAGACTTCGTCGTGCAGAATGCTGGAACGGTACCTTTCAATAAGCTGCAGTACTTTTGCAAAATATCTTCACAAAAACACATCATGATAAAAATTATACTCTCAGCCACAAAACAAAAATGTGGATAGTAATGAGAAATCGTATCTTAACAATGTAAACGGAAACAGGCACCACAAGTCATAAAAAAAAAGGTAAAGCAGTCCCATTACAGGCCCACAGGGTTCCAGGAGGTTGAGGCTCCCAGATTTCTAGACAGTCGGCACATGAAGGTGGTAAGGTTGTCAACCCTATGCACCGGCCGCGTTTACCCCCCAGGAAATATTCCTGGTACTCATTTCCGTTAGAGGCTGAGTCGACCCCAGGGCCATAGTGCGACCGACAGGATTATGCCAATGAAAAATTCCAATGACACCATCGGGGGAATCGAACCCGCGACCTGCCGGTTTGTAGCACAGTGCCTCAACCAACTGCGCCACCGCGGCCCCCCCCACAAGTCATATTCTTCGTAAAAGATTCGGTAAAAAAAATTCACACCTATTAAAATTCATTTTGTAGAAAGCCCTTGAATCGCCAAAATGAATGTTTATGGCAACGTTTAATAAATCATAAATTTAAACAGAATACAAAAGAAATTAAGCATTTCTGAGCAGAATATGTGAAACCAACCTTCATGTTGCGTAGATTTCAGAACTTAACCGCTAAGGCATCATCATGTACAGAACATTTTACAGATATGTTGTTATTAATGCTCAATGTAGGATATATTGGTTACATTACTTTTTGCAATGAGAAGCATCGCGGTCTTAACAGAGCTCTCGTTCTCAACGGATAGTCTGGCAAGTATCGTAGGGTGTGGGTGTGAAGGTTTAGCTTTCAACATTTGTAAGCTATACTGTATAACTTACCCGAAAAAATAAATCAGAAATAGATGAGGCGAAAGGAACCAAATCGAATGTTTTCTGTTACCATTATTTGAGTATTGTTTTCAGTTGATGGATTACAGATGAATGCAGGCTGCAAAGCGGACAGGAATAAGACCCATTCAATAATGGCATAAGTAAGACAGACTGTGAGATCTTTTCTTTTCTGGGGTGTGTACGCAGCGTAGAGTGGTAGTTAGGTACCGATGTTTAGGGACAAGTTCTTGGTCCCATCTTCAAGTGTCAAATGGTACAGATAGTTTGCCCCTATACGTCGATAACAAACCACCAATCTACGCTGCGTAACATCCCAGAAGAGCGAAGAGCTCACTTAGAAAGCAGCGGAAGCCTGAAATCACGCATAACACAGGCTGTGATGGAAAGTGTGGAGATCAAAGGATTTCCAGGAGAATACCGAAGGCGAATAATGGAGCTTAGGCAGGAGAAGAAATGTGTGGCAGTTAATTTTAAACATCTTGGTGGTGAGAAATCTTGAGGGAAGAAGAGAAATTACATCATTTTAAACGTTTCAGTGGTTAGAAATCTTGAGGGAAGAAGAGAAATGAAAAGGACACCTGAGATGCTATGAAAAAAGTGCGATTTCTATTAATCTTTGAAAGCAAATTACTAAATGAACTTCACGTTTCGAAGACAGTTAGACTGCATATAGAGATATATTATGCTGAATGTACTGAATTGTTTTATGATAGACGCGATAAGGATACAAAAAATGAAGTGGGATAATTGTTCATACGTTTAGACAGAAGGCATCGTCTTGTTTGACTCAGATTCAAGTCTTCTGGGATAAAAGACCTTGACGATTTGTAAATTTTTACGAACTTTCCGGAGGGCTATACGGCCTCCATCTTCAGAAAAAATCAGTCCTCGAATAGTACTTTTTTCCTGAAATGTAGATTCTAGGTTCTTCCGGAATACGAGTATCGGTGACCATCATTCGACTTGACATAACATTCCTAAAAACTTGGACGTCCTCGGACATTGCTGTGAGACCGTCAGATCTCATAAATGAAGAAGTAAAAATGTACCTAGAATAAGGTAAGGCAAAGTAGCCTCATTACAGGCCTGGACAGGCCCTTAGGGTTCCAGGAGGTTGAGGCTCCCAGATTTCTAGACAATCGGCACATGAAGGTGGTAAGGTTGTCAGCCCTACGCACCGGCCGCCTTCACCTCCACGATATATCCCTGGTATTCACATCTGTTAGAGGCTAGGTCGACCCCAGGGCCATAGTGCGACCGAAAGGATTATGTCAATGAAAAATTCCAGTGACACAATCGGGAAAAGAACCCGTGATCTTCCGGCTTGCAGCGTAGTGCCTCAACCAACTAGGCCCCCGCGTGCCCCACCTAGAATATGAGAGGGTTGTAAGTTAGAACTGAGCAGGTGTACTCTAGTGGAGATGGGCGAGAAAGGGGTAAACAATTGCCTATTTAATGAGTGCGAAACAGAAGAGACGTAGAAGTTTTCTAAATAAAACTCTTTAATTTTGGGCAGATGTGCTTTTGAGCTGGCCTACTGCTGAATGTCCGAACTAAGCGGTAACGAACAGAATGGGCAAAACTGGGCGGGGGGGGGTCTCAAGATAAGAAGGCATTGCAAGGACATCAACGTTAAGGGTAACGTGTAGCACTTTATAACAAGTGCTGGATGTTACTACACATGTCGCAAACGTGGCCTTTCCTACACTCTAAGAGCAACCGATGACGTGAGAAAAATCACATCCCGAAGCGAGACTGTAGGCCTGCATTTACCAGCTGGAATATGACCTTCACGTAGACAATGTAAGTCAAGAAACTGGGTTTTGAGAGATGAAAATGGTGTAGGAAATGTGAAGACGGTTCGATAGATGGCACAATGACAGCCGATTTGTAAATACAAAACAGAAAGGAGGGAGCCTCAACATACCCTTACATAGCCCTTAAGATACACTAACTCTTTTACAAGTCATTCACATGAAATGTTTTTTGGCATAAGTTGTTTTTGTAGGTTTAAGGGGCGAAAGGTCTTCATGTTAACAAAATCAAAAAGATCTGATACGGCAATGTTCTTTGCAGTTTAATTAGATGGCTTTAAAATTTGCCTTCTTAGAGGTGGTGGAATGTATACATAGATTAAAAACAAAAAAGAAGCCTACTCCGTAAGTCAACGATGGGTGGAACGCTAGTGTTGACATAGACAAATATCACTGGAGATGGAAAGTGAATTTAGAGGAAAAAAGCAACAGTGAAGGAAGTTTTAATTTTACAGTGGAGAAACTAGAGGGAAGAATAATTCGTTGTAACCACTATTTTATTTAAAAATCTATAAAATTCACAGGTGTTAGGAAAGTTTCATGCCAGAGTACGCGCTTCACATCAGATAAGATAATGATCTCCAAAGTTTCGTTTCGTTTCGTTTCCTTTCGTAGTCCTTCCCCCTTCTACCTACTTGTTTACAGTAGGTGTAGAGGATTCTTTATTTTCACTTGATCACACTCAAACACACACCACAGTCGGTAGGACTCCTCTGGACGAGGGATGGGCCCTCGCAGAGACTTCTACCTGACAAAACAAACACTGTACAAGGGAAAAACGCCCATGCCCCCGGTGGGTTTCGAACTCACGATCCCAGAAAGCGCTAGGCCGCAGACCTAACGCTTAGAACCCGCAACCACTGGGATCGGCGATCTCCAAAGTTACCACTGTGAAAACCTGAAACATCACACCAAATTCTTGTTGTGATTTTAGTTTCTGTTACATCCCTGCTTGCAAAAGCAAATTTTTAAATGAACTCACTGAAGACTGATGTTTACCTAAATTACGCATGAAAGGTCAGCTCTGCTTCACAGATTAAGATCCCTGTGTTAGTCATAAAGACTAATCGGTTAAGGTTGTTTAGGGATATAATCGCTGTTTGCTATGAGAATCATACGGAACGCACAGAAGTACCGCGAAGAAAAATGTAGAGTTTATACTACTAGTTTAGTTTGTTCTTATTTTGAGGTTTGGACAGTGTAAGGCCGTAAATTAATTTTAGAAAAATGTGGAATCGAATTATTTACATGCTTCTGTTAATTTCAATTATATTTACATAATACAACACCATCATAACAAATTTTATACAGCGACTACTTCTACGTGAGAAATATATTCGATTTAAGAGGCAAAGGATGTTTAGGCAATTAAATACCCTGGATTCAACTGGTGAATAAACAGGGTGTTTTCGACACCATGTCGCTGAAGCAGTGCATTATGGGTAGGACCGTCTCTAGAGAAAAGTGTCCAAGTCTTGCGTCTGAGGATGCAATCGTGAAAGAAGGCGCGCTGCAGTATATTGTCGCACAAATTTTTTCTTAATATTTGAATTTCTCTGTTCATACAAAATCGAAATTTAATTAGAGCTTTTATTCGGTTATATGTAATTTACTAAACGGATGCGTGACTCCAGGCTTCCGTCGCAGTATGAACGAGATCTGTCCTCATTTGCAGTTTCACGCGGCCTAGAGTGGTAGTTCTTACCGATGTTCCGGGGAAACCTATCGGTCCATTCTTCAAAGGTCAAGCAGTATTTAGTAGTACAAATAAACGGTAATAATAGGTAAAGCTTTATTATTTTTTGGTTTACTCTGGCATTCTCAAATTTTTAAAACTCAAACAATGTTTATACATTAACAATTTATTATTTACATCGTCATCCTTATTGGGATAACCGGAAAACAGTAAACGCTATTATAAATTTACTATTTAATAACTGTTTCTTAATGTAGGGAAAGTTGCACTAAATTTAGAATTTAAACCTTTTAAGCATACAATTTATGTGCATGATATGTACAGATGTACCTCACAGAGAAAAAGCCATCTGCATTACCCATAAAATAATCTGATTTTTTGTGAAATAAACGTTGTTTTATACGAAGACCATATGTAACACATAAATACAATGTTTTATTAAGAATCTGATTTTATAAGTTTTAAAATAGGTGATACAAGTAGATACACCCATCCTTGAACAATTTATTCTTTCAAAAACACTAATCACCAACAAATGCACAAAGAGAGTTTTATCATCAATCGTAACACACTCCTACATGTTTCGACCCTGCTGGGTCATCTTCAGGGAGAACTTTTTGTTACCGTTACACTTGGGTTGCACTTTATAGTTGAGTGAGAATGTGCTGTTGACTGTGTACTGCATTGTGTTTTGGAGGCGTGGTCTCTCCGCGGTCCGGGCCTGCCCGGACCGCGGAGAGTTCACGCCTCTCTTTGTGCATTTGTTGGTGATAGTGTTTTTGTATGACATAGTGCACGGACATGGAACACATTAAACACATTATTCTTTCAAGTTTCATGGGGTACTCTAACTGCACGTATAACTTGAAATTCCTTTTAAATATCAGGAGACTTCTCAGTTTAGATAAACTGTGATAAATTAGCGGGATATTCTGTTATTCTAAGAGAGATGTTGGCAGCATTGTGGAAAAGTCTCATACATTTTCCACGGGTCCGTGGTTTCCCCTGGTCTTGGCTGCCGCTGTGTAACTGACCAGTCCGTGGAAACGACAAAACAGAGGAAGCGCCAACATATAAATTAACATCTCTTTCTTATACCTTCTGAGACCGCACAAACATGCTAGAGTGACATCATGTTGTTTAAATTCTTTATTTCTTTTCATACGGTCAGGTATAATTTTGAATTAATGCTACTACTGTTTTTTTCTGGATGTTTTGTACACTCAGTTTGGGCAAGGGTAGAACGCAAGCACATTATGGTTTACACTGTGAAATGCTGAATTCCGCTATTTGCTAAGCAGATCTGAATTGAATTTCGCCATACAATGCACGTCCAACGTCACCTGGCTCCTGAATTTCCTTACTTGTTCTTAAATACACATATATATCATCAGTTTTTATTTAAAATGCATGAATCTTTATTTATTTTTATCTAGGTAATAAACTCTGCACAGAGACTAGGCTACGATTTGAATGATCGGGGAGCAGTGTTTCAATTCCCGACCGAGTACATATATTCTCTTCACCACTGTGTGTAAAATAGATGTGGCGTGCGTTCATTCTCCTATCCAGCTATTAGCGTTGGCTGTTTTCCCGGGGGTAAATGTGTCCGGGCTTGCAGATGACCACACAGATTTATCTAGTGTCAGAGGTTAAGATACGCTGTAGATAGGTATAGTGGCATTGCAATACACCTCATTCCCCGCAGGCTGTTAATTAAGCAAAGCGCAATAACTACCTAAGTCTATGTAGTACAGTCCTTCTTATGAATCTAGGAGAGAGGTCATCAACCCGCGGCCCTCCGAATGTTTTTGTGCAGCCCCCAAACAAATTTTGAATTTTGTGCATAAAAAGTTTACTTCAAATAAATAAATGTGGAATAAAAATTCATTCTGAAATATTTTAACGTTTGTAATAAATTTTAAAAAGGTTTGTTTATATATATATATATACATACGAAATCTCGGTTAATGTCGTAGTAAATACTGCAAAACTATAGTAGGTAATATTTGCAGGGTGCAGGGAATAAGTAAATAGTAACGAAGATAAATCATAAACCACAAATACATAAACGAAATAACAAGACTGTCGTATGTATGTTTACGTAGGGAAATATTAGAGCACATGTCCTGCAATAATATGCAAACTTTACTTTCTAAAACGTGAATGCTGCCCGCGAAATTTCTGCCATTAAAACGTGGTCCTTGAGCAAGTAAAATTTGAAGACCCCTGATCTAAGAAGTTCTCAGCTAGTCAAGAATTTCCCCGCAATTTATGGAAACCGAAGGTTCGCCACCACATTCACAACAGCCCGCCACCTGCCCTGTCTTGAGCCAAGTCGAGCAAGTTCTTACACGCCCTCCCCTTCTTGAAAATCCACTTTAAGCATAGGGCACAAATTTACTCATTCATTCATGAGGCAGTCCGTAGCTCAGAATATGCATAGTACGGGCTGGCCGTTCTGGGGACGAGATTTTTTGTACCAGCTCAGACTGTTTCCGAGGCTCACCCAGTTTCCTCTAAACTGAGTAACGGCTTTCTTTCGCGGGGGTAAAGCGGCCAGTGCGTGACGTTAACCACGTCTTTCCAACCAGCGCCATGGTTAAAGAAAGAGTAGAGCTACGTATAACTCCATTTCACGTCTTTAATTTCATGACGTCTTGCAGGGTCAAATTTACCTTACATATAATTATATATAGCTTCAAATTAAAATGTTATTAATTAATACAAATTTGGAATGAAGATCGAAGGAAACCGGCATATTTTAATTTGGCGTAGGATTAATGGGCTGAAATTTTCCTGCAAGAATTGAGTAAAGTCCCAAAATTTTACCCATAATAG
Organism: Coptotermes formosanus; assembly: GCA_013340265.1. Taxonomy (NCBI): domain Eukaryota; kingdom Metazoa; phylum Arthropoda; class Insecta; order Blattodea; family Rhinotermitidae; genus Coptotermes; species Coptotermes formosanus. The sequence goes on along the minus strand of BLKM01009427.1, from coordinate 656,723 downwards.
TCAGTCTATTAAAACAAAAATGAAAGCCAAGCTGACTGAAGTATCAACGTTTCTACTTCAACAATTGTATTTAGTAATCACGCAAGTAAGAATGCAAATTTTGTGTTTCCTGAACCTCTGTTTCTGTTGTCTTCAGCAGATGTCAGACAGAACACATAAGAATATTGTCATAGACTATGTAGTCCAAAATCCTACCAAAATTGACTCAAGCCGCGGCTGTTAGACCAACGTAGGATATTATTCACGATCTCATTTTTAATATCCTTTTAAAAATGAAAGTACTATTTACTGTCTTAACTTTATTATTTTTTTCTTCTTTAAGCTTTTAGGATTGCAACGAGAGTAACCTTACTGCAAAACAACTAGCAATTCTGCAGATATCATCATAAAAACCTTAACTTTTCCCTTACCCGTGTCAGTCAGCGAGTCAATTGATACAGTAATAAATTTAATGTGTTTCATGTTCGTGCATTGTATGATACAAAATAATAATAATCACCAACTAATGCACCACAATACATACAATCTTTATTCGTAAAAACTCCTACATGTTTCGACCCTGCTGGGTCATCTTCAGGGAGAATAGTCTTGTTACATGTTGGATGACCGCGGACAGTAAAAGACGCCTCTCAACGGAGGATGAAAGCAAAGGCACATTCTCACTTAGCTGTATAAGTGCATCCAACAGTGTAACAAGACTAGTCTCGCTGAAGATGACCCAGCAGGTTCGAAACATGTAGGAGGTTTTTATGAATAAAGATTTATGTATCGTGGTACATTAGTTGGTGATTATTACTATTTTGTATGATACAGTTATACTTCAGGTCTGTACATTTTTAAGTATCACGTGTCAGTAATGTCGTTTTCCTCACAGAAACGTTCATAAGTAACCTCCCATAATAACTGTAACAACAGGGAAAACAATAAAATAAAAGGCATGCTTTTTGTTCTTGAGTACGTAGTTCAAAACATCTTATTTGTATGTGAGATCTGAATTTCTCGGTAGGTTTAATATCTACTGGGATGTGACGCAGTGTAGTATGAGACGCAGGGGACCAAGATTCTGCGCCACATCCCAGTAAAACTTAATTATTTACTCTATTACCCGTGACTAATTAATGGTATATTACAGTTGCAATTTCATTAAACCTGAACGGCAGAATTCTTATCATTAATGGGAAATATAATTTTATAAGTAAAATGTTCTGTTGCTGTGTTACCAACAAGGTGATTATTGTACGAACTATAATGTATAAAAACTGAATCACAAGGTGGAAAGAGAACACACACTTCAGTTAGTGCTACAATTTTTAAGAGAAAAAAATTTCTATTAAATCGTAGATCATATATTTCTATTAATATATTAATAGTTCTACAAACATGCTATTATTATTATTATTATTATTATTATTATTGTAACACTGTTGTTAAAATTTATTACTTAAATAGAGATTTTGGGTCGGATATAACACTGAAAGCTTCGCAACGGCATACTTGTAATAAAATTGTAAAAATAAGGAAGTCAGAACAGCATAAAGCACATTCAGCATATTTATTTATATATTCTCCCTTAGTACATACGACATGTTTCGGTCTAAAAGACCATCTTCAGTTGTTTTCACTAAATACATTTAAAGTGTGTTGTGTTATTCTGACTTCATTATTTTTAAAAATATATTTATAGCGACTGCACAACGGGATGGATCGTATTAAAAACCATACTTGTAATTATTTACTTAAAAAGAATATATTTATTCGCAATGCAGCAATAAGTTTAGCAGTTATTTACCCATCGTGCAACGTGCTTCAAGAATTCAAGGTTTATTGAATCTAATCGGAAAGCTTAAGAAAACTTTTTTTTGTTAAACAGTGATTTTGAAAGTCTAAAGTCACATCACAATGAAATGTTCATTATTCTTCTCCAGGCTTTTTACCATATATCAAGATACTAAATTAAGGTCGGTAGTGTGACTGACACGTCATATGTTTACATGTAGGCAGTCTTCTTTTTAACTGTTTTGAGAGAAATTTAAAAAACAAAAATTAAGAGCCCATCCAAAAACTTCTTACTTATAACAAGTGTGGCCTAAAAACCGGTCCAAGATACAAAATTTTAAAAGGAAGTCACAGATATCATAGGGATTTCGCAAGCCTACCTGCTTCCCTTAACAAATGCAGGGAAACCGAAACTTCGTGACGGCACAAACAAGCAGTAAGTTCACACAGTAACAGTACAAAAAACCTGCAGGATACTATGCACTAATTTTATACTATAAAAGTCGATAGACAAAGGTTCGTAGCTGACCGCTTCAAGATTATTAAAGCACAAATAGTGTACATGGAGATTTTGATTTTCCGGAATTAATCACAATATTCACTGCACGTATAATGGAGCTAAAATTATCTAAGGCCTTTATGAGAGAATTCCGAGAATACTGGCAAATTTGTATTTACTTCTTACAAACAAGACAGGCAAATTACGTGTTATCGTAACATTAAGGCGCATTCGTGTAACTGTCATTGCTGGTAAAAGCAAATTATTTCATATTATGTGTGTGTGTGTGTGTCTGTAGCCTTAGTTATCAAGCATAAAATGCTCATGTCCCATGCTATATCATCTGTAGCACGTCTGGCTCTACCATATTTTCCCACATAATGTCAAAAAGGGTACGATTTTCGGAAAAAGTTATTTAAGATAAAAGTGCGTGTTTTGATTTTATCTACAAATATGGCTGAAACATTTCTCATCCTAAGAAGAACTCAGCGAGATATTATTGTAAAAATACATATATCTTCATGTAAAGGACTCGTTATTCTTGTCAGATTTTAATGAAACTTGAAACTTCCTGACAGATTTTTTAAAAATACTAAAACATCAAATTTGACGAAAATCCATCCCGTGAAAGTCGAGGTGTTCCATGCAGACGGATGGACTGACGGACGAACAGACAGGAGACATGAAGCAGTTAATAGTCGTTTTTCGCAATTTTGCGAACGCGCCAAAAAATCATGTATTTGTCCTAAAAGGGTGGACAGTACCATGTTATGTATTGGAAAGTCTTTGTTGACTGGCTAGTCTCTTGCTTTCTGTTGGTGTATGTTGCTAAATCTAAGAAAATCACGGTTGTGTAGTTAACATATTCTTTTGAAAGGGACATACAGATTTCACATCACTGGGCTTAGTGTTTGAGTGTTTAGTGTCTTGTTTTCTATTATTATTTCTTGGTTTCAAACCTATAAACGTCGTGGTTGAGTGGTTAGGATATTTCTTTGTCTTGAGGTGCCTCACACCAGGTCTCTTAGCCGGGGGTAAAGCGGACGGGGAGTGGCGTTGACCACCTACATCCATCTAGCGCTGAGGTTAAAGGAAGAGGACAGCTATACATTTAATCCACCTCTGAGTCATCATGGCCTGGTACAGGATGAAATTTACCTTCTATTTTGACGTGCCTATGGTTTAAATTACCGAATTTCGTCACTTAATGGTTAGTATTGTGTTCTGTATTGGGACACCAAGGGTCTAAATCACCGAAAGTCGTAACTGAGTGTTTAGTATCTTCTCATGTACTTGGAATGTGTTCGTTTCAAAAAAATGAACGTCGTGTCTGAGTGGTGAGTGCAGTCCTCTGCCCTTAAAATGCCTTCGGTTCAAATCTGTACTTTAAGACCGGTTACCCTGAAAGAGGTATTTTGGTCTCTTCCCTCGTTCCCTCTAGACACATGCTGGGAAAACAGTGACCTTAGATTCGGCCACGATTGCTTCATTCATAATTTTTTACAATTCGCTGTTCACAGACCAAATTATAAACTTGAAGTTCATCATCTCAGTTGGTGTACAGCCTGGTGATGGCTTCATAAAGCCGAAGCCTTGGTAGCTCAAAAATAAAAGAACTGAAAGAAAAGTTGGCTGTGACTGATTGCTTCTTTGAGGAAGAACAGATTTGGACCAACTTATAATTCGTGGTTTTGTGGTATGATTTAATGTGGCAGTCGAAATAAAACATTTACAAAAACACTGATCACCAACAAAATGCACAAAGAGAGTTTTATCGTCAATTGGAACACAATCCTACATGTTTCGACCTGCTGGGTCATCTTCAGGGAGAACTTTTTGTTATCGTTACACTAAGGTTGCACTTTATAGTTGAGTGAGAATGTGCTGTTGACTGTGTACTGGAGGTGTGAACTCCCTGTGGTCCCGGCCTGATCCCGGCCTGCAGGCCGGGACCACAAAGAATTCCCGCCTCCAGTACACAGTCAACAGCACATTCTCACGCAACTATAAAGTGCAACCTTAGTGTAACGATAACAGAAAGTTCTCCCTGAAGATGACCCAGCAGGGTCGAAACAAGTAGGAGTGTGTTACGATTGATGATAAAACTCTCTTTGTGCATTTGTTGGTGATTAGTGTTTTTGTATAATACAATGAACGGACATGGAACACACTGAATTTAAAAACATTTATATAAAAATGAAGATAACATGCCCCTGTGCTTGATGAAGCAATAGTATTATGAAAATCGTATGAATCAGAGGTAAAGCTTCACACAGTCTTGGTTTCAGCACTGAACGTAGCTGAGTAGAAAAATTCAGTTCCACCGAAAGACGCTCTTAGAAGGGAGGGTGGGTTGGCCTCAGTGTCATTTTGGACGTTTTGAAATACAGAAAACCTCTTATTCCTGTTTGGATTCGAACGGCAGATTGTACAGCTCATAGCCTAGTCACTATACCGAGATAAATAAATAAATAAATAAATAAATAAATAAATAAATTTATAAAAGGTGAACTAAATTAACTAACTAACTCCATGGAGCAGAGGTCTTCTTGAGAAGCTAACAGTTTCTCAGCTAGTCAAGAAACTCCCCGCATTTTATGGAACCCGGAGGTTCATTACCGCATTCACAAGAGCCCGCCACCTGTCCCTATCCTGAGCGGTGAAATAAATAATCATATAAATATATGTAAGTCGTCTACAAATGATATGTTTGAACATAAAAAACCACAGGTTTGTGGGTCTGTCCTTAAAAGTGGCAAAGCACAATGCGGCACGTGCACATTTACCGTTTTCACTTGACCTTCTGAGAGTAAACCCACAGACCGCTGTGTTACCTCTGCCATGAAATCTTTCAGTGAAAAGATCCAAGTCTCCTTTTTTGTCCGTGCGTGTGTTGGTATATAAAAACATCTTTCTATCTAATTCCCTTCCATCCCAGAGAATTCATTCCCATTCAACGTCATCCAAGTCTTTCAACCCATGTGCCTTTAACAACTAGGTCCTTGTGCGAAGGCAGTAACCTCAGAAAATTTGTTGACCTTTTTAACGAGTGGTTCTATATCAACTTCTGAAGCAATGTTGAGGGTATTTACGTTCCGCTAAATAGTTCCACTTGCAGCGAACCATGTACCTGAACGGGCCAGTTTTTGTCATCCCTATAAGAAGTCAAAGGTTGACTTACACAAGAATGAAGGGTCCCGTTTCTGGACGGGGCTGCCTCCGTTCCTAACAGCTCACTCACAACAGGGATAGCAGAGTGCCGTCTTTAAAAAGTGCTTGTCAGGACGGCAATAAATAGGTAACAGCTAAATGCAAAGATCCCATTCAGGAAAGAGGTAAACTTTTTGTGTAACGATGTACCTAGCATGAAGTATAAGAGGCATGTTCCTGGGGTTATGACACTTTCCAACCAGTTCTGATTTATTGTATTCACTTACATGTTTATACAATGTCCCGTATTTAACAATGTGCAGTACGTCTTAGAGGTTAAATAATGTACAGGTAACTGGTTCGGTGGACACATACAATTCCGAACTGTATCTACCAAAGTGACACAATCCTGGATTTAACCTCTGTTCTCGAAACATTCAAATGTCAATTAGGTAGACCAGACAATAACTTTTGGAAAATTTCAGAGTTCCTCAGAATTTGTGAGGGAAAATTTTAGACTTATTGTTCTCGCGTAGGCAATTATGAAGAATGCTTGCTTCCGTGATGTTACTCCTGTGCTATGCAGTTCGATAGATAGGGCCCAACTTTTGGAAATAAACTTCTGTCTCAATCTTTGAGGTGTAACTGTTCAGGAAGATGAAGGAAGCAGATTTAACTAAACCGTAAGCATAAATTACGCAGTCAGGTGCAGGTACACAGTAACATTTATGGTTAAATATAAAGTAAAAATCATGTACGTAAGTTCCGATACATTTCGACATATGTATGAAAGCTAATGACGATTGGTATTGCTAAATGAATTTCAGATTTACTCTAACATAGCCTTCCCCTAAATATTATTACTCATTTTAGTACAATAATACGCTTATGTGCGTGAGATCCATGTCAGTTTTTAATAAAAAAAGTGCCTTCATATGCAACAATATTTAACCTTTACTTGGCTCTCTAAGTAATAAGTCATTTGGAATATTAAGTAAGCAAATAACCATGAAAATCACGAAAGCCAAAAAGAATTTTAGACAAACCATTTTTTAAGATTCCCAACACCAAATTTCATTCAAATTTGAGTCAAAATTTACCGGAAATGACTCCGTGTAGCAGAATCTGTGAGTATAGTAATTACTCAGGTGGTGTAAAACCATTGAATTTTCTAATTTTAAAGATTTGTTAAAATAGAGGAAAGATTTACCGGGATTATGGCTTAGCTGGTAAGAGAAGTACGTCGTGTTTCGTCTCCATAAACCTACCTCTGCCTGCACAACACGTCGCGCGTTGTGTTGTCTACATACTGGCCTCCAGCGTACTCCTGTGTCTAAGCCCTGGATACGTACCTAACACAGGTTGAAATGTGAATGGCCTCATGTGACTGGTTGGTACCTTAATATCACAAAGTGTGCAGTGCTACATATTTGCACTTGACGGTGCAGCTGACGATTGTTGAGAAGAAATGAAGCACAGGGATTCTGAGTTACACGGTTTCTCTGAAACCGCTTGACCGTCAGTCAAGATATACTGCATGTCATCCGAAAAATTTAATTTGATATTATATTCGCTTGAGAAGGTTTCGCTTCGGACTCTCGCCTTATAAAATAAAAAACAGATATCAGCATAATTATGCATTAAGTTATCAAGGGATAATACAAAGGCCATAACACACTCCACTATGTGATGCTGGTGTTTGGTAAACTTATAAAAAATTCTCCAAATTTTATAGATCTAGAGGCTACATTATTGTGTTCGGAAAAATCCACGTTTAGGAAACATTCTGAGACAAATCGTTATGATCTAATATCTTACACCCTATTTGGTTAAGATCCATATGAGTACCGTCCTCCCGTCTATCCTTAGATTTCCCACCTATCATATGATGTCATATCAACTGACGAAATTTGTGTACGTCCTTATCCCTTCTCTAGTACGCAATATATATTGGAATCTTTTATAATAATAATATATGCAGAAAGTACAGATTATGAAGCTTATCATGCCTCCTGTTACTCCAAACGTCTTTTATCTCTGTCAATCAATGCCACCATTCGCAATTTATTTCCTCCCTGTAATGTTATAGTTTGAGAATAAACTTTGTAAAAGAAAGGAAAAACGTGGCTCTGCTGAAGGCAGGAGTTTGGCAGTTCAGAGGGATTTATGTTTAGGTACCGAAGCTGTTAAACACACATTTCTAGATTGCTTAGAAACAATTACGTAACACGGAGAATGCAGTTTTATTCTTAAATGGGTTGATATGAATGAAAAATAAAAAAGATCGTCATAAACTTTCAAAATAAACACAAGTATGAGACTTTGGACAATATTTTGGAAAGGTAAAGTGTAAGTATGAGAATAAAGTAAAACGAACGTAATTTTAAAAACTTTGAGAGAATGAGTATCGTAAGACCCACGTGTTTGTCAATCGTTGGGCAGCAACACGAACTGTGTGTTAACATCTCAAAAAAAACGCGAAAGAGATATGATCATAAATGTTATCGTTATTATTGTATTTCAATTTCCTTACTCATAGGAAACAACGGGGAAAATTGTAGTTTTCTATGTCGTCATGTATGCTTTTCGATATAGCAGAGATTAAGACAAGAGTAAATTGAAATGTATCAGTCATTTCACGATTTTAATCTGCTCTTAATTTATTCACGATTGCAGTCTCTTTATTTCCGTTTTAAACTTTACGAGTGGAAACACATTTTGTGTATGGCACAACAACCCTGACGCCTTCCATCTCTTATTGCTTCTAGATTTTAACTGGCTGCATGTAAAGTACCATTGCCGTGTTCCTAGTAAATTAAAAATAGTTGGAAATATTTTGTAAGGACTTCAAACTGAATCCAAATGTTTAGTGTTGCGAGAGACAGCACGGAAAAATAATTCTTATTGTTTTAACGTTCTCTAAAGATTATGTGAAAATAGTAATTATATTATAGCAATATGTTTTGATTGAATGGATGCAGTAGAATGTGTCCCGTAATACCAGCTTACTCGATGAAGGGAGCAGATATTGCTTCCGAAAATTGTGAAAGTGCATTACACGGTATATACTGCAGACGATGAAATACCTCCATCTTGCATGAAAATTCCAAGACTTTCGGTAGAATTATACAAAGCATGTAGTTGATTTTTCTCTGCAATCTTTTCCAGTTTTTTAACTTTTGTCAACCCCTTGGGTTAGATTTATTATAAGAGAATAAAATGCCGCCGACATAAATAGTGTATGTTATGTCTTTAATGCAGCAACATGTTTCGACATCAATGGGTCATTTGCAGGCCAGTTGTATACAATACATGAAACGAAGTGTATGCAATTGTAATTACGCTTAGGAATGAGAGGTCAGTTTTACAGATTTGTCAAACTACCTGTCATTATGACAATCCAGTTGTATAAAATAAATAAAAGTATTGTGTGCATTCCCTTTTATGTCTTTTAGACCAGCGCCCTGAAGATGACCCTTTGATATCGAAACATGTTGCCGTACTCAAGACATAACTTATAGTATATGCGTCGACGGCATTTCAGTTCTCTTACTTCCCAAATATTTTCCTCTCCCATAAATACATAGCAATCTACGCTCACCATACGCGCAAAATGCGTATAGTAACTTGTAATAGTTATGAACGAAGCCAGAAGATGCAGCGAAAAATGGCAGTAACCTGTACCTATGCTTGTGTGCCTTTAAGTTCTCTTATTACCCAACTTGCATTAAAATGCATTAAACTGAACACAAGGATCGACCGTACATCTTTAACACTCATAGCTCTTAGACTTTAAAGGACATAAGGCATCGAGAAATTCCACCATGAAACCTAATTTTATCAGCCATATTTTAGCTTAGTTTCGTTCCTTAAAAAGAGAAACTTAAGCTTACGAATGCAGCATATCTGTGCATGTGTCTGCGTTGTGTATGTATTTTTATGAGCAGGATATATCTGTCTTGGTTTCTGTATGTCTATATGTGCCCGTTTAAGATTTTAATAAGAAAGTCTTTTAGAAATGTAGATGGGAGGATAACATTAAAGTAAATATTGCTGCAATACGAAGGGAATTAAAGCAATGGATTAACACTTTATAGATGAAGCATATCCGTTCTATACAAGGAGCAAGTGCGTACAGCCCAGTAAACACCCTACAACTCGGTTATATAATGCAGTCATTTAATTTAATGTGTTCCATGTCCGTGCACTATATTATACAAAAAAACTTTAAACACCAACGAATGCACAAAGAGTTTTTTTCGTCAATTATAACACATTCCTACATGTTTCGACCCTGCTGGGTCATCTTCAGGGAGAAACCTTCCGTTGTCGTTACACTAGGTTGCACTATACAGTTAAGCGAGAATGTGCTGTTGACTGTGCACTGCGCCGTTTATGGAGGCGTGAACTCTTTGTAGTCTCGGCTTGTACAAGCCGAGACTACAAAGAGTATAGTGCAACCTAGTGTAACGACAACGGAAGGTTTCTCCCTGAAGATGACCCAGCAGGGTCGAAACATGTAGGAGTGTGTTATAATTGACGAAAAAAACTCTTTGTGCATTCGTTGGTGTTTAAAGTTTTTTTTGCAATCATTTAATGTTGTATAAGGCAAAAGTTGCTGTTTGATCTGTTCTGAGATCCGTACAAAACACATAAACGCAATGTGGGCAACACGTAGAATTTTTTAATGTTAAACCTAGTGGTACGTAAAGGAACCTCTAGGCCTTAAAAGGTTAATCTGTCTCACAACAGGGACAAAGTGTGGGTTCTTGTAAACGCGCTAATTAAATTTTGGTTCTACAAAATGCGGGACACTTCTTGAATACAAGAGGATATCTTAGCTTCTTAAAAATAATTCTGACGTTATTTAATCAGTCTTCACAAAAGTTTGCGTGCAGCCAAAATAACTGCAGCACCAACACGGAAATTTTAATTTCATTTACTCAATATGTATGTACACTGCGGACGTGCAAACCTACGAGGCGTGAGCCATACTTACTACTCTTACTTCAGAATCATGAAGCGTTATATGGTCATGAATCTCGGATATACCTAAAGCAATTGTTAAGGTAAATTTGTATAGGATGCAGACTAACAACATAGCGTCTTGAGAATATTTTTAGTTTTCGGCTTCATGACAACAGATCTGAAGTATCCTAACCAGTTAAGTGTAATTTGTAGCTAGACGCATCATAAATATCCCATGTCTAGGCTATCTGTTATCATTAAATATTTGTTAATTTCAAGTATGGAGAAGCCGCGATAGTTTGAGGTTATATGGGATAAATTAGAGCAACATATATAGAATCTGTAAATGAGTACCAGATATTTTGTCCACGAATACTAAACGAAATAAAAAGTAAAATACTCAAGAACAAGAAATATAAATCTGTGTAATTTGAAAGTCAGAGTTGTATATTATGCTCCGAAGTGCTCGTTAAATTGCATTCCGTGCCTCATGAACTCCCCTGCTGTTACGCTTTCTTTTTGCAGTGAACAAAGAGGGCCCTATTTGGACGCCATGTCTCTCCGTCTATTCGTCCCTCCATCTGTCTGTGAGATAGTACTAGCAGAGACTAAACCTTTTGTCGTATTTCATAAAATTCGGTAGAAGAGTTAATTTACAAAAATTAAACGGGAATTGTGAGTTTTGTTCAGATTGGTACAGTGATAGTCACACTACACTTACGGGAGTAGATTAAATTGTTTTCTTACTCTCTGCATTTTTGAAAGAAAGGGTAAAATTTGGTACACAAAGCCTTCGTTTAATGCCGTTGACAAAGTATGATTTTTGTTAAAATGGGTGCAGTGAAAGGCATATTTTAATAAACAAAGTGCAGGACATTTTGTTTTATTTACCATATTTTTGTTAAAAATAGGTACATGAAATACCCACAAACTTCTACTGATTGTGTGTGAGTTTAGTATTACCGCCGGCGCATGCGTACTTCGTTTAAAACTGTAAATGAATTTCTATGCGTATTTCCAGATTTTCCCAGTGGCCGCGCGGTCTAAGGCGTAGGTCTGAGGCCGAGTGCTTGCTGGGATCGTGGGTTCGAATCCCACGGGCGGCATGGATATTTGTCCTTTTACAGTGTTTGTGTTGTCAGGTAGAGGTCTCTGCGACGGGCCGATCCCTCGTCCAGAGGAGTCCTACCGACAGTGGTGTGTGTCTGAGTGTGATCAAGTGAAAATAAAAAAAGCCTCTTCAAATACTATGAACAAGCAGGTAGAAGGGGGAAGGACTAGGAAACGAAACGATTTCCACATTCAGCGTTTTTATGCGGTGAGATTCAGTGTAAGGGATCTCAACATAATGCTGCTAACAGCCTTGTTACTTTTGCGGAAATCGGTGCAGGGAGGTCCGTACCTTTTTTACAGAAGTAGAAAAATTATATTTGCGCGAGTATCTTGAAGTATGAATTGGCGAAGCCTGTGTACAACGTCATGAAGTAGACCATTTGCGCTGTTGTTATTTTTCGCTTTATTATTCTTGTATTCCCATCAGATTTATACGTGAAATTTTCCGCTTTTGCTGAGAGAAGTTTACTTCCCTTCTGTCCCCCTATTGGTTTTCATTTTCATTCAGACAGATGTCTTGGAAAAATCTTCTTTTTCAGAGCGCCATACAACAGCATATATGAACGTGTGACCTGTCCATGCATCATACATAACCTTCATATCTTTTACTCCTAAAATATTCATTCTAAAAATTCCGAAAATCTGCCGTATGTAAATTTTTTCTCCTTCCCTTCTTTAATCTCCTTTAAGTAAATGTATTATACTATTATTAACTATTACTTTTATTATTATTATATATTGAGTTTCACTTTGTAATTTTCCACTGGGTTCTTGAGTCAGGACGCAAATGAACATGAAATAATAATAATATGGTTTGGAGACCAGCATATTTACAGAAATAATTACTTTTTTTAATCCATATGGCATTAGATGTATTGTTGTATTTATTAAAACTTCTTTATAAGAGGTAATATAGTATTCATTATAATTAAGCAAAATATTTATTGGTTTAACGTTAAATCGTTATTTAATGAAATATTGTTACAATTTTTGCCTCGGGTCTTGGTCTCGTTTGTTGGTATATACGAATAGGCTTGTTTTGAGTACTATGGTTGATAATTATCTGGCCACTAGCCTATTTAATTATTATGTGAGTAAATTAATAATAATAATTACTACTCTTCCTACTTTTATTTCTGAATTTCTTCATTGTGAAGGAAGACTGACACTTTTGTTTCATATTTCGGAACATTTAATATTTCGTCGTCAGAGGACTAGGATAATCTATTTATTTTACGGGAAACATTTATTCTAAGTATTATTTTTTTATTTCCTAATGTACCGAATCTCTTTGTCTCAGAGACTAACACGAATGATTAAATATTTTAAACGAAAGCAAATTATTTCCCTGATGGAGTACAGAATTTTCATGAGCCTGCAACACAGCATTCATGCAGACTAACAAAACCTCGCCATCAGACTGCAGGAAAAAATGTAAAAGCCTGGGAATCCCTACAGGGTTTTAACCACGCTATACATGAGCGCTCCTAGACTGGCCCACCCGGCACTAATGTGCACCTCACTTCAATGGGTTGCAGCAATATCGCCCACTGCGTTCATTTGATCACACTGTCTTCAGAAAAAAAAATCTTTGGTATATTTAAAACTTATTTCTCGAAAAAAATTACCAAATAACATTTCACATCCTACATTACTTTTTGGAACATTTATGTACAAACATAATTAATACAGTAGCTTGCATGCAATTTAGAGCACCGTTGCCCAAGTTTGAGATCTACAACAGTTTACCTCATAGAACAAAGGCCTTCGTTTCCCTCAACCTTTTAAAGCCTAGCGGGTACTTTACGTAGCACCTGGTTTAACATTCAAAAATGCTACATTGTAGTGACATTGCATTTATGTGTTTTCTATGAATCTCAGTACTAACAGCAATGTAAACCTTATATATAATTAAGAGACTGGTTTTTATAACCGAGGTGGAGAGTGTTTACGGCGCGGTACGCACTGAGTCCTTATATAGGAGTAAAACAGATTACCATTCGTCTTTAAAGGGTTAATTTAACAAAATGCTGCTAAGGCGTAAGGAAGTAGAGGTGTAGCTCCACACATTCTCAACCCCTGCACGAGAGACAGACAAACTGTCAGATTCATGTCCCTCTTGTTTTACCAAGGGACAATATTCTCTAGTATCAGCTGGACAGGGAGTTGGCTGGGTCCCTGAGATGGTCCGTGTGCTGTGCAGAAAAAAATTTAAACCCTGATTAGAATTAAACCCGTTTGCTCAGTGGGGTAGTTCACAGCCTAGTCAGTATACTGACTGGCCTACCTCGACTGACTGACCTATCTTGACTAAGAACGTGAAATATCATTATTAAATATACAAATGTTGGTCGTACTTGCAACTTTGAGGACATTATGTTTAATATGCGCATCAGTGGAGCAGAGGTTTTGGAAGAGTGACAGTCGCTTATTTGAAGGAATTTTTTATGTAAAATCTCATTTAATTATAAATGTTTCCTGATGATTTTCTTTATTGATAGATGCCTACATACAAAAACAACACTTCTTCTTACGCACATATCAAGTAAATTTTCAGAACAAGCACAGTCTAAATTAGCAGATTAGTTACCTGCAATACGGTAAATACAAAATTTCCGTATCAGTGAATACCCGTATTTTTATGTTTTTCATTAAATTTTCAAACTTATTTCAACAAGAGCATTTAAAACTTAACTAATGACAAAAATAATTTAAACGTGCTTTGTCAGGAGAATATCCCCATCACATTTAACCCTTTAAAGCCCAGTTGTAACAAGGCCTAGGTAAATATGCCATCTACTCTAATACCAAGAAAATTTACATTTTACCCACACACTTTATTTAGGTATTTGTTTCAAATTATCCTCATAACACGCACTCGCTTTTTCCTACATGGCGCTAGAAGACTGGTAATTAAAATAGACAAGGCTTATGTTCTCTGTCAGGTACGAACTAGATTTTATATAATTTAGTTGAACGTCATCCCAGGCACAGTGCAATATTCGCGGTGCGTTTTTTCATATATTTTGAATTATCTCGGAACATAAAACTCGAGGAAAATTATTTTGGGTATAAGATGTATGTTGTAGGCCTATATATCTCCACAGAATTACTTCAAACAGTTTTGGCTGCCGTAAATAAATATTAACTCACGCGCGAAGAACTTTCAAGATGACTGCAAAACACTTGTACGTTTTTATGCAAAGAGTTCAATATTTACCCCCGGCCCAAATAAATTACACTGAGTCAACATATCACACTCCGCATACAAACTAATAGTATATGTTACTTTCGGTACCGTGAATAATATTTCACACAATATTGCAGCCGCATATATAGGCATAAGCATGCATCCTTCAGGTATTTAAAGAATCTAAGAGCGCAATACAATTTTAACTGCGGAAAAATAATAAGGCAATTGCATTAATTAATCTAGCACTTAATCATACGTTATTTGCGACGTGTAAAATTCCATTAAGTGACGTAATTATGTACTATAGCAACAAAAATGGGTGCGACTGTGTGCCTTCTCTCGTTGTCATAAAGCAGGTACCTGACAGGGACAGGGCGGGTACAGTCAGTTATGTTATCCGTGACTGCAGGCTTCCGACGCGATGTTCACGAAATCTGCGCTCTTGTGGGATATTACGCAACGTCGAATGGTAATATTTTACCGACGTTTCCGAACAACGTATAGGTCCCATTTTCAAGGTTCAAGAAGTCCAAGAAGAAGAACTCTTGATTATGGGACCGATACTTTGTCCCGAAACGTCGGTAAAAGATTACGATTCGACGCTGCGTAATAACCCAAAAGAGTGCAGGCCTCATTCATGTTATTATTATACATTTCTATAAAATTTTTTTGAAAATCACAGACGCTACATCCTCCTATACTTTAGTATCTTGGAAAGCCTTGTGACATATGGTTGATGAGTTGTTGTGGTTGTATTGGTGTTTCTTTCTTACTACGCTACAAAGATTTTATTTAAAAGGTTCTGAGGTAAGGACGACTAGTATTAATATTATAAATTAAACTACTTTTACCAAAGCTAATGTGATTACATACTATAAAATAAAATATGATGAAAAATATAAAGATGAGTACAGAAGCACAAGATAGGTAAAATGAACAACATAAAAGTAGTTGCTACAGGGTGCATCCTTGCCGAAAAACTTCTCTAAGCCTCAGTCCCGAAAGCATAATTTTACTCGCCCTTAATCTAAATAAACGCTACTTGCCTTCCCAAAAACATCAAGTTATTGTGATTAGGTGCTTGTGAAAATGTTTTAGAAATCCCCTTTAAAATTTACGCAAGTTTCACAGCGTTTTATTTCTATCAAATTTTGTACCTTAGAGTGAACGTTTCAATTAATTATTCACGTATTCGTAGAAGGCTATAATTTAACTCGAACTGAAAGTCAGAATATACTCCTGCTTCTTTCTATTATCCACTACTGAATGCCCATATGCATAGGCGGTGTTATACGTTCATCAAACTTCGAAGCTTAATTTTGGAATTCTTTGGCAAGCGTCCCGCGCCGCCCTGGGCAGTTTTTCCATCAGCCGCCTGGTTAGGCAGGTGCATTGAGGTGGAGAGCTCTTGATGCCAAACGCAGAACCGCTTCGCTGCTTCCTTCCCACAAGCTACAAAATAGCCTATCAACGGAGTGTGAATTATTAGAATTTGAGCACGTGATATAAAGGTGCCTAGCAAAACGTAGTTGAAAATAAAATTCAAGAAAAAAATTTTCATACAAGGTGGTGATTACATCGAGTTATCGACACGAGTACAGCCATCAAATTACTGATACGGGAATAAACGTCCTGATGCTTCTGTAATCATCATCACTAACACTACGAGTACCGTCATCTTTACCATCACCCTTATCAAAATTATCGTCTCAAGGTTGTCATCATTACCTCCACCATAAACATCAACCTAAGTATCACCACCACCACCATAACTAAAATTTTAGATTTATTATGTTTAATTAAATTATATATATGATATTTTATTACCGTCATTATAATCAGCACCAACATCTTCTCTCTAAATGTACATCTCATTAAAGCATTTTTGTCATCATTACTGTCATTATTATAATTTCTATTATTATTATTATTATTATATTATATTATATTATACTATTATATTTGCTATGACGCATCTGCGTGAATTAAAAATAACTTGTTATTTATTAGGCCTATATCTTTTAGGGGAAAAATAATTTAGCATTATTTAAAGTTTGTAACTACATTTGTAAACTTCCTAATAAAACAGCATAAAATTACTTTCCCCATACATGGCAAGTATGTGAATTTCCTTTTCATATATTCTGTGTAGAGTGTACTCTTGATTATCCGAGGGAATCGTAGGGAGAGGCTTCACGGATAATTCAGAAACACGGACAGTTCAAAACACATAAAATATCACCAATATTCACATGGACCTGTTAGAATGTCACCAATATTCAAAACAAATATTACTTTTCTGAAGCTACCTGCTCCCGTCCTCAGGTGAATATTGCTGATACTGCTCATGTAAAACCCTTGGCAAAATTTTATACGTCACACGTAAAAGTGGTTTCACCTGTGTATGGAAGCAGGTAGATTCCGAAATATCGTGTTTTGTTTTTGAACACTGGTGACAATGAAAAAAGTCGTCCTGAATATTGGTTATGTTCCACATGTAAAACAACTGTCAAAAATGTATATGTTATAACGACAACATACACATTACTGAGGTAAAACAACTGTACTTTATTTATTTTACACATAATACACAAATAGATTTTTGCATAAATATTCTTTCGTTTGAGCAATCGGCGATAAATCAAATTATGCCCCGCCTTTGTGATTAGTCGTCAGCAAACTACGACTTGCCTTTCACACCGTCAAATTAAATTGTCACTAACAGTAGAACGGTAACGATCGTCACTAAGGGAAAACTGACGCTCTGAGGAAGCCATCACGATGACGTTAATGACACAACGACAAGAATGAAGACGACAACAAGAACAAAAACAAAACAACAATAAGGACAAATACTCGCATATGGCAATACGTAAATGAGAGGGTATTAAACATTTCTTATTCCAGAATGAAAATGAATATCGATGACGTCTTTAAGAAAATTAACTGTCCTTGCTAAAACACTGACGGCCACACATCGGCCGACACATAATATTAAAACAAAGCGTTCTGAGGCCTGTCATTCATCTACACAATATGAAAAATTTCATGCTTTAGTAACAGCAAGAAAATATTCTGAGAGTTATAAGAAATACGAAACTGGCATAGGCGAATCAAACCTCTGTAAAATTTTTTTGCACAAAGTAAATACTTTACTTCGAGTCCATCATATAACCTTACTCAAAACCTCTAAGTATTACATATTTTACATCAGGAACCTTTCAATTATTTTGAAATATGAATGCATGTCTTGTGGCGTAATCCCATTCCAAGCAAGCAGACTGTGCCTTATTAGAACAATCTTTTATCATTTAATGCAAATGTCCCGTTAGAAAACTGTCGGCCGCAAGTAGAAGCAAGGCCATAGTGTCTTCTTACACAACAGTCCGATTGGAAAACTTCATCTTTGCTCACCTCTACATTGTGGTCTTTACCTTTATATAAAAATTTGCACTTCCGTCATCGTTCAATCAAGGCACGCTTCCTACGTCTTAGGTAATTCACGGCAGTACATGAAGGATACCTCCCCTTACAATAAAATGAAATATTAATTTCCAGCACGGGTCCTGAAGAAAAATTATCTGAGGCCACTGCGGCCATTTCATTTCACACTGCGGTTATTCTGTTCATATAAGGTGGCTGCTAAAATGTGCTTAGTTTAGAAGTATTAGTACGACAGGGGGCCCCAATAAATGTTCTGTAACTAGTTTAGAAGCTGCAAGCTTCTATCTTTGACGCTAAGAAAACGCATGTTTGGAGACACTGAAATGCAAGTAAGAAAATTTGTTCTAAATATTTTAAATTTTAAGTCATAACGTTCTGCTAAGGAATGCACGGAAATTTACTTACTGCTTCACAGTAAACAAACTGTATCTTCATTATATTAACGTTTAATACCGTGCAAGAAAATACTAGCTGTTTGTTGTAAGAATAATTTTAAACACATGCACACCTTCAAGGCTTGCACTGCAAGTCGGGACCACAGAGAGTTCACGCCTCCAAAAACAACGCAGTACACAGTCAACAGCACATCCTCACTCAACTGTAAAGTGCAACCTTAGTGTAACGATAACAAAAAGTTCTCCCTGAAGATGGCCCAGCAGGATCGAAACATGTAGGAGTGTGTTACAATTGATGATGAAACTCTTTTTGTGCATTTGTTGGTGATTAGTGTTTTTGTATAAGGTTGGTGTTGTCTTCAGGCCAGTGTTCATTGCGAGTGTAATGCTTAAGAACGCCATACCGTGGACTCAAACATACAGCACTAAACTCGTTATCAGTTCAACCTGCTTCAACGATATAAAATTATGCACTTTTACCAAATATTTGTTTTGTGTCTATGTGTTGCATCTCTGGTAAAACAGCGGTTATTCACCGACTAGTTAACATGAAGTACTATGACATTAAATAATCAATTTGTGAACAAAAAATCTATAAAGAAATAATTCCCCGTGCAAGGAATAGTTTTCGTGCGTATGAAGTAACTTCCGTCAAAACATCTAATTGCAGTCGAGCAGTCTCTAACGGATACAAAAGGAAATATGCCACTATTGTGAGCTACCTTGACATTCTACACTAAGCTTGCTGCAATACCGACTACTTCAGCATATTCCACTGAGATTTTGATTCCACTGAGATTTATTGCTATCGCCTCCTACTCTTATTTCTAATTCTTTCTAACACAATATGTCTTCATTAACGTATGTAACGACAGAAGAATCTTCTGGTCCTATTCATAAATACGTCATAAGACACAAGCATATCGCATGCACAGATAACGATGGAGTACAAATAATTGGCCTTACACGTATGGTACTGTACAGATGGGCACATCGTTGTCCGATCATTGTAATGGAGGCGCAATGTGTTATAGTATATGTGAGCTAGAAATTAGTTTTTAATGTTACATTTCATAATTAAAATGTTTAATACAAAGAACCATGTCTTTCGGCAAACCGTCTGGCTATTTTGATCCTCGAACATGAATTGTGAAGTGATGAAGTTATATTGTGAGAGTCGTACAGGCAAGTAACCTTACACAGACAAACACGGCTACTTAGACGTCGTATTTATGGCAAAGTAAGAACATTATGTGTGAGTACTTTTATGCGCCTTTGCACTCTTAGACAGCGTCTATTAAAATCCTTGCGTTTGTTGGTGGTAAATTTCAATAAAAGTTATTGCTAAATTCGAATCCTTCTTAAGGCAGGTCAAATGCAAAAGAAGATTTACGTGGAGAAGTACATGGCTTTACGAGTGCATCTCGAGAATAAATCTCTAAATATTTACCGAAGCAAAAATACTTTCGAACAAATATTTATAGAAAAGCGTACGACTTTTATCTCTAGCGCCTTATTTTTTAAATCGTAGGAATTTCTAAGTAATTCAATCAAACGAATGTGATACTTTATCATCTGTTCAACTCGATAAATATTGCACTGATTTTCCTGAAGTATTACGTTGGTGAATCTGACACACACATATTTTGAAGATTATGTATGTCCAAATAATATACTAATATAATGCAATGATATATAACACGTAATAATATAGCATAATGTTCTCTCAGAAATTAATTTCTGGGTGATATACATTCTTGTTTATTTTGTACATGAATTAATAATTTATTGAACTTTGATTACTTATTTTTTAAATATTTTTCCTTAAAATTTTTTCCTGCCTTAATATATTTGATTTGTATTTAATAATATCAGGCCAGAGTTAGACCTAAGACGCAGAAGTTGAAAAATAGCTACAATGTAATTATTCGTATCTCCTACAACTGCAGTGGAAATTTTATATAATCGCTTCCAGAATCAAAAATAATTAAGAGTTTTAATTTTGTCGCTGCAAATTCGTCTCTTGTAATGAAGGTACAGACGATGTAGAAATGACATTCATTCAAGTACCACATTCGTGTTATTTCACAAGAAAGAAAAGGTAATATTAAACTGGGAATTGTGCCTGTGGTCTTTATATATGCAGCGATTCTTGACGGTCCTTGTTCACTACACTTTCTGCGGGATGTTTGCTGGTGGATCATGTACAAAGCAAGCCTGCGCTACTACATATGTAGCTCTGTCCGTGTACATGTCGGCCGGTTCCCAGGCTGCGCTTCCGTAATTAGAGTCAATATCGTGCCCCAACAAGAAATCTAAAAAAACACACCTCTAAAAAGTGTTGGCTGATTTTTTTTTCTCTATATGTGAAAAGCCAAGGTAATAGTCTGGTGGTCGGATAGCAAAAGGCTTCGCCTGCATATAGATAGCACCGCAGGGTTTCTGATTTTAAACGAAAATTGAATTGGTCAGATGAGAAAAATTTCCATCTCTGCGACGTATAGAAAAGGTAAGCCCTATAGTTTTTATTCTCTTTGAGTCTTCTTCAACACTCCACTCAACCTTCTAACTCAAATTCTAAAATCATGTTTTTCAAAGAAATGAGACAAATTTTGACGTATCCTTTTGTCTCTCAAATTGATTGCCTGTTCCACACAAGTAGCGTATAAGTATATGCTGAATTTAAAACGTATAAACGGAATTGAAAGGCACATTTTTCTGGTTTTACGACGTTCTTGACGTCTCAGATTACTACATGCCGTCTATTGTATTTTGAGTGGTGAATAAAGAATTGGAACTACCCTGAGAAAAATTGTCCGTGATCTAATCGAGCAGCTATTTCGATATTTTCCAGGAGTAAGTAGAGAAAATAAGAAAAATAAGATAACAGGCGTGCCGGTAGAATTTCGAAAAGGGAACCTCCAAGATATGTATTACACCATCCCGCTTGTCGATTCTGCACGCTATATTTACGCTATTCCGTAGGATAATGCAATGTCACAGGAAAATATGTGAGTTCGTCAAAGAAATATTTGTTCATATCGATAAAATATTCCACACTTTATCCTACGACAAAATGTGAAAATGCATGAAATTAATAGGCGTAGTAATATCCGCATATTAATAAGAAATATATTTCCTTAATATGCACGTTGTACATTTGAGATCTGCTCTCTTCTGAGGTATAACGCAGCGTCGAGTGATAATCCATTACCGACGTTTCGGGAAAACGTATCGGTCCCATCTGCAAGGGTCAAGAAGTACAAGAAGAGTAGCTCGACGCCGCGTTATGCCCCAGAAGAGCGCAGATCTCAACAGCATCGTGGCGGAAGCCTGGAATCACCGACGGTGTATATTTATTTATCCATTGTGTGAAATCATCACACATTAATCATTGTACGTTTAAGAGGAAATGCTTCTTGAATCTTTTCTTAATACGGTAGTATAAAAAGCCTCATAGTAGCTTAAACACAAGAGACTCTAAACTCAGTATTACGGTTGCAAATTTTAGAAAAATTAAATAAAAAATGGTAAGTTTATTTAATCAATTTCAATATCAATTTAACAGTACGTTTTGTTAAAATATTGTATAATGGGAACCAACTGAAAAGACAGTAATGCGAATTTTAAGTATGAATTCTTAAATTTTTCTCAAAATGCTGCAGTTACATTAGTACACACTGACACTGATTTCGTCAAGAATTATTGGTGTTTTTAATATTATAAATAAAGAAAGCAAAGCACACAAAAATTGTTTCGTGTACGTAATTAAATTCATTGTTTTGTCGTTCCAAGTTCTTCTTCAAAACGCGAATATTCAGAAATATCGTCAGAGTTTATAATATTGTTGGCCTTTTAAAAGACTCTAAAACCTTTAAAATTGCTAATCTAATAATAAAATAATCAGTGAGTAATAAATTTGAAAGTTTGTGGAAGGAAGCATTTATGGTCAAATACTGAGAGCATTAACTTAATATTCTTGAATTTGTCTGGACGAACTGCAAAGCAAGTCATTCAGAATAGTCTGTATCCAACTGGAGATTTAAACCCAGAACATAATGGATACAAATTATAGTGCCAGTCACACAACTGCTGAACTTGGTAAGTGCCTGATTAGGAAACAGACAAACGAATAGCTTCTGATTACACTCGGATATGAACTAGAGAAAATGCTAACACCACAAAATATATCAGAACAAATATAGTAACTCGTCTACCTACAGGCTGAGAAGTAGGTAAATATGACATTTATCCGCAGAGTAATTTTAATGTTTAATAAATAGTTACTTAAGCCTTAAATGATTATTTCTCAAAGACAAAAACAAAAGAGGATTAAACAGTAATAGCCCTCGCAAGTAATCTAAATATAAATTACACATTAAATTCCAGGTCCTACCTCAAGGAGAACACATTTTGTGTCTTTACAACAACCAGTCACTTAATGCTTTCTCAGAGATGTTTCTTGAAAAGCAAACTTCTTTTGTTACAGCAGGAGGTGTATACTAGCCCCTCAAAGGGTAAATATTTCCTTTTTACCGATTCCAATTCTGAACAGTAGCTTGTAAAGTGTAACAAAATTTAAATATTAAAAGAAGAAATATCGCTCTTCACATTGCACCCACATTTTCCTTCTGAAAGAAATGAATGATATATCTAAAATCTTGTTACATTCCTGAAATATTTATTACAAAAATTATTACAAGATTTTACGTGGCTTTCTAATAATTTTTGTCCCTACATTCGAGAGTATTTCAGTCACTTTTTAATTTCTGAGTACGTGCCAGATTTCCGGGGGTTTTCATTGCTTATTTATATAATTATGAATGAAGACATATCCGTCAACACTCCCCAAATGGCAAAAGTTCCTTCTTCTGCTTTCAGGTACCTTAGTAACGAATTTACTTTCTGTAACAAATGAAGAAAATTGTGGGCCATATTTTGTATGAAGGGAGATTTTAAAGTATGTACAAACATAAAGTTACACAGCTGTATCCCCTAAAAGGAATAATATATTACTAAAGTACTTGAAACATTTCAAAGCCCCTAAGTTACGTAACAATTTAGCATCAAATTTAAACATATTGCTCAGCATTTTTTATATTTCTGCAATCTGGGAGACTCAGACTAAAAGCTTTTCTTTAAAGAAGTCACAAAGAAGACAAAAAAGTGTCTCGAATTTTCTTTTACAGTTTACAAAACGTAATGGAATTTGATCCGAACACAATCACAAAATATTTTTAAGAAGTTAGGACTATCGTCCTGCCATGGGGGCATCATGTTTGAAAATTCTCTGTGGCGATGGCAACCCTCAAGGAAGAGAGCCCGTGAATGAATTAGGATTTACGTTTTAATCTGGTACTAAATTGTAGGGCATGGGCTTTAAATAGGTGCAAGAAGTGTAGCAATGTAACACTCTGTTCATGAGATACAGCCACTTAACATTCTGTATCTATTTTTGTATTTACTTCACATCATCCTGTAGATGAAAGACATATTTATGTAGACAGTCAAGCATAAATAATAAAGAAGTCATAATAATTTTATATAAATTACAAGACTTTGCTTTTTGGGTGCTTCCACTTTACCATTGCAGTCAACAAAGCAAGCCCTGCCTGCTTGCATTTCTTATGTCCTGTCTGTCCGTCCGTTCAAGTGGAATTACGTGAAGTTCAAAGTGACGTTTTGAGATTAAGGACTTTCACGGCGTCAGAAGTTTGGGTTGTCTTCTGAGTTGTAACAGAGTGTAGTGTGGTAGCTATTTAGCAGTGCTTCGGAGAAACATCCTGTTTCCAACTTACAGCTCTGTAAACACTCAGACGTACGCCAAGATTTTTTCCATTGTATTCATGTTACAAGCCAGTACAAGGGAACTGGTAATTTATTAGTTGGTTATCAGATTATTCAGTCACGTAAAAAAGGCTATCAGTTGGTTTTGATCTGTACTTCGTATCCGAGAAACCAAAATTTTCAAATTTAGAGATCCTTTACCATAACTGAGTTTGGCAATTTTTTCCGTAATTCTTCCAGGCAAATTTCGAAGTACAATACCTTGCTAGTCCACACCCGCTTCCTTCCATACCCTTTCTCGTTCGTGTATCAACAGACGTTCTTCCATCCGATGCTGTATTTTCTGAATCCCGACAGCGTAATTAAAACCTACAATTAAGCAAATGAAATAAACTCTTCCAATATCTTGAAGATTTCAAGACTGAAATTAATGAGACCACTGAACTAAAATTTTCACATTACCTAAAGTGATCACTATGTAGTAGTTAGAACATTACATGCCATTCACAAAACTCTATTCTTTCATCTTCAGGCAGAAAGGTGTGAGGACACATACTCAGCTGTGCTGTACTCATTCAGTGGACAATACATTCTGTGCCACTGACAATTCTTGTGCTCTTCATCGCAAAAGACAGCCTAATCGGCTCCAGACTTCGGATAACTCACATTATCCTATCTGATTCTTGACTTTAATTACATCAGACATAGGGAGGTTTGGTTCGGTATAGATGGAACAAATTCTTCAATACATTTTAAAAAATCTTACATATAATTCGCTATGGTATTTGAGCTTGTGGCCCGTACAGAGTGACTTTATGCAAGATTCATGATGGATGAATTGCTACTTGGATATGATTCTCTCCGAGTTACTTCGGTTTTCACCTATTATCCATCACTCCACAATTACTCCATGTCTATCACCGCAAACCAAGGAACACCTTTGGTATAACGCTGCGAGTCACTGCCATATTTTTGGTTTTAAGCTGACGGCTCAATTTCTTACCGGCACTTCGCTGGACATGGAGTAAGATATATTTCTACACTTTATCTCATTCTGGAAGTTTCTCTTCACTTGATTAAGATGGGCTGCTAGAGTACAATGTAATTTGATAAGATCTAATGGCGCCAGAGGTCACGTGTTTTTCATTCTTTCTGAATTCAAATCGAAAACATTCTCCTTGTGCATAAATATGTACCCTGTTATATTTAATTGGCTACGCCATAAATTTCATTGAAAATATGTTTAGACTGTACTGGATTGTAATACTGTATGAGAGAAGCATCATTATTCTGACTTTTTTTGGGGGGGGGGAGGGGGGGTTCGCCGTTTCTGCTTACCATTGTGAAGTTAGCCATAGCACATGTAGGTGCAGGACTCAGCCCTGCTTTAGGGACATTGTGTTAGCTCCTGGCAACAGAGAAGAATGGAGAATTTGTAGAATAAAAATTACCAGGCGAAAAAAGAAATTTTCAGAAAATCATGGCCCAATAGCATCTTCTGCCCCACAAATACCGTATTGACTGACGAGTGAAAAACCTCCGCACATGACATGGCCTCGAATAACAATTCTCTTTGTGAATAAATTTATAATTTCAGAACAAGCAGAAGATGCCGCGTAAACTCTTTTCTTCTCTGTGGAATGTAATGGAATGGAATTAGTTACGTTTCTCTCTGTCTGGCAAATAAATTCACTCGTATTAAGACATCTGTCTAATTAACAAACTTCAGGAAAGATAGCCTCTTCTGACATTGTGCAATCGACCTACTAATAAATATGTCGACCTTCCATATAAAGCACGTTCCTAACAGGCAGCCTCGGGACTCAAATTACCCTCATCAGGAAGATTAATTCCACACCTTAACACACTAAAAAACACTAATCAACAACAAATGCACAAAGAGTTTTATTATAAATCATAACACACTCCTACATGTTTCGACCGTGCTGGGTAATCTTCAGGGAGAACTTTCCTTTAACGTTACACTAGGGTTGCACTTTACGGTTGAGTGAGAATGTGCTGTTGACTGTGTACTGCGTTGATTTTGGAGGCGTGAACTCTCTGCGGTCCGGGCCCTGGCCCGTGCACACAGTACACAGTCAACAGCACATCTCACTCAACTATAAAGTGCAATCTTAGTGTAACGATAACAAAAAATTCTCCCTGAAGATGACGCAGCAGGGTCGAAACATGTACGAATGTGTTACAATTGATGATAAAACTCTCTTTGTGCATTTGTTGGTGATTAGTGTTTTTGTATGATATAGTGCACGGACATGGAACACATTCACACACTACTTAATAATACCAAAGTAAACCAGCGCAACTCTATGTAAATAGCAGGTTTTTATTGCACACAAAATTTCCCTAAAGTGGCTAAGGTTGACTGAAAAATGTATAAAAGTTTATGTGAATAAATTAGAGCACAAATTTTAAAACTCCTGTGTGTAAAATTTTAAACATTTATTTCCTCATTGCTACTTATCTGGTATACGGTGAACTATAAGACATTTAAAATCACAGAGACCTTCTTCTGATTCCTTCTAATATTACGCGCTTACAAATGCCTAGGTGCCCACAGTGGTTATTTCGTTCACTTTCTCCAAGTATTTTTTTACTTGACATTCCTCGTGACGTGTTACATTCCCGCATATTTCCTCTCCTTAGGTTGCAGTAGTCTATCCAAGTAACATTTGGCGACGACGAAAATTTAAAATTTAAAAAATTTCCCTTTCTGCAGCTCGTTTAACTAAAGTTAATAATTTTACATAGTGTTTTATTTGAATTTACAATTGATTCAAAACCTTCCGCCCAGTTTCTTGTACCTACTTACAGCAAGTGCATTATTCGTAGGCCTACAAAGTCGTGGGAGATACGGAACAGTTTATTGTAACCTACAGATCCTTCTTGTTAAAATATTAATATTTAAATTTTATGTCTTGTGGAAAGATTTATTTTTTCAACCTTCCTGATAATGATGGCACCTGGAATTCCCGCATGGTTCCCTAGAGTGTGTATAACACGTGAATTTATTATTTTAAATATATTTTTGTATCAGGTGTAATTAATTTACCTTAATAGCTATCCCGTTTAATGCATCACAGGCCGTGGTCTTTTGGTTAGGCAAATTAAATGTAGATGGCAGTACCGGGAAAGCTGTCTCAATGGGGTTATTTTGAATGAAGCGTTAGATATCTCTATGGAGCATTGAATGCAGGTGAAACATTTCTGTAAATCCATGACACTAACGATGTCTGTGGCCATGCCAGGTCTTTTGCTGTTGCTCTCGGCCATTAGAAACGTGAAATTAAAATAAATAATTGAAATTTGAATAACAATATAATAATTATCACAGTAAAAGAGATGCACACAGCACCATAAACTCAATGCGTTTAAGTTTTCCAAATAATTTTCAAGCACACGTTCTGACGTCTACCTATGCCATAAAAGTTTACATTTTTAGACACTAAACATTGTCTTTAAATTTACAATTTATGTGGGACGAAGATACCTTACGTAAAATTCTGGCCGTATAATATAAATGTGTTTAAAATTTTTGCATCAAGCCTATAACATATTATTTCTTGTAATCTTAGAAGGGCAAATTCTAATTCACATAAAACATATTCCTTCGAGAAAATTAGGCTACTGCAGCTTCTTTTAGATCATGGGGTCTGCAACCCACGGCCTGCAGCTACCTTTGTAAATTGTGTATACACTATAAAAATTACACAATAATTAGGCCGGTTAGGCACACCATTTGCTGTTTTTTTTTCGCGTCCAGCCCGCGAAACAGCCCACAAAAACACGAGTGGCCAGTTGTCATAAAAAGTATGGAGAACCATGTTCTATATATTATTCACTGCACAAATACCTTTTAACCCTTTAAAGACGAAGCATATCTGTTTTATACAAGGACTCAGTGCGTACCGCGCAGTAAACACTCTCCACGTCAGTTATAAATCCAGTCTCTTAACGTTTTATAAGGCGAAAATTGTTGTTTGTTCTGAGACCCGTACAAAACACATAAACGCAATGTGGGCACCACGTAGAATTTTTTAACGTTGAACCTGGTGGTATGTAAACTAACCGCTAGGCTTTAAAAGGTTAACCCCTTAAAGACGAAGCGTATCAGTTTTATATAAGGACTCAGTGCGTACCGCGCTGTAAACACTCTCCACTTCAGTTATAAAAACCAGTCTCTTAACGTTTTATAAGGCGAAAGTTGCTGTTTGTTCTGAGATCCGTACAAAAACGCAATGTGGGCACCACGTAGAATTTGTTAATCTTAAACCTGGTGGCATGTAAAGTTACCGCTAGGGTTAAAAGGTTAATCATGCAATACTACCCAAGATTATTAAATAAAAATTCGTTACACAAGCAGGAACATCAGTGGAATGTAGTTTTACAGAAGCTGAAAGTCTTCCAAATACTCAAGAAAGCACTTTTGGAAACGTATGACTGAATAATTAATTTTTAACTTCAACTCCATGGCGCAGGGTAATTCAAAACTTAGTTGTCGCTCAGTTGGCCAAGAAATTACCCGCCCCGTATGGACACCTAACATAAATAGTAAGAGTCTGTGTTTGAAATATCCCACAATAATATCAAATTCTCAGCCTCCAATAAATTCAAAAAATCTGCACCCACCCAACCTCTTTAAATTTGGTATTTCAGTAGTTATAGTCGCTAGATATTTTAAGACGGAAACAGAAGTTCGTGATAAAAGTGCCACATTAAACTCCGACATTCACTGAATATATTCCGGAGTGTCATTTTTACTTCAGAAGGTAGTGCTGCTTTGGTCATCAGGTAAACTACGAAATCCGTTCTTTTGTGCCTATTTCAGTGGGCTGATCTCTCTAGTCTATGGCCTGGTTTGGTCAGGCTACAAAACGTTGTGTTTCTTTAGCCAAAGTGAATGATGGACAGTGTCCATACAGCCAAGTGCCAGGTTAAATATTTTACATAACACATGTCTTCGGATATCACATTCTGTTTCCCCTGTAAGTACTCTATTAATGAGGTTAATATAAATTACGCTAACAAAATATGGAATACCTTCATTTTTATACGACTGCTCATAATTGAAGTCTCCAAATATACTTATATTTTTTACGATATAGAGACTAGTTTTATTAGTTACCATTTGAGAACACCGATGAAACTAATGTTTAAACAACAATCTGTATAGACCTACATATTTACCGCTTTATTTACATTACTGATGGCTAAACTGAGAAAACTGTAGGCAGAATAAAATTACGTATAGGTATATTGTTCAGATCTAAAAGACAGTCGCCCATACAGCAATTAAATTTTTAGATTAATTTGCAGGTGAATTAAAATGAAGTACTGCACTTATGAATATGTATACGTAAGTTATCAAAGGAATGATTTTGTACAAAACATTTAGCGCACAGGGAGAGGCTCTGCTGTCATTGAGGAATATTTCTTCGAGTAACAATACGCCTTGTCAGCATGACCAAACACAAATTATAAACAAAAATTATCTAGAGGATACGTCCATAAATTACAGTGTGATTCCTTTTCAACATTTTAAATAAAACTTATATATTGCAAGTCAAGAATTTTAGTAAACATTTAATTTTATCTTGAATATACCTCCCTCGAGTTACGTTACATAACTATCAAATATGAAGCTGAAAATAAAATTTCAAAATTTAGGCTTCCGTTAAAACTAGTTTCAAAAGAAAAATATTTTATGTTGACATTTTTGAATAAAACGTAAAAATATAAAATCTTGTATGTCACTAGGTGTATTTTGATTTCACTGGATACGTTTTAATTATCAACGTACAAGGTACTATTTTATTTTTAAAAAGTACTCGGTGTATAAGGAGTTTTTTTGTGGGGATAATAGACACTTACGTATTTAAGTAGAAGGAAAACAGAAAAGAATGTAAAATATGTTATCAGAAAAAGCATTCTTGTTCAGTAAGTGTTCAGTTAAGACAGTGTAGACACCTGCAATAAGCGCATTTACTCTTTCACATAAGGCCTTATTTGTAATTTGAATATTCTTACAATCGTATATTACTCAATAGAGAAGCGTTGATTTAAGATGTATTATAGATATTACCCGTATATTTTTTGATACATTATGGGTGTGTATGTACGTAAATAATATGAAAATAACAACAAATCAGGTCACAATAAGTGTATTTAATCTAAGTCAGAGCTTTTAGATGTTTCATCTGGCAGCTCCTATCAGTGGCCGTATACCAATTTATTAAGGACTGTCAAAGAACATAAAGCCAGTTAAGTTAAAACTAATTTAGGATTAAAATATAGACTCTAAAAGCGTAAAAGGCCGTCGGTTACATATGTTGTACACAGGCATAGTTAAACATTCTTACATACCTTTTAAAGCTAGAGACTCATGTCCTTACGTAACCAGTATGCATACGTGATGTAGGTATTAAAAGCATGAGTATTTGCCTTGTGAGGCGTGATAAAATATGTGGGGTAACTTGAGACATCAGGTGTTGTTTCCGCAGTGCAGATCAGGTTTTCCTGTACATAAATTTCGGCTCTGAACATTGTGTGACTGCTGTTGTTGAGGCTGTCACTGAAATATTTATATTCGGCACAAAATTTTCAAAGTCAGTATTATGTTTTTAAATGTTATTTTTAGCTTAATGGGTTTTACGATCCTGAACAATGTTTCACGCAAAGATATATGACCACAGATGATAGCGGCTAGATGAAATCCGTAGAATCTTTCACTTAAAATAAGTCTGCTTCATGTGGAACACGTTGTTGGTATTTTACGTACAGTTACCTCTCGACATTTTGTACTACTTTTCTCCGGTACTGAATATGTTTCTTATATTCGGCACATTTGCGCTTTTTTATATTAACCTTTTAAAGCCTAGCGGTAACTTTACGTAAAAAATTCTACGTGGTGCCCACATTGCGTTTATGTGTTTTGTACGGATCTCAGAACAAACAGCAACTTTTGCCTTATAAAACATTAAGAGATTGGTTTTTATAACCGAAGTGGAGAGTGTTTACAGCGCGGTACGCACTGAGTCCTTGTATAAAACAGATACTCTTCGTCTTTAAAGGGTTAATATTTATCACAGTGTAATTGTTTTACTTGGAAAACTGAAGTGACATTATATTTCTGAGCGTGTGGTTATAACAACTGCATTAGAAATATCTTACAACTGGTTGTAACATGAGAGTAGACGGTTACAAGCAAGTTATGTCCATAGAATTTATTCGAGGCTTAGCCTAATGGAACTATCTATCAACCAACAATTAAGGCGATGCGAGACCTAAAAAGAACTAAACTTACCCTTAGGTATAAATCATCGTTTGATTTTGTCAATCTTCATATTACGCTTCGTCAAAGTACGAATGAAATATAAACTACACAAGGTGTCAAACGTAAATTTCAAAATACTACTGGAAAAACAGCGATTACTTATTAAATGTAATTGCAAATTTGGGGTGTCATATTCTCATGGAATGCAATAAAAGAAGAAGGTGTTAAAAAAATGTGTTATTTCCGTCAGCTGACACGTGTGTGGGTGGGAAATATAATCAGACAGATCCGCTTGAGAAAACTAATATTGAATACAAGACTGAAAATACATGACTCCAGTGCCCTGAACACACCTGTGACGTGGGAGTCGCCTGCATGAGGCTTAAATGTATTGGCACAACAGTGATTCATAAATAAATTATCCTGTTTCTTCAGTCGGTTTTTACCACACAAAGTATAAACGGTAATCCTTTTTTTTAAAGAAAAATCGGTTAATGTTGGTTAGGCAAATAAGTCTTATGTGTTTTTATAATCACGTGAAGCAAACGAATACACTGTGTTATGAAATTTATAGTTAGGAATGAAGTTTGAAGTGTTAAAGCAGGTGTCACAGAGAATTAGTTCTTGCTTTGGGAGGTCAAGAGGGGGTAGGCCAGCATCTCAGCAAATTTTATTTTTGGTATCTTTATAGATGTTTTCAATTACTCAGATTCGAACTTATAGTGGAATGGTGGGAGGAATGATAATTTATAATGACACGGAAAACATTGGGGAAATTCTAAGTACGCAGTTTAAAAAAGTATTCAGAAATTTCTCTGAAAGGACTAAGGAAAAACACGGAACATCAGTCAGGATATACCGTCACAGGATCGACTTTTAAACTCAGAATGAACGAAATAGGAATAGCAGTATCATTTAGAATAAAGCGGGCTTGAATTTCAATAGCTCCTTATTTAATTTACAGAAGTGAAAACTTAAGAAGTGAATATGTAATGTAGAAGACAAAAGTTCAAGCCGTGTCTCGGCACATCGTGAAACATAGACAACAGTAGAAGTGCAGGTTCATTCACTCTTAGTCTCGACACTAGACATGAAGGTGTGTGGCCAGGTTCGGGCCCCGACAACGTTAGTCCACGAGAAGAAGCTCTTTCTACCCAATGAATGGGAACCTGGTTGCGCCCTACAGACTGTGTGGGCCCTTTCGAGAAGAGACAAATCTCTTGCCTCTACCTGGAGTAAAACCACGATTCATCGGTGGTCCAGCCAGTAGCTTAGTCGTTACATGGAGACTGTCACCCCGGCTACAAATTAATTAATAATCTATGAAGTGAATTCATAGCTGAACAATTCTGGCAATTAGGTTCAATACTTTTTTAGTGCCTTTAGGTAGTAAGACGAAAGAACATAAGGGGCATAAAATTTTCATTCAGTTTTATCTGTAACTTACTTTCAAAACACTCTTTCCACCAAGAAATATCTGGTTAATCTGCTCCCATGATGCTTTTGAAAAAAGAGCAGAAAAAATATAGATCTCATGCAAAGTGGCTTGATTATTGTCGTAATTAAAGTGTGTCAAAAATTTTATCAAGTCTCCTCATTTGCTTAACGACTCTAAATTTATTACATTAGACAACGCACAGCAAAATTAATAGGCAAATTTTTGGAAATTTTTTTTCTCCAAAAACCTGATAAATTGAAGAGAGAATGATCACGTTAAATACATGAAACGCTTAAATTTAGGTTTAGCAATCACATGTTGGACAACCCTATGTTAATGTTTAAAGTAACGATGTTCAGTTAACGGCCTGCAATCTTCATTACTATTACTACAGTCAACATTTTACGACGTAGATAACGCTGCATGTTTATGTCTTAATTCCGACCTGGTTCCCTGTTATATCTGCCAAATTAAGGCAGTCTTGTATGCCTCCTATTTTAAAAGAACAAAAATAAAAAATACTGCGCAATGAGGTAAAAAGGAGTGATTACATTTGGAAATGAGAATTCCTGTTCTCCGAGGAGCATCGTTACTGCAACCCGCGTGTCTTGTAATCCATAACCGTGGCTCCCCCACCTGACAGCTAAACGAAACGACACGAACGAATGAAAGAGTGCCACCACCCTCCTGCTGCAAGCTTCAACGAACTAACCACACCACGTAGTTCACTGTTTCGCTACTAGATGATGCCAGCATCACAGTTTTTTTCTTTTTCATTGGAATAAAAAAATATCGGGTGTTACAAATGCGATAACATAACACGGGCAAACAATTACTGACTTCACCTTGTGGCACCCGATCTGCTAATTGGCTTATGTGTTATAAGTGCTTGCAACACAAACTTTGAAAATGTCTCTCATTTTTCGCATACTCAATAAGATATTACACATACGCACACGGATAAGAAACAATTCAAAGCATGCAGAATACACTTTCTTATATATTTATTTAAAATGTTTTAATACTGACATCTTTTTCTGAAAATCTCGTGTGACGTCAACAGAAAAATATTCGTGTATAGAAGAATGTACATACTGCTTTCAAAGAAGTTTATGTGCTTTTAATAGAGCGTTCCAAGACGCAGTCTGTAGCCAGACTATGCAGTGTCGATTTGCAGGGTCATTACACAAGGACTTTACAAACATATTCCTAGTTGGGACAAGAAATTTTGATATTGTCCAAAACGTGCACATTAGCACCGGGATCCATTTATACTGCTTATTCAGTGGGAACTGGGGGGCTATTTTGCAGAAGTAAAAGAGTCGAGGGTGAGGTTGACAACACATCCCATTTATTGTTTAAATTCAAATTTGTGGAGATATAGCTCGAGTCCCACCTATGCTTAGGCCTACATGGCATGCAAGGGGAAATTTATTTAACTGTTCTGTGGAAAGAAGTGGTCGTGGCCTAATATGAGAAACGTTTCTATAAGCTGAGTGGGGGCGAAACACGGGAAATCTGCCAGAAAAAATCTCTTCTGGATTGAAATTTGGAGCAAGGTTCTCCAGAATAGAGCCCCGTCCACCCTCATTTTCACTTTTAGGAAAAGCAAAATATATAACATTATAAATTATACTTGTTGTATTCTACGCCATACCCTTCTTTCGAAGATCTATTAAGTTCTGCCTAAAGACTCACTAAAAAAGAAAAGACGAAAAATTTGACGTAACAGGCTACCATTAAGCACATTATTATAGTAATATTTTTAAAAAAACTACAAATAATCTGTGACTTCATGCTTGTATTTATAGACATATTGTGCAACATAAGATGCAAGTTCAGTAATACTCCATAAGATAAAACGCAAATTTTAAATAGCCCTGCATGATTCCATAACAGCAAAAATGTTGTAGATGAAAAAGTTGCTAATTAGAGGGGAACAGAGTAGAAACGCTAACAAGATTGGTACTGGCAGGATATCTTGTACTGTGTGAGTCTGCGTGGGTAAAGAGAATGTATTGCATAATCAAAGCGCCAACCACTCTTGTTATGTGTCTTGTTTGTATTATGTTTTAGGTAGATTCTACCTCACATGCACACGAAGCTTTGTAGTAGGATAGCTTTAAATCTAAGGAATGGGAATTTATACTGAACAGCTAAGTACCCAATCTTCCAGTTAACGCTTTAGTGTTCACTGGTTAGTATATGAACAACCAGTTTTAATATTCAGTATCTCTGGGCTTTATCCATACAACGGGCTTTCTTTCCTCTAACCCGTTCATTGAAAAGAAAATAATTCCCTAAACAGAAATGAACGAAATTTTTTAGTGAAATGGTTATAATATGTTTCCTGTAAAGTATGAACTGAATTTTTATATGTTTTAAATTCGTTTTAATGTATAATGTCTTAAAGTATTTTGCTTGTATAGTTGGCTGTGTCAGACTTACAAGTGCGGCCACTTACTTTGAGGGGGCAGCACTTTGTAGCAATTCTGTAAGTTGTAAATTTAATGTGTTCCATGTCCGTGCACTATATTATACAAAAAAAAAATCACCAACAAATGCACAAAGAGTTTTTCATCAATTGTAACACACTCTTACATGTTTCGACCCTGCTTGGTCATCTTCAGGGAGAATTTTGTTATCATTACACTAAGGTTGCACTTTATACTTGAGTGAGAATGTGCTGTTGACTGTGTACTGCGTCGTTTTTGGAAGCGTGAACCTGCAGGCCGGGACCGCAGAGAGTTCACGCCTCCAGTACACAGTCAATAGCGCATTCTCACTCAACTACAAAGTGCAACCTTAGTGTAATGATAACAAAAAATTCTCCCTGAAGATGACCCAGCAGGGTCGAAACATGAAGGAGTGTGTTACAATTGATGAAAAAACTCTTTGTGCATTTGTTGGTGATTAGTGTTTTCAGTAAGTTGTACGTTATTAGTGTCACATATCACAGGATATCACGTATAAGTAACACACATTTTTATTCATATAGTCATAAACAAGTAGATTAAGAATGAACATATATCTATTCAAAATTTGAGGTTTTCAGAGTGAAGGAAACGTAAAGGCAAAGATCACCTTACAACACGTCATAAAGTCACAGATGGGGAGTAGATGTGTAGCTCTGCTCTTTCTTTAACCTTGGCGCTAGGTGTTGTGGGTGGTTAACTCCACGCCCCGGCCGTTTTACCCTGGGGAGTGACACGGTTCCCATTGTATAAAGGAGGCTGGTTTGGCCCCAAGGTCGGCCTGGACGGGTGCGGAATATCTCAACCCCACCGCGATTCGCTCACTCGACAGTAAATCCCGCAGAAAGTCGTCTCAGAACCGTACTTCTAAAGATTTCGGTCGCTGTGTATATATATATGCATTTACATGACAGCAATAAGACATAAGTAGTAACGGGGATGATATAGACACCTACTTTATTTTCATGTCTGGAATTGAGAAACAGTTCAAGGTGTACCCAAAATTCGTAAACAGGCAACAATATTTTATAAATAAACAGATCGCAACATAAAATGTGACATAAATAGAGAGATGTGGGCAGCGTAAGTCCCACAGTGAAAAAACGTAATAGAAAGCAAGACTTGGGAAGTTACTCGATTGTGACAGAGCACGCAGTTACACTATCCGAAGCATTGCAATACGTTTAGCCAGTTAATTCTGTAGAGTGAAAAAAATCATTGTTATTCTGAGAAGCATATAAAACCCACAGTGCCCTATGTCAGACAAAATCCAGAGCTTTAATTGACCTCCCCTGTCTACAGCCAAAAACCAGGTGTTAATGGGTGCAGTCTCCTGTATTTGGTATTTTATAATTTGGAAGGCTGTAATAATGCCCCACCTTACAAACATGCTGTTCTCTTTTAGTGACCATACTTCACTGAGATTACACGTAGACTTATAAACTTTCGTTTAAGCCAGGTTACCCCTTCCGATAAAACTGCATACATCCTCTGATATGCTTCAGTCGAATCTGCAGAGATGGAGTTTAAAATTAATTACAAGGTTTTAGGACCAACACAAGTTGGAATTTAAATTATTGTCAGAGAAAAGGACAGTCATACACCAGAGATGGTAACCAAGATCGGTGTATAATTGAGATACGTGAGAAATTCGAGGGCAATTTTTTCAATCACGAATGGGATTTTCTCTCACGTAGAGAAGTTTAATTCTTTGAACCATAAGCTTACTTCTTGCCTTCTATATCCGAAAATTATTATTAAAGGCTTTACCCCACAGACTTCTGCAATTTTGGAATAAAACTGAAAAAAATATTTTAATCTGGTTGAGTACAACTTCATTGCAATGCAAGCGCAACTACAGTTACCAAAACGTTACAAATACGCGGCCATTGAATTCTTCTGGGATATTGCTATTGCCTATCGTTGACTGGAAAGCAGTTACTGGCGTTTCAAATAACTATTATTGAACTATGTGACTACTATGTTGATATTTCAGTAACAGAGCAAGGGTTTTCGAGAAATAAAACCTATAAAGAAATAGGAAAATTGGCATAATCTCTTATCATATGTTGAAAGAGAAATGTGTAATTGCTCGGGATATGTGACTAGAATGAATGAATGAATGAATGAATGAATGAATGAATGAATGAATGAATGAATGAATGAATGAAGTGGGAGAACATAAGAAAATGTTCAAAATTAAGCAAGAAGGTATAAGGAAAGTGGACAGGCACTGAATGCGATGGCTGATCGTAGTAAAGGGTCAGCTAGGACGGCTGAAACTGAAGAGAAGGAAGAAAGCTACAAATAGTGCAGAAATTGTGGTGCACGCTGTCAGAGGGCTGTAGAGCCACGAATTAAATGAACTCAAATGCAAAACCATCGTGTCAGTGCTTACTTAAATAGAGGACTAATTAGAAACATACAGCGTACATACGCAAGGATCCTACAAGTTTCTAAGAACCTGGGTGGCTCACAATTACACTGTATTTCAATTATGACAACCGCGATCACAGGTTGTGCTTTGGTATCAGTTTATCCAAATAAATGTCATCACATTCCAACAGATCATAGTTTTCGGTGTGCAGATAAATTCGTCGATCAAGCTTGTGCCATGGAACAACCATTTAAATTGCAGTGCTTTAGATATGTATGACTTGCTTCAATGCTAACAGGACTTAAAATCTAGCCCACGCAGGGAACTAGTACGTTTACAACGACTATCAGAATAATAAATAGCAATTATTTTCCCACACTGCCTTAACCGAGCATTCCTTGTAACTGAGACGGAGTGTGTTCTCTGTGAGGTAGAGACTAAATTCTTAGACTGCTTTCATTTCCAAAGACCGAAAAGTAGTTCATGTGCTCATTACTTCTGCGTGTGTTGTGTCCTTTAAATCTTGAACTGCAAGATCACTTTCAAGAAACTAATTAAAAAATTTTGCCTCTCTCTTCTAATGTCTAGTTTCCTAAAATCAGTAATAACAACATGGCGGACATGTAAACTTGTAATGTGGGGGTAAGGTGAGCGACAGTTATTTCAGTCACATTGACGTTAGAAATAAGGCGCGCAATTCAAGTAAAATAATATTTTTTAAAATGTGTAATAATAAATATGAATAGTAATAACCGTCAACAGCCAACGTTATATTATGTTCTTTATTAAAAATAAGAGAGACTAGTTTCGGTCACACTTGACCATTTTCAGGCTCCATTCAAAAAACTTGTCATACAAAATCTCCACATATGTAAGAAGAAGGCCTTCTCTTAAAGAGAACTAGTCGCTCTTATTTTTAATAAAGAACGTAAGTATAACGTTGGCTGTTGACGGTTATTACCGTTCATATTTAATTGATACACGCCAAGTGGGACAATGAATATCAAAATATATAGTAATAAAGTTACAGGAGAGTCTTAGTTTCGTTAGCTTGCGCTTTATTGGCGGTACTTGATGGGTCATTGGATTTATAAATGCAAAATTTGGTAAAAAGTATAATATAAAGTTATGTATATATTATGTACAAAACATTGCCATTAGATAAAAAACACAAAACTCTCGATAATAAAAATATTCGGCTTCAGACCTGACAAATTCAACGTATGAAGGATGTGATGTTAACTGAAATATTCTTCACAGAATGAAGTACAACAACAGTATTGTAAAAGTATAGACCAGTGAAACAAGATAGAAGTGTTTTAAGTTCTGTTGCGAACAGGTTGTTGCATATCACTGATATTAATTTTATGCTTCAGATAATTAATTTAATAGAAACGGGATAAGATTTCCTTCACCATTCAATTGGTATTTTTGTAATTGTCCCGCACTGTGTGTCTTTTTAATATTATAAATTTGTGTTGTGATTTCGTAAAGGGATAAACTGAGATTTAGTTAGTGATTTTCACACTGAGATGGCCGTACGATTTAATCCTAATTGCAGCAGTGATCTTTGTTTATAAAATCGTAATTACGTCACAACATTATCAAATTATCAAATTCGGTTGTTACTTGCTTTGTCTACTTCAAATTTTGTCGGATACGATATCAAATATTCGCACAATCGCCAAGTTTGAAATCACTGACTCGAAGATCGATGAACAGCTTTCCTACAGAAATTCAGATAAATCTGTAACCAAATGTTATAAGAAATTTTGTGTTTGAAATTTCAGCAGTTCATCTAGTTATCACTCATACTGCAATCCAGATTAAAATATTCGCACGGTCGGCATATTTTTGAAAACTTTAAACAAAATCCCCAACAATATTTATATTATTATGTGTAGCCCGTGCCCTTTAACTCATAAAACTGACATTAAATATTATTATTTTTCATTTTCTAGAAATGACAGTACATAGATCCTGAACTCCGGCCAATAACGTATCATAACAGCGGCACAAATTACTTCGTTAATGCAATTAAATAAGAGCTTTGTAAGTTAATTGAAAGACGATGGTAACAAGTGGCTCCTTTAAGGCAGAGGACTTCATATAAAATGTTTATTGGTCAAGTCTCAACTTTTACACAAGATTGCATCTGCTTTGCAGTTCGCAGAATTTATGTCTACTGTGACCGAACGGACAGAATAGCTGTTTACCATTTTGGATATCACCGATTCGTAACAGGCCGCGAAGATAAGTTACTATATCTAATGGTTTTGTGGGATTTCTTAGTTAGTCCAAGCCAAATCAAGATAGTAAGTCACATTACAACATGACAGCATTTTCCACATACCACTTAAATTATTCAGTAATTATTCCATCTTCCTATGCTATAGTACCGACCTACGGAAGGCGTCACTAAATGAACAGAAATTAAAAGGCAGCTGCATTATTATTAACATCATTATTACCACCTAACAATAAATTTGCAACAGGGAACAACTTCGTATTCAGAGACGTCGATCAAATGTTCGTGGAATACACACAAGACGAACACCGCGACACGAACTTAGCCTTTGGCGCCAGTAATAGTCGGTCTGATACTGATTCACGGAACTACGCGGTACTTTACCTTCTCAAGCGTCATCCAGCTGCTAATATATGTGGACAAGTGGAGGGGTTCCTCCATGTTGCAGGAAGTGTGAGACGTACGACAGACAGCCGAGAAAGAAGACCACCCACGGACTCTACGGACGCTATGTAATGAAGATGCCGTAATTGCAACAATGGGGTGAGACTCGTGGATGACCTCACACGATGTGGCACGAAATTTAGGACTACCGCAAAAGAGGAACCTTTCACGTAGTTTTGACCACTAATTCCGTCTTTATCACTACTCACGGAGCACAGATTTGTTCCCAGATGATAATTCTCTACGGATACAATTTACGAGGAATGAAAGGTTACGAATTCAAATAGGCCATGAGTGAGCTCCTTCTACAGAAAAATTTTTGGAACAGGCAAAGCGTATCTTAAACTCACGACAGTCATTGCAGGCCACGGAGTAATAATTATGCGATCCACAAATACGGACATCACATCCGCTTCAGCGTCAGCATATGAGTTGGAAATTTTCGGAAAATTGTTGTCGCCCCCCCCCCCCCCCCCGGCCATTCTGCTACCTGACAGGAAGATTTCTCAGAGACACCGTGATAATGTGGAAAATACGCTAACGTGCAACTTGAAGATACAGGCCTACCCCGAACTGCGAGGCAGATGTTGTTTCACCACAGTGGAGCTCTACCACGCTATAAAAGAGATATCCAGTAGTGGTGGAATGCGACATTTCCAGGAAGATGGATTAGAGGTGCAGGGCCGGTTACGTTGCTTCTGCGGTGGCCGCAACTAAATGTGGTAAGATTCTCCCGTAGGGACACCTGAAGGAGTGCGTTCGCTGCGTCCCTTCCAAGGATATCGAAAGTCTCGTGCAAGAATTCAGACAGCTGTGACAACGCTCGATGCGAAATTTGTAGGCGT
Organism: Coptotermes formosanus; assembly: GCA_013340265.1. Lineage (NCBI taxonomy): Eukaryota > Metazoa > Arthropoda > Insecta > Blattodea > Rhinotermitidae > Coptotermes > Coptotermes formosanus. The sequence goes on along the minus strand of BLKM01009427.1, from coordinate 615,278 downwards.
ATTTATAATAATAATAATAATAATAATAATAATAATAATAATAATAATAAATATCTGTTATGGTCATAGCAACAAAATATACATTCGTGAAATAGTTTTTATATACAACAAACTCCTACATGTTTCGGCCATCTTCAGGTAGGCAACAAAAAGGACAGAAAATAAAAACAGAGATACAATTATTGAAATGAAAAGACCAATCCAAGATATAAAATGAAAGTGACAATATCATATTCTAAAATAGTAAGATAAGGTATTGCAACAAGTGTGTTATTTCAACAACTTTATCATCTTTCAATTTTTTATCTTTTATTAATCCTTCAGTATGGCTGCATGAACGGCCGAAATGTAGGAGGTTATTGCATACAATAAAACTATTTCATCAGTGTGAATTTTGTTGGTATTACCGTTACATTATATATATTCAATCAATCCACGAGTCATGCAAGTATGTAGGCGTGTTCGACAGAATTCTTTGGGACACACTGCCGTCTGTTTGTAACGGAAACAGGTCGCTTCGAATACCTATTGTAACTAGGAGTAGCCCATGGTGTGATCCTGTGACACTTTGCGCCATTTAAAAGTAAAGTGTGTATCGGAGACAAGAAGTCTCGAGGAGTACGCTGCATAATAATTTTACCAACACTTTTAAAAATGTACAAAAAATTGGTGAGCATGTGAATGAAATGTATTCGTTTTTTGTGTGTGTTTTCGTTGGTTAGTTTTTTGGTGTGTTTTTGTCCTCATATCTTTGGCTAACGTAATCTATAGAAGAGAATTGATTGAGTGTATTTGTCAGGAGAAGTCAAAAACTTGCATAAATAATATTAGGCAAAATAGGATTTAATTTACTTCCGCTCCAAATGCGACATAATTTTTACGAAATATATTCAAAAACTTCGGAACCCAGCAAAAAATTTGTGAAGTTTTTAACGACGTGCCTGCATCTATAGATTAAAATGTTTACCCGATGATTTCCGCCTATATTTATAATAGAGTTAAAAATCGTCAATTTTACACCGGCAATAGCAGTTACGAATTCAGTTTACTTAAGATTACCACAGCATCTATATCCGAAAGGTTGGCAATAAAGACTATTTACTCACAGCATCGTTACCCACAAACAGAACACAACATAGCGTTCAAGAGTTCTGAAAACTGTATATATCCTGGAATTCTTAATAATGTAAAGTAGATACCCATTTCTTCTCAATGCTAGGAATATTAGTAAAATTATTATTATTTGCAATACAATTATTATATACCGTATAAATGTATTGTGTCAATGTGGTAGCACGAACTATAGACCGATCCATCACGATATATAAAGGCTACATAAAGAATTTGACTAGTTTCCTCCATATAAAATTATTCAATACTATATACCGTCATACACGGAAACAAGTATAAATATCTAAGTCCTCGAAATTTCATATTTTTCAGAAATTACACTACGTTTATAGGCACAAATATTCTATTTCACTAAAAATAACTCTTATGTAGCAAAATTAATCTTTTCTTCCCAAACATTAATGAGAAAAAAGAAATGTACTCACCATTCTGCTCAAAATTGTTGAGGGTTGTGGCATCACATGTCATTCAAAAAACTACCAGCAATTCTTTCCATCCAGCTATATATTAAAAGCCTAATATCAGGCGTGTCTGTAATACTTTCCTCTGGAATTATAACGTATAATTTATTCGACGCGTTAAGTACACGTAATGATTTATTTTGAAGTTATAAATCAAAAGTAACTCGAAAATTGAGTCCTGTATATTAGACCTGTTTCTGCTGTTATGCATTCAAATTTAAGTTGAAACTTCCGATCTAATTATAATATTTTCTCCTGAAGTTGTAACTCAAAGATATCTAGAAGGACTAAGCAAACATGTAATAGCCGGTTCCGTAATTATAATAAAAAAAGAGTTGCCAGAATTGCAGCGAATTCAATAGTTATTAAAGTTTCGAACTCATTCCGAGAAATTAACCAAGAAAAAAGTATTAGGGATGAACTAAGTTCATAAATTGAATTTATGATTTCATTCTTCCGTATAATATAAGTTCTTCAGAAGAGAACAAAACCTGACATCTGCATGTAATGCAATGTGGCACTATTTTTATTGCACAACAGGACCTCTTTCTTCATTCTTTATGCTGAAACGGGTTTATGCAATTGAATACGTAAGGGAAACAAGTATTCTTTACACCCTGAAGATGTGCTACATGGGAGAGTACGTATCATAAGATTAACGACTATAATAATAAAAATAAGAATGGGATTAATGCTGATTTATGAGCTGGAAGGAATGGAAACAACAAGAATTCGATATGTGACGTGACTGGAGACAAATTTAACTACGTAAAGACATCTGAATTTCCGGTGAAATTTCATGTGTTAAAAGTCAGTTCACTTTGTAATATATCTAAAGAAACCGGTGTAATAAAATGTGTTAATGTATCTAATTTATTACGACGCTAATATCTACCGTGCATTAACGGACGGTACCACGTACATCTCTCAGACGGGAATGGTTCGAAAACCGCTTCTTTTTAACACGAAAATATCTTTAGTCAATATGCAAAATAACTTAAAGTAACACAGTTTTTTTCATCCATGAATCAATAACGTGTAATGATTATTGAAACTGATGTGAAGGTAACAGAAACTATAACCCTGATATACTCATCAATATCTCCTTACTTATATAATAAAATAGGCAACTCCAAAACAAACTGAAAATTTGTTAGGAAAATGCATAATTTAAAATTCCGCTTGGATATACTGCATAAATTATTACGGTTCTCTTCGACAAATTCAATTTAAAGATTCTCTTTGAAAATATATTCATTTATAGAATCTGTTATTTAAAAAATCTATTTTCGTTTCTACGATTTAATTGGCTTTGAAGGAAAGGTAGCAGATTTAATTATTTCAAGATATCGGACTTTTTAAAAAAATATTTCTATTACTATACTAAGCTAAGTCATAAAAAGCAAGACTGCATTGAGAAATTTGACTTTGTTTGAATTATATTACCTACAAGGCACATCCCAACCAACAGAAACACTCTATACAACGTACACTGCAGAACAGAGAATAAATTGTAAGAAACATTTGCTGAACTTGTTGTCAAACAGTATGAAGATGTGCTCTCATCCTTATGCATAGCTTTGCATCCTAGTCTGGTAGCTTGGTTTACAGGCAGCATACACAAACTGTAAAACCCTTTGAAACATACCACTTGTCTAGGGCGTTCCCAGGCTGTCCTCATAGCAGGGAAAAAGTTCCTCTTTCTTATGGACACACCCAATCAGTGGACAAAAGGAAAAAAAAACACATGAAAGTAATATCTGAAGGATTACCTCCCCTGTTGCACTGAATGTATAGGGGAAACGCTCGGCCATGTTGAATCTGCAGGCCGTAGAGGACCAACCCTGAGGTGCACGTGAGAGCGCGCAAGGGGGAGACACTGTGCCCTGCCCTGCACGACAAAGAGAGGCGTTGGTCCAGCGGTTCCACACCCCAATACAGGTTTGCTGGCGTTGTTTGGAGACAACTGTCTTGCATGAGGGTTCAGCTGTCGGATTAATGAAGGCTGCTCAGAAATGAAGCGAAGAAGTTCGCAAGAATAGACAGCTTTCTTGGACGTCATACTTAAAGCTCCAACATCAACGTATTAAATTTTGTACAGGGATGAGAACCGCAGTGACGATTTGTCACAGAGACGTCAGTAAAACAGAAGCGACGATAAATATTGGAGATCGTAAAGTGTGGGACTTGGTGAAAATAACGCTGTTAAGCAATAATAAAAATTACTACCGGTATAAGAATTGGGATGTGAGAGTAAAAGAGAAGAAAAGAGAAAGTTACTTGTGATTAGAGCGTGGAAATTTGAGACCTGAACTTTGCTGAGTAATGAATCTGAAGATACAAATGTCAAAGCAGAATGACGTTGTAATGCATATGACTGTCATTTAACATTTGTGAGTTATTCTATACGAATTATTAGTAACAGACAAAAGACGTGTTAAATCAAGGCAAATCAAATTAAAATAAATTGAAGATGTTTATTCCTAGAAAATATATCCATGTGTATAAAATTTTTTTAAAATAAATTTAAAAAATTGATGTCGTCGCGGCGGTGTTGCTGAATGTCCAAGTCTTCAGTGTAAAGCAATAGAAGAAAATTGCTTTTTATTCTGACCATAAAGGTGAATAAAATACATCCTTCGCAAAGTCTAGCACTGCGCACCCAGTGACACAGCGTCGTGTCTGAGAAGATTGGCCTGTTCAGCAGCACCGCTGTGAAAACCTCAAACCCTCAAGGATTTATGTGGATTTTATGGAAGCCCGAAGGGGTTGGCTACAGTTCCGAAACCTCAGCCAGATAGGTCCATATCTCACCTTTTATCCCTGGTTCTTTGAAATCTAATTTAATATTAAGCTATGTCTTCCAACCAAAACATGTCACTTAAAGTTTTCCCTCCAGAAGTTTGTGTGCATTTCTCTTTCTTCCCACACGTGCTACGTGTCCCGACAATCACATAAACCTTGACTGGATTAGTCTAATAATAATTGGAGGGCCGCTACAAGCTACGACGCCACAACCTCTGCATACGTTTCGTTTTTGGAACTATCTGTAAGGAAACTACCGAAATATATCTTTTCTAACTCTTTGCTAAATTTTGTTAGAATAATAAAATGTAAGACGACAAGCTGGTGGGGAATTAATAGTAATAACCAAAATATGCAACAGTCATAGTAACTTTATATTGCTCCATCGAACAAAATTCTCTCTCTAGTTCTAAAATCAAACCAGAAAGATCCTAAAAGGATATTTTCAAAACAAAAGAATTACCTAAACTGTAGAATGTCGTACCACTGGAAAAGCGAAAAATTTTTTTGTGTCTAATAGAGCTCCTGCCCATTTTATCGGCCACGTAAAACAGGTTTTATACTGGCACTACCCACATCGATATATGCGAAGAAACGGGCCGGTCTCGTGGCCTTCATTATCGGCCGAATTTACTCCTGCCGACTTCTATAAAACGCCCTCTTTACTAGACAACGGTCAACATTTGCGAAGAGGTTTTGCGCTTGGTTAAAGGTGCTGCAACGACAGTAACACATATGGCTAAAATTTTTCAGCGAAACGAAAATTCTTGGCGTCACAGTGCTTAGATATACGTTCGGATTAGCGGACGTTACTTTCAGAATATCTTGTGAATATTGTGTTTGTGTTAAGTCATCTTGCGTCGTCCTTCAAAACACACAGACAATTTTAAAATACTATAACTTAATTACTTGCGTTTTTGGAACCAAGACGTTGCGTATGCATACTTACACGAAAATTTGGACTACATGCAAGACATAACAGCGCACTTAAATTTATTTTATGTAAAGAATCATTTTATATAGATGTGAATGGTAAGACGAGTACAGACTGAGGGAATGAAGAAGATGTTGGAAGAAGTGTTTGAGATTCTAATTTCAGTTAATTTCTCAGAAACTGACGGCAAAGATTAATAAACAGTAACCATCATCTATCAGGATGGACACTTAGAACCTCCCTTAAGTAAAATACGATTTCAACGTCTCAAACCCGGTCTTCAGAATAGCCTCTTTTAAAATTTTTCACTTACCAAGGCAGGGGAAAAAATGTTATGACATGAATAATTGTCATGCTGTAGCCTGCATATTTGTCAGATGTCTTATGGTTGTAAGACCTGCAGTCAGTGGTATACCATCTTACAGCCAGAAGCTTAGTGGGTAATAAGCGCGAAAGATTGGTGCTTAAGGCAACATAATTTTTGTTGTCACTCTAAGTGCATTTTTAGCTTATTTAACATATGTTTTGTACAGTGGGCGCGCGGTCTAAGGCGTGGGTCTACTGCCGCTCGCTTCCTGGGATTGTGGGTTCAAGTCACGCAGGCAGCATGGATGTTTCTGTATTGTGAGTGTTATGTTTTGTCAGGTACAGGTCTCTGGGACGGACCAATCCATCATCCAGAGCAGTCCTAGCGAATGTGATGTTTCTGAGTGAGAATGATTGAGAAACCTCATACAGCAGGCCTAGGATCGCAAGACCTGTCAAGCCATAATAAATAGAAATATGAATTCGGCTCTGTAAGGTAATTAGTTAATTCAGATTCAGTTAAAAATACATCAAGTGTTAACTTATCTCAAAAGAACGTAAAGTGAATATTTACTCCGTAATAAAATATTTGTACAGTCAGATAACTATTATAAATATTTGGCTTGCCTTATACCTTCATTGTTTGATACGTTGAAAATTTGGGTGATAGAGTCTAACGAACAAAGTTACTGGGAAATTTTACTCCGTTCCATACCACGTAAGATGAAGTTAATTTTATTTTATATTAAAATAATCACGTTATGTTACAACTTTGATGACATTTTTGTGAACAAAATATTCAAATCTTTGGTAATGAATAAGCAGTTACGGATACATTGAAAAATTTCATATAGCACTTTGCAAGTTAAATTTTGTAAAGACTCCTGTAAAGTCAAGTGGTGAAAGCTGAAATTTCTCTAATGTCAAAAACAACAACAACAGCAGCAACAGCAACAACAACAATAAAATTATATTCAAGTCACGTCCGAGGGAGTACGTAATGCTATTTGACCACTGCATAAAAAGAACTTTAGTAATTTAGAGTATATCATAAACTAAATTTTCTAACTTCACTTCACAAATTATTAACGATATTCGCTGCCAGTCCTCAATAATCTGGAGTGTATGCATATTAAATTTTAAAATATATTTGCTATTAATTTTAAAATGGCAAGCATCTAGGTCAAACACTGTAAGAATTGTCTTATAAAATAGGAATTAATTTTTCTTGCATATTTTTTCCCACATCGAAGCATCAAACAACTGCGCAGAGGAAGCCTATGCGATATTTAATACTTGAGGTAGCTGTAAGTGAAGGCGATTCAAGAGTTACTAAAATGTCAACTAAACTACGAGGTACTAAAAGGGTTCAAGTACATACGATTTTCCTAAATAATGTTACCAAATTTAAGCAAGAAGTGTTAAACAAGAAGCCGAAATATTGTGACTACAAATATCGAACGTTTTAAGTGTCATTGTCCCGTAAAAGAGACAAATGTGTTGTTTGCCCGGCCTGAAAGGAGACTTTTCTCTGAAACCGCCTGTTCAGATCTGTCTGATAGTCTTTTTCTTCCCCCTCGCCTGCTTGAACGAGAAGTTTTCGGCCGGACGTTCTGCTATCCTTATGTCATAAGCAGGCTGTCCGTAGGTTTAACACTCGGTGAAGGGAGCAAGAAAAATATTGCCTATGATAATAACCTTTAGAAAGTTCTATAAAATCTCACCAGTGATAAAACAGATGCTGAAAATCTTACCCTCCTGACCCAATGCACTCAGTACAAGCGCGGAAGACGTTGCTTACTGCCTGGTGTTCTTGCCCGGAAATTGTTGTTTAAATCTCAGAGCGGATGTTGTTTCTTAGTTCTTCCATAGCGAGAGGATTTGTTTTATACATTTTCTATTTCCCCACACACAGAAGTCACAAGGTATTAAATCAAGGGGATGTAGGAGCCAAAAACCGCGCCTAATTACGCGGCAATGTAATGTCTACCGCACTATTTTCAAAAGGGTGCAACTTTAGCTGTAGTCGATAACAGAATTGCCATATGAATCATAAGATTTTTTGTCAGCAAATACATTTGTCAGTCCTTCAGTGGTATAACAGCAGGCACTGACACAGGTACACCGCTCAACAGCGTCTGCTTTTAGTGCAGCTCTGTTTCAAATGTGAGTTTCCTGGAAAATGTCGCAGAAAATTTCTCAACTCAGGACTGAATTTTTCGAAAACGTGTTCACACGAAGGGTCACAAAATTGTTACAACTACCAGCGTGTAAGACAATGGTATTTCATGCTTTGAAGGCACATGCTACGGTTGCAAGAATGCGTTTTGTAATTAGTTTCTTCAGCCTGTACACGATGGGGAAGCTGGTAAACAGTTAGTGTTTTTCTCTGATTAGGCCTGGTTTTCTACATGTGAAGAAGTGAATCCGCAGAACAGCCGGTATTGCAACGCAGAAAATCCAGGACTTATTTACTAAGTCCTTCTTCGGGACGAAAAAATTATTGTTTGGTGTGCTATGAGTGCACGCAGGGATATATCAACAATTTTGCGGGTATGAACACCAGAGAGTAAACAACGCACTCCACAGGTGTACTGACTGCAGTCAGTCAGGAACGCAACATTTGCAGCGTCTGCTGTAGCACTCGTGAGTTTTTATTAGACTTGCTAAAGGTTATCACAGCGAATTTATTCTCGCTTCCTTCGCCAACTGTTAAACCTCCCGGAGCTCGGGTTATGATGTAAAGTTAGCGGAGCGTCGGCTGGACGCTTATCGTACAAGAACGAATAAAACGATCATATACTTGGGGCATAATTCCAGAAGATGGTGGTATTACCGACAGTTAGCTTCTCTACTTCAGCAAGCAACATATTGATATGTATATTACAGCCTTAATGCCACATATGTGCTCTATGGTGGACCGGAATTGCAGCCAAATGGCGACAGCAGAAATGTATATATTTAAGATACCTGCAAATCACTGAACGACTAATTATAAACACGATAAGGGTTTTAGAAGTGAAGTGGAATAAAACGATCGATACAAAGCAAATCCCTATTATAACACATTCAGACAACGCTATGTTACATTTAGCATTACCAGTTCGTTAACTGTCTCCATCCTGTGGTATTCGAAGTAGAATCTATTGAAAGTTTTTCCATTCTCATATGAGAAGATAAGAGGATACATTTTCAGTATATTCCTATGTAAATGGTAGCATAATTTCCAGGCACGTTCGGCAAAAACACTCAAAGAAAAAAATTTTAATTCTTATAATTGCAACAAGACAATCCACGATATATACTCTAATCAAAGTTACTTAAGAGAGCCCAAAGCGGTGACCTTTTTTCCACTGTTGTCCCTGACCATTAGGCTGGTCTTCATATAAGAAAAATTACAACTGAAAAGTGGTGCAGTACAAATGAAATAGTATTCGAATTAATGAATATCTAACATCCTTCGATAGTGGATGAATATGCGAAGTGCAAGTTAACTTACAACTCTCCAGGTAGAGAGCTTTCTCTACCCTTTCAACAGTCTCGTTCGCATGACTATGAACTCTAAAAGGTTAATAGTCTGTATTCAAATAAAACCACGTTTGAATTTACAGGTTAATAAAAAGAACAATCCGGAAGAGTAATTTTTTCCTAACAACAACTCAAATGCCGCCATGAAAGCATTGTATAGGAATATCAGAATTTTTATTTCAGCCCGAGAATTATTTCGAATTTCAGTGCGAAAATTTTTAAAGGTTCTTCTCGAAGCAATATTTAAAACGGTAATTATTTTAATAAGATAACAGCTCTTTGTAAGTGAAACCAAACTGTAGCAAAAGGTGCCACTATCCATTTATAATCTAAGAAGTTTCTGAGAATTCAGATATTTTGTAAGAAATACGAATGTAACTGAAAACAAAACGTTTATATTACTAGTCTACTTGTCCGCGTATTTTACTTCGCCTTATTCTACATCCAAAAGGTAAGACCATTATTTTTGCTATAGACAGCACGAAATTATTATCTGTTTTTTGAGATATAAAACAATTTTAATAATTCGAGTTACTGCATTAAAAGTACGGATATAAAAGTAAATGTAACGCACGTAGATTCGCATTCATATTATAATATGGCAAATTTTACTCTATATGGCTTTCCAGTAACTTAAAATATAAGCAAATAATTTGAAAAATTTTTTATCACTCACCATTCGCCGATCGTCTTGTCTCGCTAACGAAGACAGCTTATCCAGGATCTGAAATAAGAAAGAAATCTTCTTCAGTTATCCATTGTTAACTAGTGCACTATACGGATTATAAGATGAGAAGTGTCCTACATTATAAATGTAAATTCCTTTACAAGATGTACAGCTCTATCATTCGTGTTATTTTTCCACAAAAAGTTTAAAGTCATACCGGTATAAAGAATTAAGCAATAATTAATCTTTCTTCAAATTTGTTATAGCTCAGCTTGGTTTTTATAATTCATCAGATATCTCGCACAGAAACACCGATATTGAGGCCAGGTGACGGCGATTGCCGGGTCAAATTGTCGTTACAGAATAGTATACAGATATCCTCGTTTCGTGTAGTATTAACACATCGACTTTTGCGAATAAAAGAATGCCTGTAGCTAGTACCCTGTCTTATATTATGAAGCCGTCTTTGAAGAAAAGTTCGGGTTGAGGGCCTCCATAGTCAAATACAGTTGTGATTTCACTCGTACCTCAAACATATACTTTATAGTAACGGATAAATGGAAGAATAATCCACAAGTATAAGAGTTACAAGTTGAGCAATATCGAATTTACTGTTAAAATTGCTAAAGGCTCTATACAAATGCAAACCTTTGTGTTAAGTACCCTTTTTTTCGGAGTTTGATCGAAAGCTTAATTTTCCAACAGAATCTCTCAAAACTCGCCAAAATAAACGTCACCAAAACGCACTGTATATTTCTTGCATGCTGAGAGACACACCGATGTGTCAAAAGAAATAAGTAAGTACTTAAAAGTTTTCTTTAGAAGAGCAACGAAGCAAATTTACAAGTAGCGTTACTGAGGTACATTCCACACGGAAACAGAAACTCAGTGATCAAATAAGGCCATTAAATGGCGTAAGTTACAGTCGTACAAAGTACCAGGAAAGACAAACCTTTTAAGAAAATATATAGATATTCCTGTATGGTCTAGTAATTGTTTTGTACCTAAAAATTGCTGTATATAGGATTAGCCGAATTTCTTGTCAATGAAATTTTTTAGGCGATTCTCTGACGAACAAAGAGTCGAAAAGAACCCTTATAACGCCTTGGCATAAGAATAATTTTTTTTAGAGAAAATAGATTTTGGGGGAACATATACAATGATGCAAAATAACACAGAAGTTTCTCTCTTTTTTTTTTTGATAAGCCATATTTCAATCTAAATGTTATTAAGGCGCAGTTTCACCTCACTCTTCGCCAACGAACAGGCATGGTGGAGTCCGCAAGCATAAACTTCTGATTGTTTTATATTAAGCAAGTTTCGCTTTTTTTACAGTAATTATACCAAACTTGACGGCTCAAAGTACAAGAGCTCACGCATGAGTACTTTCGTGCAATTTACAACAGATATAATGTCTAATTAGGTGCTGAGTTTTAGGTACGTGTTTTGCCGATTCCAAAGCAGAAATTTTAAAGTGAACCTCGTTTCCAAGTATTGTTTAATGTTTAACACAAAAATTGAGGCATTCTTAATTAATAAAGTTTCCCTTACGCTGTTAGTTATTAACAATAACTGCGCAAAAATATTCTGAATTATCCCATACCTAAGAGAATTCTGGCAAACTTTATCTTCGTATATTTGCTAACACTTTTCACGGATTTCCAAATTTCTATACCACACTTTTTATTAAGTGGATAAAGTCGACATGTGGTCACCAAACTGTCCTTCTGCATGTGGGCATACACGTTCGACTTCAAAGAAAGGGTAAGAGAGTTATGCCACTGAAGGTCACTCAAATGCCCATTTGTTCATTTTCTGAAATCTATAATAAAAATGTGGCACACGCACGATTTCTTGAGGAGGGTATAACGCCACTGCCACTTGTATTTATAATCATGTTTCATATCTATAACTGGAGTTAAGCAAATTAAGTTGAACTTTGAGGTACGTAAAAGCCATAACAAGCATTTCGTTTAAAATATTTGTTATTTTTCAACATCTGCAAACATGGCGACGGAAAATTTGTGGAACGTCCAACAATATTAAGGTATACAAAATCTACGCATACTTAAGCAATATGTTCTTCCACAGAATACTGCAAATATTAATACTACCACTGCTGCTGCTGCTGCTGCAGCTACTACTAAAACCTAACAACGCAGAAATTTAGAGACACTTAGAATTTTCTAAAAAATTGGAAATAATATTAATTTTGGTTTGATAAAAGGTAATATCAGATGAAAATATGATACTTATTCTAGGTTTTCTACTCGGAGTAACTTTTAAGGCGGATTGGAAATGACGATACCGGAAACTGAGCGTAATTGGAAAGAATACCATTTAATTTGGAAACAACGTCTAAGAAAAAGTTACAGAGTAAACTGCCAGATTCAGAACTTTTATGTCACCCCAAAAGGCATATAAATGTTGAAGTCCAACAAGTGAAAGGAAATGTCACTTTTAACACTTCCTGGATGTTTTAACTGTTTTGTAGTAAATATTATTTGAGCTGGAAAGAAAAGAAAGTAAGAAGATTTTGCAGAACTTAAGAACACACAATGGACGTGGTATGTCCGTACACATACGCAAATTTTTCCTAAGTTTTTCCTTAAAAACCAATACATAGGGATACCGCCGTAATTATGTACATGGAAATTTCAGATATTTTCCGAACGGTATAATAAGCTGGATTACAGGATAAGAACTTCATATTTGTCACACACATTCTGTATCGTACAGACGGCTGAAATCGAATCTCCTTTGTAACTTATAATGGCATTATGTTACAAGATAGGAAGTGTATAAGCCGAAACCATAAAGAAATGTGCAGCAGTTACCGAGGTGTATGATATGAAAATTTGTCATTACCAAATACATTTTAATTTCTTAAGGAATATAGCAGAAGCATACTAGCTGTATATTTATAAAATACTATCTATAGGATCTTCACATAATACCATACATTTTATATCTCACAAAGCATTCATTTAAACAAAAGTAAGACCTACTCAGTTACTTGTTTGTTAGTAACTACTCTGTACGTGTTCACTTTGTCCACCGCTAATGCAGACCTTAAGGGACACTTCTAGAAGACAGTTTAAGTTCCTTTTTCAACGTACAAGATGTGTTCTTCAAACACGAAGAAAATAAATCAAGCGCGATTGACACTGTCCTGTATATATAAGTAATCATTTCCATGATTCGGTAATTTCCAAAGGCTACACTGACCTGTCGGTATCAGGTTGTTCGTGGCCAGCATATTTAAGACTATACTTATAGCAATAATTCTGAAAGGACAGCAGACATGAACAAGAGAGGCAGTGTGTGTGTGTGTGTGTATATAACGTAACACTCAGGCGCTAGCACGTAACCATTGTTGCCGTAGGAAAGCAAAATGTACTACACATTTTCAGTGCTTGTCTGTAGCATTAGTTATCCAGCATGCAAAGAGCATGCGCCTCTTGTGTTGTCATCTGTGGCCTGTCTGACTCTATAATATTTTTCCACATAACCTCAAACAGATACGATTTTCGTAAAAAAGTTTTTGAACGGAAAAAGGGTTTTGATTTCCTCTACAACCTCTGGCCGGAATATTACTTATTCTAAGAAGATTTCAGCGATATATTATCATAAATTTACGTGGGTCTTCATGCATTCTTACAGTTATTCTTGTCAGTTTTTAATTAAAATGCAATTTTCTCGGCAGATTTTAGAAAAATACTCAAATATCCCAAATTTCCTTAAAATCTGTCCCACTGGGAGCCGAGTTGTTCCACGCGGACAGAAAAGCACAGATGATGAAGCTAACAGTCGGTTTGCGCAGTTATGCGGAAGGCGACTAAAATTGAAAAAATGCATCGGAAGTAAGGTTACCGATATCTGGAATTTGACGTAAAAAGTTCCTTATGCTTGACGCGTTATCTACGTGGGCGGTGGAAAATGAGCACATTCTGTAAGAATATCAATACAAACGGCGGACATGATAAACACCTACACCACAAGTTCTGATTCTAAAGTTAACTGTAGTATTGTTTTCGCAATTCAATTGCTAAACAAATATTTTACAAAACATAATTATCCTTCCATAACTTGTACCACAGTAAAAATTATTGTTACAGCTACTATACCACCGCCGCCGCCGCCACCACCACCACCAACACCAACATTAACATATTTACCTTCATCATATTCAACACTACGTACATAAAATATAAATTTAAAGCTTGAAAATATTTATAATACACCTTTCATTATTGAAAAAATGAGAAGTGAATTGTAGCAACGAAACACGGAAATTCTTTGAGATGCAATAATGAGTTATGGAACAACACTTTATGTCTAGAGGATTCATTATAAGCTCTATGCAGTGAATGGCTTCTTTGACAGCTGAAACGTCACAAGAGTTAAATTCGAATACCTTCTCTCAGAAACAAGAGAATCTTCTCTTATTTAATTAAATTCTAAGAAGTATGGACAGACACAAATAAATCGGTGTAATGAGTGAGCTACATTCCACATTTGTAATCAGACATTAACCGGAAATACCGTCACACATCAGAATAATTCATATAATTCATATAATTCTCATGGAGCAAATAATTCCATCGCACAAGAATGCCACAGCAATTACCTATGAATGACACGTAAATACGCATGCAGCATAAGACCATTACTAATTACATAATCGAACTATTACGCTTCCTCTAAATACTCCACTTAAAATTGCGTTCTTAACCTTTTAAAGCCTAGCGGTAACTTTACATTAATACCAGGTTTAACATTAAAAAATTCTACGTGGTGCCCACATTGCGTTTATGTGTTTTGTACGGATCTCAGAACAAACAGCAACTTTTGCCTTATAAAACATCAAGAGACTGTTTTTTATAACCGAAGTGGAGAGTGTTTACAGCGCGGTACGCACTGAGTCCTTATATAAAACAGACACGCTTCGTCTTTAAAGGGTTAATGCTGATGCTCAGTAATTCAAAGGTCTGTACTTCGATCCTCAACTCGGATTTATGCTTCCACTTTTTAAGATTTTTGTTGTTTTCCTCAGTACATCTACTAGCAAATACAGGTACTATATATCAAAATAGAAAACGACCACTTCCAACTACCTCGTAAATTTGGGTCATTTAGAAATAATTAACATCAATTACGAGATAAAGTATTTGTCATTAGAAGTGTCTAACGAATAAACTCAGTATGTACCACTCCATCCTTTTACCCGACGATTAAACAAGTCCAGTTTTCGCGAAATCGCTTATTGCTGAGATAATCGGGGAAATGAAAAGTAAAGAATTCCTGACGTGTTTGTGGAAACGCCTGTTCCTTAGTGAAAACATTCATGCAATCATAAAATTGCACGTGGTAGAGGATGTATCCAAACATAACAAATAATCAGGTCGGCACCACAATACTTTAGACTTCAGGCCGTAGTCACCTTTTATGAAGAGACTCCACTTACGCGTTCATTTGTACGATTGTTGCTTGAGTACTGAGTGTCCAACACGTGTTGAGAGAAGAAATTTTTTTTTCACGTGTTAGGGGAGGTAATTCTTCTGAAGAAGACTACATCGATAAGGAATTGCATTACAGTGGAACAAAAGCCTAAGTTCATAATTGCATTCCAGAATTATATAGTTTATTTAGCGTTCATAAAATATGTTACAATTACTGTCTTCTACTCTGAGGTCTGCTCCGAATGTGAAGAGTTTCAAATATAAAAATTTGATATGAAATGCTGAAAATTCGTTAAAATTATAGCAAACTATGCCTCTTTTAACAGTTGCTTGTGCAACTCCATTATGCAGCAAAATTTTCAAAATGCTGGCATAATAATTGTGTAGCGAAAGGATGGCTTCTAAAAATAATTCTCTGGTTGGAACTTTATATTATTTTGAAAAAACTAACTTAATTTAACCTACACCCACATACATAACGAGGCCACCAGAGAGAGTCACACTAGGATCGTGTACGAGACGTACTGAGGCATCGTCATAAGATAGCAGCAGCAGATTTCAGCAAAGGAGAACTAAGTTCTGCATCGTCATCCAAAATAACGGGCAAGAAATAACTATTGATTGTCCAAATTCTGTGGAAGCTAAATAAATTGCAAAAAAAGGCTCTTAGCTGCATCTTGAATTTCCGTCCGTCTGCATGAAACATCCAGTTCAAACAGGAAAGATTTCCCTGCAATTGGTACTGGAAATTTTTACCAAAATCACTCTACAAGATTCAAACTTGATTAAAAGCAAACAAAAATAGGACACTCTACACGAAAAACTATCAACACTTATGACAATCTCTCGCAGTTTACGAAACAAGTGTCAGAAACGTCATATCTCAGCTTTTACGAGACAAATACAGCAGAGGCAGAGAGGCCGAAGAAAGAGCTGGCAATGTAAATATAACGCTCTATAATATAGTATTATCCTAAGCAAAAACCACACACACGAGTATTTCATGATCGAATTTAGACTGCACTGCAAAGTGGCATGTTTCGCTACCTTACTGCAGTGCTCTCTTACGGCACAGCTTTTTAGTCCAGCTCTGCCATTTTTACGCATAGAAACACTCTAAATTGTATCAGTATTGTAGCAACAACATTAAAATCTGTCATAACTGTTTGGAATGCTGTGGCTAATTTAAGAAGAATATTTATATATGATGTGATACATAACAGAGAAAACCACGTTTAAAAGTTCAGTCGACAGTAATCAACCAACAAAGTGCTCAAAATTTGTCACTTACACATTCATAATTATATTAAAACAATACAAGTCCTACGTGTTTCTAACCTTACAGGTTCATCATCAAAAAGTACATCAAATGATTTTGTATAAAACGCATCTAATTATTTTTAGATGGTTGAAACTTGATCTCTTGTGTAACGTGTAAAGGACATGAAGTTTACTGGAAGCATTCCGTGTAGAACGGTTAAGCATACAAAGCAGAACGGAAGACTCTGTCGTGATGTACAGGAGGCAGCAAGTGTACATGGTGGAGGTTGTCACAGTGCTGAGTACTGAGTACACGGTACTGGGGCTAAATAAGAAAATCAACACATGTGAAATAATGTTAGCAAACATTAACCGTTAAAATAAGACCTGTTTTTATTTAATGCAACTTCTTAATTGTTGTCGTCGATTAACTGATGAGAAGCTTGCCAAAATTTGAACGACTGCTATTAACATAATTTTAATCGGCTTTCGATGCATTCTATACCACTGTGTAATGTCGTAATGTACAAATAAATTTCCCCGCTCAAGGTAAAAATGAACTTGGTAATTTTGCCTATAAGTGGCCCTGAACTGATAACCTAAGAACGCAATGCAGAGACGGTGTTAGCCTTAAAGCATCCCTGGTCAGATAGCTAACAGTCAAAATTAAGTCAAAGAAGACTCCTGTGAGCCCATCGCTTAATAGTATGTGAACGTGGAAGAACGTAAGCAAATCTTGGCCAAAAAAAAATAGTTTCGCTTTTATGCCAGAATTTGGAGCCTCTCGCAAAACTTAATACCCAGTTCCTAAAAAAAATGAGTTCAGAACCAGTAGAGATATTACACACAAGGATTTAAACATTGAATATAACACTACCGTTTTCCGTTCATTGATGGGAAACATTCCTAGAGTATGAAAATGACTGTACTCTGGAATGTGACACTTCCAGACAGACACCGACGTTTCGAAGTCTTTTGTTGCTTTTTCTTCAGGGCATAAGATGTGGGGGGGAAAAGGAAGCAGCAACTGCCACCAAGATGTTGATACTCAGGCGTATGTCTATATGGCTCTAATCGCAGACTATTGTAAACTTCATAGGTATCTCCTTGAGAACACACAACTTCACTTTAACAAAACAGTCATTCCCTAATGAGAAAACTACTGAGAAAGTAGCATGTCTTTTTACGACAGTGTCAATTTTCCTCGTGTTAGGATTTAGAATGGTCGATCCCAGTGGTCGTGCAATCTAAGGTGTGGGTGTGTGGCCGTTCACTTGCTGGGATTACGGGTTCGAATCTCTCTGGGGGCATGGATGTTTGTCTCTTGTGCGTGTTGTGTGTCGACAGTTTGAGATCTCTGCGTCGGGCTGATCACCCGAAGACAGGAGTCCTACCGAGTGTGGTGTGTCTGAGTGTGATCGTGAAGCCTCGATAATGAGGAGGCCCTGGCCCACTGGGGGCTGTTGCGTCATGAAAAAAAAATTAGGATGACGAAATTCCCCGTGACAAGCCTGCTCTCTTTTGCTCATGAAGTGAATTAAATTTTATTTTAATCTTAAGAATAATGTAAAGGAGTCACTTGAAAAAAACTCGTGAAGTGCTGTGTGCCAGGCTTTAAAAGCGCGTGCTGAATACTCAAATCAAAAAAGGGTAAATACATTTCCGAAGCACTATTAACCACAACTGGAAATGTTTGTTCTTATCAACATTACGCACATACGTCAATGTACTTATTTCACTGTGACCCATTCTTATACCCTACACCCTAAAATCAAAACTTTTAAGTTAGGATTTCACTGAACATTCAGTCTAAGAAACTATAAAATTTTTCGAAATCAACTGAATTTATAATAAGGTAATAACTTCGTAAAATACAGTAAACCATCAACCAACACACGCTATACATACCAGGAAAACGGCCTTTTAAAGTAAATCCGCTTTCGGCGAACTTAATGTCATATGTGATTAATGGGGACATGTGAAACCCTTTGTAAAAACTACATAAATAATAAAAAGGACCGGAACAATTTAAAGACATTCGTGTACATTTGAGAAAGTGAAGTTCGGTGAGATGGCGGGAGGGTTAAAGCCGTGGGCTGCAGAAATATCGGGAAGACAGTTTACCTGAGGGCTAACCTGTAACATTGCTATGCTTAACAAAATAATCCAAGATCGTAACATAAATGCGCAAGCAGTAGTTAAAAGGTCTTCACTTCTTAAAGCGGTAATTTGAAGACTACCAAAATATTTTCAGCTGACCGCATTACATGGATTATTGCACTTCAAGTAAATAATTGGTCGTGTTTCTTTGCACAGTTGTAATGGAAATGCTATTGTCCAAATCCGCACTGGCGGAGGTTTTGCCACGGCAATGTGAAATAAGGGATAATGCTATGCAGAGCTTCTTCGGCAGAGGTTGCCAATGAAATATCGTATCGAAATTTCTTGATGCCGTCTTTATTGGTTGTTACATTATGTTCTTATCTGTAACTACACAAAAACCTGATATGTATGGTATTTAAAGACACAATTAGTAATTTAGCGCTTTTATGAGGAAAATAATATTTATAGAACATTTTCATATGTATCTGTATATCTTATATCTCTGACTCTGTACGTATTGTACAAACCTTGCTTTAACAAAGACACAGAAAGCACATAAAATATTTTTATTTATTTTTGGTTTATTTAGAGGCGAAGTCAACACTTCAAAGACCAACGTCTAGCGGTGAAAAGAATGTGAAGGAAGAATTAAAAATAATTTGTAAGTAACAGACGTGAATTAATTGAGGTATTGTGACGTCGTTTACCTGGGCAGACTGCGTAAAACCACGAAACCCTCAACGTGGTTTGCGGTGGTTTTTAGAGGTATTCATACCGGGTTCATAATTGATGCAGCTGCACCAGCAATCTGGGTGTCACATGAAAGTTTGAATAAATTTTGAAATTTAAAGAATATTACTTTGAGTTAGAATTATATTTGATCTAAAGCGACTTGCTATGACCTGGATGGTCCGCGCTGGGGGCGAGATTTTCCACATTTGTCCAGCCCGCCCTGGCACCCACTCAGCCTCCGCTACAATGGGTACCGTGTGTCTTCTTGGACGTAAAGCGGCCGGGGCGTGGCGTTGACCACCCACCTCCATCTAGCACCGAGGTTAAAGAAAGAGTTGAACCATACCTCTACTACCCCGCTGGGCCTTCATGGCCTTCACCTGAGTTTCTATCTTATCGCGTTATATGAAACGGAACTTGGCTGAGAGCATAAAAGATCGGTTTATCAAAATTTAGTTTCCTTTTCACTGACTAAAACTGCACGAGCAGTAACGTATCCTGAAACTTAACAATAAGGGATTAGGAAAACTTGTAGTAATACACTCTAATTTTACAAGCATTTAACTTTAAAAACATTTTCCGGTAGAAATATGTCTGTATGACAGAGCGTATGATTTCGTTTTGTAAAACATATAAAATAAGTTAATACAAATTTATATACAAGAACAACAACATGAAAACTTGGAAGTAGCTTGACATTTATAAAAATTACATGACACTTTACTGCCCAAAAGATGTTCAAAACATTTCCGTAAGTAACCTGTATCTCACACCCAACATGAAGTGGGAAGCATAGGGTTCTTCCGAAACACTGGCAACAGTTTACCAAATAACACGGTACCATAAGTCAGAATACAAGAACAGGTGTTTCCATGCTGTGGAAAATTCCTATCAAATATAGCTTATCTAAGACTTCAGTAAAAATATGAAAATTGTGGAACAATCATGTGCGGATTGAACTATACCGAACACGCATCACCGAGTCACTTCCTGACACGCACTGACTTATATTAAAATTAGAATGCATATTTCTTTGTGGACAACATTAAAATTTATTTAATTTTTTTACCCTACGCAGAAAGTTCGATAAAAAATAACCTGCCAACTCACTGGTCTGAAGTTGAAGGGTTGAGAAATAATTTCATCGTCCTGTCAAACAAGATATAATGGTATGATAGGCGATGAGAAAAATACTTATTGGCTCTTAAAAAGTGATAAATACACTATCACTTTTGATGGACGCATAGCACTTTGGATCCTATCGATCGCATCATAAAGAACAACTCTCTTTTCGGTGTCAATATGTGATGCCGAGTATTAGAACCACTGTCACACAAATCAACCCTTAGTTCTATGACTCAATTTTGATAAATATGTGAAATGGTCACATAAAAATTGGATGAAAACTGAAGCAAGGATGGAAATACCTAAGTGCCCGTTATTTATTGGGTTATAGGTACTAGGTTTCTGCTCTAGTGTCGCGATCTAGTGTGTCGGACAGTGCACAGCGTTTCAGAAACTTCGTACTTCCTTCCCCGTCAGATGGCAAAGTTGGTGAGAACTTGTTCATCCACGTACGTTAAAAAGACGAGGTCCCAGTTACTGGGCATTTTCTGTTAACGCTCAAACGTACTTCAGAAAAAGATACATAAATTATGTGGGTGTTAATATTACGAGATTGCTGCTACTGACATACCAAAATTTTGCCCATTTAAACAAAAACAGGCAATATACATATATTGAGCCGTGATCGAGTAACTATTGTCGCCGAGGCAAAGCAAAGAGTGTTACATATTCTAAGTACGTGTTTTTAGCCTTAGTTATCTAGCAAGCAAAGCGTATGGGCCGTATTATATTTTCATATGTGGCCTGTTTGGATGTACCATTTTTTTCCCCTTTTAGCTCATAAAACGCATGGCTTTCGGAAAAATGTTACAGGATATAAAATTGTGTTTTTATTAGTCTGCAACTTTTGCATGGAATATTTCTCATTCTAAGAAGAATTTAGCGAGATATTATCATACATACATACAGGTTTCGTATATAGGTCCCATTATTTTTGTCCTCTGGACGAGTGATCGGCCCGTCGCAGAGGCATCTACATGACAAAGACAACACTCACAAAACACAGATATCCATGGCCCTGGGAGGATTACAACGTGTAATCAGAGCAATCAAGCGACTGCAGATCCCCGCCTCAGGCCGAGAGGTCATCGGGATCGGCCTCAATTAAATATATTTTTTTAAAAAATACTTCAAAAAACTAAATTTTTGACCTGTACATGATTCCTGAATTGTCGTTCACGAAAATTTGTCATTTGACGAGGGTTTCCATTTGATTCCACGTAGTAATTCGGACCCAGCATTAGGACCGTGAAACCGAATTTGCCACTCACACCATTAGCCGTTATTACAGGTGAAATTAGTAAAACAGAAACGAATGGACTTTAATGTGCCCAATCGTGTATAATTTATACCGAAAATAAAGATGTTTTTTTCACTGACCCCATGCAGAAACCCTGCTGATGAGTTCACAGTCGATCAACTACTCAGCAAGTTCCCCACAATTTATAGAATCTAGTGTTCATCACCTTGATCACAAAGTTTGCTACTGTCCCTCTCCAGAGCGAAAGAAATCAGGACCACATGAGTTAAACATTTCTGAAGATTTATTTCAACATTACCCTCACATGTATCTAACCTAAGTTTTCCAGGCGGTCTCAAATCGTCACGAATTCAAACAAAGTCACTGCATAAACTTCACACATTTCCTACGCAATTTAAGCGGCCCAGTCATTTAATATTTTAAGTTTGGTCTTCCTAATAAAACTTTTCATAAATTGTTACTTATACAAACACGTAATTTCGTTGTTATATTTTCGCCTGTTTCCTGACTATGCACTACTTTCACAGTATCATTGACACAATTATGGCATTTTACCGGAAAGTCAGTTTCACTTTTATGGCTTCTAATTCTACAGGTGTTTTATAAGCAAGGGTTATTATGACTCAAATCTAATCAAATTTGAAGTGTAGAATGTGAAAGATTTCTTCTCTTTCTAGAAAATGCTGTAAGATATTGTGTCACATTTTACATTACCACAAATCAACTGAAAAGACAGTTAAGAAGATACCTACCGTAGCATACCTTACGGAAGCTAGAAAACTATCAATATTTCCAACATTTGGTAAATTTGAAAAATAAGTCACAAAAATTATATGGTGTATATATATTGCTTGCCGTACAAAACACAACATATGCTATGTCCTCAGCAATATGTGCTGTTTTGTAAGGTTTGTCTCTTTTTAGAGATTTCGTAGGCAATTTTAAAGAGCAAAATGATAAGCTGAACAAGGAAGTTCTTTTCATATTGCCTCGTAGTTCGTCTGTGTCACAAGAGATGGCAGCGCTTGAATCTGAAAGCGACACCTGTAGCAGATAACGCGGCAGTGTGGATCATTCAATCGCTAAGGAAACAAGCAACAGGAAACACTCAGGAAATAAGACAAACGTGGATAAGGAATATCTGAAAAGAAGTTTCAGTAGAACAATATCGCCGGCTGCAGAAATACGATAATACGTCACACAGTTTGCAAATATTCCTATTATTTCACCTGTCATTCAACGAATCAATGGTAAATGTGAACAGTCAGTTATAATGTGCTTGTTTCTCTTTAGACAACTCGTACTAAGCTTATAAAACATTAGAATTTACACGTCTGATTAATTAGGACCTAAATTTATGCGATTTAAAAAGGTTCCGTATTTGGCATATTAGCAAATTATTTGTAAACGAAAAGAAGAATGTTGTTAAGAAGGCATATCACTACTACCTCTTCTAAAGCCAAAGATATCCCTCTGAAATAAAACAGGTACAACAGTGCGATATCCATGACACATATATCTTAGACTTTCCAAGAATACAAGGTAGGCTTCTCTCCAATTATCACAGACAAAAATAATTACGGTACATTTTAATATTCTTAAAGTGTTGAATAATATATATGCCTACTACAGCTGCTATTCTGTATTTGTTACATGGGCAGACTAAATGATATATTCTATTTCTATTAAAATAATAATCTATGATTAAAATGTATTTGTGAAATTTCTTAATATGAATAGCGTAAAATATGCAGCGTGTAAATTCTGTTGACTGAAATATTGGCGGTTTATTCTGAGGTTAATACAAAGCCAATAAATAAACTCCTAGCAAAATGGAAAGATTCCAGTGCTTTCCCTTCCCTGTGCAGCGCCCATTGCAGTCATCCTGTCTTTCCGTCTATCGACATTTGTGTAGGCTGACAACACGAGAAACACTCATAAAATTTTTCTTGAAACTGGAATCCGGATAATTCGAAGAAACACTCTTCAGAAATTTCACTTTAATTTAGATCTAATAATTCTGTCAGTTTACTGCAGACTCACTTGTATGTCTGGACTTACCTTAACAGTGGATTACTAAAGATTTATCAAGGTGAATAACGTTTCGAAAAATTGTTCTACAGACTTACTAAACATACCTTTTAAATCTAAAATATTTTGCACGCTACGTCTTGCTGTTTTTTAGATAACTAGAAACACACAGTGCTACGCCCCTTTTTCGGAACTCATGGGATCCTGAAAAATCAGACAAAGTTTAATCTGTAGATATCCATTATGTTCTGTGTGAGATAAAGAATATATTATTCAGCATAAAATAGATTGAAATAAAATTTGTTCATACAGAGTGATTACAAATTGTATGAGCAAACACATTAATGCTATTGTAAGAAAACAAGAGGTACACAAAAATTAAAAGCACACCGATGTAAGGAGTAAATCGCAAGGCTTTTTCCGCAAGCTTACATAAGAAGTTATTTTATATCTTACCGCTAGGATGCAGCACTGTCTAAAGATGAAGACTCAAAAACAAAAGGCATTTTGTTCGCTTGAGAGACATTCAAAGTAACATGTGGAAATTTTTCCATAAGGATTTAGGATAAAGAAAAAGTCGTATGAAACTTTGTGAGCACAAGTTGCATCCGTAAGAGGCAGAGTCCAGACCGACGGCGCAAGAGTGCGGAGAAAACAGATCATTTTCAGAAGGATTGTCCGCAACATCCAAAGAAGCCGACAGTTCGGGATGGCAGCGAGATGAATATACCACAGCAAGGTGGGTGAGCAACTGTATGAAAAAGCTTTGCTGTCCGGCCTCATCCAATGCAAATGTTGCAAGACCTGAGTAACATTCAGAAAGACCAAATTAGAAAATGTTTCCAAAAATGGCAAAACGCCTGGCATAAGTACATAGATTCAGAAGAACCCTAATCTGGAGGGGATTAAGTGTGTGTATCTGCAAGCAATAAAGATTATTTTTTGCTGAACTAGTCTCAGAACTTACTGATCACACCTTCTATACACCGCATTATTTTAAATTTCGTTAAGAATTCTTGGACAATTAATATCTATATTCCGAGTGGATTTCTCATATGGGACCTGAGTGACTGACCGGTACAACCAGTACATAGGCCTATCACTGTAGTTGGCCTGTCTAAGAAGATGAGTACTTGCTTAATTCTACAACAACGTGTGATAGATATGATTACTACAGTGCAAGGTTACACAAACCTGGGCAGATGGGATGCATAGAGACTCAGGGTGGGAATTACTGCAGACTTAACAAAGGACACATACAAATAACTCTCAAGTGAGAAAGAAGGGAAAATTATTTGCATAACGTCCTAAAGGTTAAATCACTTTCTGTTACTGAAACATTTCGGAAAGCAGGTTCTACAAGAGTTAAGAAAAACAAATTGAAGTACACATTCTGTCATACAAGTTTTTTCAACAGAAATCTGCATAGTACATTTATGTGTTTCCAGATATATATACAGACAAGACATACGTATATTGTCTCTCGAATTACTGCCCATACATCCTATTGAATAAGACAATTTTCTATCCTAACCCCAATTATTGTAGATTACTCTTCATGAGAAATATTTTTAGTATTTCAAACAGTATGCAATTTTTTATATTTGAGGTCTCTAATTTCTTTACATTTACATATGCCGATACGTAGAGCCACAGAAAATGTTTAAAAATTTTACTGCCAATTTATATTCTCTCATTTTAAAAAATGACATTCTGAAGTTACATATAATAGGGATTTTCCTTGTCTGAAGCAAGAAATGTCAAGCAGAAGCATTCTTTATATATTACTTTAAATATTAAAAAAGAATTCACCCGCAAAATACTTAAAACTTCAGTACCTATTACACATAAAACACAATGCAGCGTCACCACAAAAGAATTTCTAAGCAGAACTCATAAAACGTACTCTCTAATATTGCTGGTTTCTATCCTTAAACTTCTGTTGGAACCAATACTCTGTCTTATTTCAGTTTTCAGAACAATTTGCATCTAAATAGTTTGTTAAACTCGTCGGTCATTCCGGCAGAATTATGCATCCTAGCCTAACGTAGAAACAGTACCTTATACAGTGTGCTAATAAATATATTTATCGTGTCTCTCTGTATCAGTGTTCACAAATGTTACTCTAAAGAATCAACAATCATCCCCGTAAAATACAGACTGTATAATATCTACACAATGGCGCCATGTTATTATTATAAACACGAAAAAAATATTACTTCTTATGTTCCCAAGTTTTTCCCCACAAGTAGGTCGAGTGTAATAAAATAAGTAGTAATACTGTCAGTCCGTCCTCAAAATTTCGCGAGTGTTACACGTTGCTGTCGTCGTCGTCGTCGTCGTCGTCGTCGTCGTTGTTGTTGTTGTTGTTGTTGTTGTTGTTGATGATGATGTAGAAAATTAAAAGCACCTTGTACAATCAGCACACATGTCTTGCACTATTGAGGTACTAGCTGCAAAGTTCGGACGAGGCATCGGCTCCTCTGAGGTTTTCTGCGTTATTTTTCAGTCGCTCATAACAAATACTGGAATAGCGTTCAATTTAAATGAACACCAGTTCCTTCCAAATTATTTCCAATTCATTACGCATAAATCATATTAAAAAGCAAAGTTATTAGAATGATATTCTGCCAGCATCTTTAAATGAACAATAAATGTAAAATAAATAACGGTTGTTTAAAGAGTTAACTGCATTCTCTTTGCTGACATGAGAATGCTTCAACGCTAAACCTGTTGGAACACGACGGGCAGGGTCGGCATCAAATTCCGCCAGGTCAGTATCTTTACTCACGGTGACTTTAACAAGAAGTCTTTGGATCTCTAAGCAGAGTCACATAATAAATCCCGGATATGCAGCAGCAGCTTGAGACAATTGTTGATATAATATAAGGCAATTTTCCCTTGTACACAAGACTGCAGCCCTATTCACAAAATTTTTGAGTAAATCAAAATTCTTTAATTACATTGTCCTATTTGTTTAAAGCACAATAAGATATATATATATATATATATATATATATATGTGTGTGTGTGTGTGTGTGTGTGTGTGTGTATATATATATATATATACAGCACCCATAACAGCAATCAGCAGCCTTACAATTTGCTAGACCCTGCTTATTAAGCGTTCCAATGATCCTTAGGCATAAATAGGGATTATTGCCCTAAATAATGTTAATAAGACAGCCTTTAAAATGGACACGTAATGTTGTGTGTGAATTAGGAACTGACTTTTCACATACAGATTAGAGAAAAATCTCTCGGCAAACGGATATAGCAAGCATATTTTGGCACGTACATTTCGCTCCACGTAAAGTTTATATATCTGGCCCAAAATGTTTATGTGTGTAATTCAACTCTAACTACATACCAAAATTGAATAAGTAGTGTCATAATAAAAAAGGTAAATTTCACAATGATCATGTTTGTTCAAATTAATTCTCTTTTCATAAGTCAAGTACTGACTTTCCAAGTTCGTCACAGATCATGAAGTGGAATTGTCGGCGCAATTTGTGCACGTGATACAGGTAGAGTCTGCATTCGGCAAATTAATACTGTTGTTTACAAAGTTTTCACTTGAAACCAAATGTTATAGACATTCTTGTTGATGTTTATTATTCGAAGAGCACTGTCTGACGCGAATGTGTCGGTTCACACCAGCTCTTCGACAATAAGTTCAGGAAGAAGCTCTTTAGTGTCAGCTCATAAGTCAGGTGGGATACTGCAAAGTTTCATACGCATGGGAACTTCTTGAGAAAATTTATTTTGCTACCTGGGCAATTGCCTTGTGCCGTTCTGGCAGGTGCCAGAACGGTTACGTGAACAGTGTTACAGAGTGCAAAACTGTTATTTTATCTGACCAATATCATTTGTCAATTACCGGTGCTATTCCAGAGCACGTATGGGCGGGCCACATGGCGGCTAATGGCTGCTGGATAACCGAGTCGACTGGGAGTTAAAAAATTATTTTGGTCACATTAATATCCTCCCGGATTAGTACACAAGAATAATGCAAGTGTCTTAGTAGAACGGATAGGACTGTATTAATTAATTAATTAATAATTAATTAATTATTTACTTTGGGGATCCTTCACGAGAGAGGATACTTTGAAGGAATACTTTATGGTTTCGAATCCCCTCAAGGCAAACTCCAGTAGAGTACGTGCATTAATTCATGACAGCTTCCACCTAAATACATGCCAATTAACTACCCAGCGTGACCAGTATTAGTGGCCGTGCTCTGTAGGCCTGAAGTCACTTGATCTCTGGGTTTGTGGGTTCAAGTACTTCTAGGAATATTGCCATTTGTTTCCCGTGTTTGTTGTGTCTTTTGTAGGTAGCCGCATCTGCGACGGGCCGATCTCCTGTTCAGAGGCGTCCTACTGGTGTGTGTGTGTGTGTGTGTGTGTGTGTGTGTGTGTGTGTGTGTGTGTGTGTGTGTGTGCGTGTGTGCGTGTGTGTAAATGCACCTAATTGCGTGTGATTTCGAAACCTCAACAGTGACGGCCCAGGCCCGAATTGGGATACTGCGTCTCAGAAAAAAAATTTACCCTACAAAATTCACGATATCCAAGGCTATAGCATTGGGGACAATGACAACGACGCAAGTATACACAGATAAAAAATATAAAACAAATATGAAACTAAACAACACGCCTTGTGTTCACGTGTATGTGTAAGCTTTCTTTTAAATTCTGTCCCCTGTAAACAAATAAGAACTTCTTCAAAATTCGATGAATATAACACATTGAAGCCATTGAAACTTTCTTACCTAACATTAGTGTTCACACAGCTTACTCTACGTCCAAACAATAGTTAGGAGTTCTTTGCGAAATAAAAGAAGAACGCCTTCTAAGAAGACCACGTTCACCTCCCGTTCTGTCCGTGATCCAATAGTGTTACCGTGGTAACATGGTATCTATGAAGACCCGTGCTATGACGCCTCTAAAAAAAGCTCTGTTGTAACCACGGCAAAAGAGCAACCATAGAAACACGGCCAAAATTAAAACTACGCGTGACTCAATCACTCACACCTATTATACTTCAGTTTTTTTTCTGGACTGGCCGTGTTTATGGCAGGGTTTGGTGAAAATCTGGGTACTTCCATGTATCTTAATCCTATAAATCACTTGACTTCCGCTACAAGCCTACCTACCTTTGTTGAGTGCAACTAAGATTTGAATATTTTGCTTTTTAATTGACGTAGTGACAAAAACAAATTTCCCTACTTCAACAAAGAAAACCCCAAGTGCGAAAGAAAATTCAGATCAGGTAAATGTGAGTGTAAATAGATGGGTCTTCTTATACATATCTATCTGTTCGAAAAATGGTCATTCAGTGACATGCACAGAGCATTCCAATTTTTAAGTCAGTGTGTAGGACAATGTGACAACATCGTCGAGGTCAAAGTATGGGCTTTCAGATCCTTCCAGCAGGTGGTTCTCACCATAATCCAAAGGGCCTTCTTCCTTTTGGTATACGTTTTGTTACGTATTTCTCAATGTACACTCTGACGTTCGTTTATATCGACATAGTATATACAGTTACTTTCAGTGTAAAAAATTTATAGTTTAAATTACCAAATTTTATTTCCTTCCCAAACTTTATACTGATAATATTTTATGCAAATATTAAGACTGTCATCCACATAAAATATTTTGACTCCAGCCTTCATGAACTCCATTCTTATTGTTACGCATATCCAAATAAATTTATTTAGTTCTTGCCTAATGTCTTTACTTTCAAGTAACAAATATTATGCTTGAATATAATTTCTGAATGAAGTGATTTCCTTTAACGACAAAAATAAAGATTAGTTATGAATTATACAATATTTTTGCTGTTATGTCTCATCACGTTTAACGGTTTAGTGCCCACTGATAACTGCATGCATCAAAAACTTTAATATTAAAATTTCAGTATTTTAGCCACCCACATAATTATTCCTTCTGTATAATTCTGAAACTTACCCTTCTTTTCTCTATACAAAATTAAACGAACTTTGGTAGCAACATTCCGGTGTGATATATAATACAGGTAACAGAAGGAAGACCATCGACCACAAATCAAATAGAAAAAATTTTTTATTTTCACTAACGTACTACATGTTTCGGCTTACGAAACCATCACCAGTTACCCCTTTAAGCAGCTATTGATAGAAAATTGTGTTTAAAATTTATAATATACACAGTTTAATATTAATATTTAATAGTAAACTGTAAGCAAATATGTGTCTTACACATTGTAACACTGAAATCTCAGTTCAAATATTTTAAATTCGTAAAAACAATTTTCTCTCAATATTTTTATAAAGGGGTGCTTTATGATAGCTTTCATAAGTCGAAACATGTAGTTAAGCTACTGGCACTAAATATTTTTTCCAACTAACTGAGCTCTGATAGACGTCCTTTTCTCTTATATCCGTGAAATTAACTGATTGGTCTTTCAAGAGGTGACAGTAGGGAGTGCATATGCCTATGCAAGCAATGTTAAATTGAACTTCATTTAGGTACACATTCTGAAGAAACTACTGGAGATAAAAATTTCCAACTTTTACCACCGGTAGTTTACTAATGTGACCACAATGCGATAAAGAATTGGCTGTTTTAAAGAAATACGTTGTTCATAATATATATATTTCTTTGCATTTCATTTTACTTTTAAAGTACTTTTTTCATACTCACTTATACCCACACAACGTCTTGCAGTAACTACAATCCCAAATATTTATCTGATTGACTATCATGATGTTGTCAAGGGATGGTGAAATTTTCAGCCTTCCATCTCATATGCTTCATGATATAATGCTACCGGAAGTTAAGAAAGTGTAGTTTTAAGAAAAATTGATTTAAAGCATATCACTCAAAATGTTGGTAAATTATGATACAGGCTCAAACTTAATGCTTCCCTGCACCATATTCTGGATCATCTGGACCATCCTTATCTTTTTTTTCGGTGCTCTTTTGGTTTCCTTGCTTGACTTCATATGACCAGTGTTGCTATTTCTGCCTTCCAAACCCTTTCCATATACATCTGCTTCAGAGCATTCACTGGTTTGAGCCAAACCTCACGCCTAACAAGTTGAGGACATTCCTTTTTGCTACACCATCATTAAAACACAATAGTGCATCATATACCCCAAACGTGAGTGTGTCAGACCTTAGAAAAACAGCTCTGGATATCCTTGTCCAAATAACAAAGTTCATATGTTCTTTAGGATTGTGAGTTTTCCTACGAAAGCATTTATTCTGAGGATTTACACCAGCAAGATCCCTGAACACTATTTTAATTCTATCCATAACAGCAGCTGGTAAAGAATGTTTATGTTCATATGCAACCCCTGAACTGGCACTGTTCTTGAATTTACACCAACTGTCATCACCACTTGGGCAAACACCATGCTGGTGTTTCTCATTTGTTAAAAAATCATGAGAAAAGATAGCCCACACAGTTCTCTTCATGACCTCCAAATTTTTTACATTTCTCCTGACGGTTCAAACATAATAATTTTGTAATTTGTCTATTTCAGACTGAGTGAGGCGACCTTTGATTCGAACAGGTTTGCTGTCATGCAATTTTGTTACTGTCTTTTCTTTCACAAGTCTCCTCAGTCTTGCTCCATTTATTTTCTGTACATGTCCTGTACATCCTAATTATGTTACAGCTATGTTGGTATCATAGGTCTTCCCTGCAGCCACCCTTTGGTATGGTTTGTTGTCCCCATTACCAAGATACATTTTGTAACAAATACCTATACCTCGGGTATGAAGACAACGAACAAAAATATTGAGTACACCAGCACCTTCCATTCCAGCACTTGCTCCTTTATGGTTCTTTTTACTCCCATGTTGGGAGGTTGGATTGGTGTGACAAACAAAACAAGAATTGCTTATTATTTCTATACCTAAAATTTTCCCTCTTTTAACAAAGGTAGCTGATATAATGCCATTCAGGGAAGTGTGTCCATGTTTTTGTCAGGTACCATCAAAACAAGCAGATATATGTGATGGATCAGCTCCCTCATTCTGTGCTACAGCTTCTCTGGCTGCTTGCATCATGGAGGTAGACTCACATCAGCCACAGCTGAGCCAATAGTCTTATTATGAATACTAAAACTTGTTGGAAGCTGGGGAATATTCAGCATTGCACATAACATTTTACATGCGTCTCTGCCTTTGTCAATTTACCTTAGGCCATACACTTAACAGATGTTGTTATCATACAGCCTGGTCCTGGTAATATTTGAAGTCATTACACCTGAAGTATGATTTTCAGCATTTAATAATTAAATTGCTTACAATACCTCTCCACTTTTATGGATTTTCAAGAAAGAAGTATTACCACCACAATGTTTGCAATTTCTTTGCAAAAGGCACAAACCAGATTAATGCTAACTAAAATGTTCCCATCATGAGTAAAATTATTTTAATTTTACACAAATTACTCTCACCTACCTTAATTTCAGTATTCACAGAAGTGCCATGTATCTTTTAGTCTGATGCATTGAGGTTAAGTTTTATACAACTGCTTTCGCCACTTTGGTCAGATAGAGGCTGCCCCGTTTCTGAAACACCTGTGTCCTTGTTAACACATTATATTTATTTCCTCCAAATTTTGTTTTCTATGCAAATTTCTTTGTTCCAGTAATTTTCAAATAAAAACTGAACACATGCCACACACACACAAACATCCACGAAACAAAACTCCAGAAAATTGTACTACTATCGATACAAATGGCAGGGTGTGAAATATTACAGACCAACATTTCTCTCCACATCGAAGAAAGAAATATCCCCCTAAACGTAAAACTCTAGTAATTTCAGCCTTTCCTTCTGCTGGAATGCAAAAAGTGGGAGTGGAATTTGAAGGATATAGCCTTAAATAATAATTTATTAAAATGTAACGACATATCGGATTTTAACAAACTAATGTCAATTGACACACACAAAAGCGGGCTACTTCAATATACTAAAAACTAAAATTCGAATTCTTGAGCCGTCATGACTCTTGTCGCCCCTCAAATGAACACGGACTGTGACCTCTGTAATAGTGGAAATAAATATTTAAATGTAGAGCAGAATAACCCTGGTCTTCACAAGGTGAGCCATTTCAAGACTAAACATTAAATATTTAAATTTTAACAAGCTTTCTTTTCTGAAACTTCGATATAATTCTTCTAAATATTTGAGTAAACGCAAAAGGTATAAAAAAGAAGATTTAAACACAGTCTTACTCATTTCTTATTAGCGCCTAAGAAATAATAGAGAATTCATTGAATGTCTAATGACATACATTTCACAACAACAAGAAGTATGTCTAAGCAAACTATAGTGTTGATATATATATATATATATATATATATATATATATATATGTGCGTTTCTCCCCTATCTCGGATTTTGATTAAAAAACAGAAGAACCTCGCTGTACTTCCTTCATCAGATGACATAGAAGCGTGAAATATATTCTGTGTCTTCCGTTGGCTGTAGCACAAAAATTTTTACTAAGGCCTGAACCTGAATCGCATGAACGCAGTCTACAGTACGACCTTACGCTATAGGTTAAGATATATGTCCTATATTATACCTTCATACACTCCTACGTGCGGGCCGCGGTGGTGCAGTTGGTTGAGGCACTGCGCTACAAATCGGAAGGTCGCGGGTTCGATTCCCGATGGTGTCATTGGAATTTTTCATTGGCATAATCTTTTCGGTCGCACTATGGCCCTGGGGTCGACTCAGTCTCTAACAGAAATGAGTACCAGGACTATTTTCTGGGGGGTAAACGCGGCCGGTGCCTAGCGCTGACAACCTTACCACCTTCAAGCGCCTACTGTCTAGAAATCTGGGAGCCTCGACCTCCAGGAACCCTAAGGGCCCGTCCAGGCCTGTAATGGGACTGCTTTACCTTTACCTTTACACTCCTAGGTCTTACAAGGGGCATTTCCCTTGCTATACTTCCACAATGTAAGGGTCTAAGGTCTCTGAATTTATACGGCTAAGAAAACCGGGGTCGAGTGGTGATGTTCTCTTATAAAGCTAATAGACCCCTCGGCTTCTACAACCGGCTGGAAGCTTATTGCTAAACTAAGCAACTAGTGGTCTTTAAAAAAAAAAGACCACACTTCATGGCAAGTTCAAATAATCGGCAAGAGAATCGTTTTGACCCCAAGACAGTCGGCTGCTGTGGGACTGGCTCAAAACTAAACCCTCTACACTGATGACATAAGCCAACACGCGTCCCGCTCGTGCCTGTTCACACGGGCTTAAGAAATTGGCATGTAATCGGACCTACTCTAAAAACGTCCCGTAGCCAGAAGGTTGTCCGATCCTTCATCCTTTGTAAAGAAACAAGGCAGCGTCTGTGGCGTGTGGCGCAACTAAAGACGTAAGGGCGGTATTGTCCCGTTTGGGGATAGCGTGTGTGCGTCAATGGGATTACCAGTTTCTGCTTCAACCGAAGGCTCGGAGAACTGGTACGACGACTTACAACAGAGTAAAAAAGGGTTTAAATGTGTGTTTTACCTTGACTTTTTTTTTACTGATCTCCGCAGTAGAAGAGAATATCCTGTGCGAGTGTCAGAATCCACATAAAAGTTCTTTCAGGTACACGTGGCTGACAAAACTTACAAATGGACACAACGTCTAGTTAGAAACGGCACACGTCATAGCAAATTTTACAGTTCAAATTTTTTATAAACTTAGTATTTGCTTGTGTTTTTATTTAACGACGCTCTCAGTAGCTCTTCAGAAAAGCTATAGCGTGAAATTCTACTATGATTAGGGAATATGTAGGTGGTAAGAATCAGAAGCGGCTTGTTGGCTGCATGTTTCTCTCTTTGTAGAAGCCACTTAAAATATTTTTCACGTTTGAGCAGATCGTAACTTATTAATGATACGGCACCACGTATCTGGGCATAACAGCAAGAAATATCTCAGCCACGATGGCAGCCATAAGCACCAAGATTATAACCAGGGACATTGAAAAGAAATCTTCAAACAACTTGACCGCGATGATTTGTAAATATATGCTAAAATTTCTCTGTCTCAGTGGTGGCTCGTGGAAGCAGTCTCCAAATATGGACGAAAAAGTACGGATATATTGAATAAGTAACCGATGAGAGCCGAAAATAAGTTGTTACCTAGCTCAAGCTTTAATTTGAATAGTAACAACCTGTCATCATCACATCATAATACGTACTGGATATCGCACTTTGCCTGTACTGTGAGCTCTTGTGAATCCTTGTATAGTAGTCTGGTTTATTATATTTCTTATGCAAAGGTAATGCTTGTCAATCGTAACAGTCGCGTGAATGAGTCACACCTTGCTTGCTGTCGTTGCTGTCGATACCGTAATATATGTGAGGTAAGCACTGAGGCAGAAGAAAGAGTTGAGCATCGAGCATATAACCAAAATACAAAACCCAGGGTGCAGTATTCCTGCATATGAGAATAAAGCTTGAATTGCTGTAAGAATAAAAAATGACCCTCAAAGGAGGTTGTGGAATACAGCGTGAATACTACTGCTGCCCATCATTTACCGGGTGTGATCCCTGCGAAGTACGCGCTGAGAAATGTAAGAAGGAAAAGTTGAACGTTGAGAATGGTTGCAATTTTTACGCGGTGTGACTCACTAAGGACACAGACCAGTGGAGCCGTGGGGTTGCGCGGGAATATCATGGCTATATGCCATAGAACGGTAACACCAGGAGTGTGGGCTTGGTGCGATTGAGTGAGTGGTTGAGTCACATCACGTTTGCTATGATTGCCAGGTCTTCATATTTGCTGCCAAAGTAAAAGGTTTATGTACGGAGTCACAAGCGAGGTTTTCGTCATTATGAGGCCTGTGCGTGACTTCACAACACGGGTACCAATAATTACGATGTCCTGATGAAATGGGTTGATAAGTGTATGAATATTATGTTGAACCGCTCGTGCGCAGATGTCATTTTTAGTAAATTAGAAAAAATTCTCAGAACTGGAGGAGACACTTCAAATTTCTAGTAGCTAGAAGAGTGCCAAGAAGAAAGTTCTGTACTAGGACGGGTATATATTAGGCGCCGCCTTACAAAATCAATGGTCACGGCGACTTGAGGCCAGTAACTTTACAGCTCTGAATTAAGCGAGCATAAAATTCTCGAGCCCATTCCATGATAGATGAGGTAAGTTAGTCCTACGACGTGCCAGTGTTCAGGTCCCGAGTAAAATTAAATTAAACTTTTCTATACAGAACCTGGAGTGAAATTAAATAAAATTACGTGTAAGAACTCGGTGCCATGGCATGTCGCAAGCGGTTAGTCGCCGGGTTCTCGTCGCAGGTACTAGCCTATAAAACCAAAGTCGACCCTGGTGACCGTAGGATCTAAGGCGGAAGTCTGCAGCCGCTTGATTGCTGGTATAGATGTTTCGAATGCCGCTGAGGGCATGGATACTCGTGTCGTGTTTTTGTGTGTTGTGTGGGTAACGGCATCTGCGACGAGAGACTTGTTCAGAAGAATCTTACCAGGTGTGTGTGTGTGTGTGTGTGTGTGTGTGTGTGTATGTGTGTGTGTGTGTATGTGTGTGTGTATGTGTGTGTGTGTGTGTGGGTGTGTATGTGTGTCTGTGTGTGTATGTGTGTGTGTGTGTGTGTGTGTGTGTGTGTGGGTATGATCTAGAAACCTCAACAATGAGGCAGCCTACGCCCGAGTTCAATTATTGAGCCACAAACAGAAAGAAAAATAGTTCATGATTATTTATTTATTTATTTATTTATTTATTTATTCCTTCATTCATCCATTCATTCATTCATTCATTCATTCATTCATTCATTCATTCATTCATTCATCCATCCATCTATAACAGACAAGAGACTTTCTTGTCGATCTACAGCGTTAAAGTCACACTTTACAAAAAGAAAAGACAGAAAAGTTTGTGGTAAAGCTGAAATCTTGATTTATGATTTACGTAATTATGTATATTTTATTTAATGGTAATGTCGGCGGCTGAAAATTCGTTGTGCCAAATGACAGGATGATTAACGAAAGCTGAATTGCAAAGCTGTGAAAGAAAGCGGCAGTGACCTATTTGAATGCACAAACTCATGATTTTCCCAAAGGTTTGGAGAAAATCTAATAAATTTCTCAGTTATTAAAATCGGTGCCTCGCGCTAGATTTCAATAATTGAGATCCTACCTTACAATAAACAATCGTACTTCAAAGAAGAACTAAAGTAATAACAATCATACGAATCACAAAAAATAAACTCTGTGGACAAGGTACGATGTGACGTAATGCTACAGCAGGTGGCATATCCTAGTAACCGCTGAATGTTAAATTATTCAAGACTGCTCTTCAGTGTTCTTACATAAAGTAAAGTGATGTAGATGACTAACGAGTACCTGTTCAATAAATTGTAATATTACATTCCAATTGTTATTATCATCCCCCCCAATAAAATTAAGAATTAAATAAATTTTAATAGTTAGTTAAAGACTTCCATACTTGCTTGTGTATATAATGTACTCCAGCATAAAAGCTTTATTCTTCCAAATTTCATTATTCTTTACAAGGTATATCTGACTTAGGTGCTTTAAAATACACAAAATTATATATGATAGAAAAATATTTTTTTCGTAATAGCCCACTATAAAAAGTTTTAAAATTTTCTCATTCTTAAAATATTTAGCCACACTTCTGGACTTTAACAAAGAAGAAATTGTAATATATAATACACTGGCTGTCCCCATTCTTATATATAGAACAGAAATTTGGACCTTCAGACAGAAGGCTAAAAGACGACTGATGTCAATCGAGATAAAATGTTTCAGAAGGACAGCGGACACACGCTTTTTGGCTACGTAAGGAATGAAGAAATACTGGAAGAGTCGGAAGTAGAACCAGATGAAGAGAAACTAAGGTGGTACAAATCATATTGGCTACAACATGTAACAAGAAATAACAACAAAAAGATGTCAAAAATAATGTTGCATTCTAGGTTAAATGGAAGAAGACAACTTGAAAGACCTTGAAGAGACTTTTAGACGAGGCCGAAACAGTTCTATGAAGCCCTCATTCTTGATGGATGATTGTAATGATGACGAAATTACAGAGTGCACTTCGCTTGTAACAAATCATGTGTAGCCTGCAGGAGCAAGTCTTTGTCCCATCCTTCATTGCCAAGAGATACAAGAAAAAATATTTCATACTGCTCTGTAAATGCAATACCAGTAGAAACAATATCACAACATCTTATCAGACTCTCCGAAAAACTTCTATCCCTTCCACTACATTGCGTCACTTTATGGCCAGTCTAGGTTTCAGTGCATGAATTCCTCCTGCGAAACAGAAGTTATAAGTTCTTTACATATCTGTAGTACGAGTATAAAGTACATTGCACATAGTACATAGTACATAGTAATATGTTGTCCGCGTACTCTAGAGAAACCGGAGAGACTGGAAATATTTCTAGAGAGCTGATGACTTAATTGTCATGAAAGGAAAACATGAATACAAATATACAATTTATAGAAAATTAATACAGTCAAATTCAGGTGTAACGTAATAAAGGGGACTGAATACTTTGTGTCGTTATAAACGGGTATCTTTACAAACAAAGAGTACAAAATTTTGGTTAACAGCGACGAAGTAATCGGTACCACAGGATACCTGATTCTACAGGCGAGGTGTCGCATAAACCGACGTCTTTACAACCGGATTCTACCGTATTTTAAAGAGTGACTTCCCCAAGATAAATATTTAATATTAATTTTACATATCTCCTTCGAATCGAGCTAACGTAACTAACTGTCATTAAATGTCTCGTGCAAAACACAGATTACTGCAACAGTATTCCTCTCTTGCCAGGTTGCATGCATATCTGCACACAAGCAATGCAACGTAATATTTCTGCTGCTTCTTAGACACCAGTTTCTTAAAACATAGTAATTACAACACGTGCAAAAGTAATGTATGTCTCATCCCAAAATTAAATATTCTAAACGTTCTTAAAGCATTGATCGTTGCCTATATATTTCGAATCTTATTATTTAGTATATAACTTTTCGTATTAAATCTGTTTTCTTACAAAAAATTGCTATCTGAGTTCTTTTAGAGTAGTCTTAAAATTTTCCATTTTCTGTGCATTAAACATTTAAAAATATGAGTTCAAAGAAATAGACTTATATTCAATTTGTAGATCTTATCCTTTCGCATTATTTTCTCCTACATGTTTCGGCTCGTCTGAGGTATCTGCAGGGAAAATCAAATACAATAGAACACAAAAACATGTACGCATGTTTTCTGTTGTAATGGCGTCTGTCTGATGACACCTCAGCTGAGCCGAAACATGTAGGAGAAAATAATATGAGTTAATAAAACACACAAATTGAGTCTAAGTACATTTCTTTGGACGTCTGTATGTACGTATGTACGTATGTACGTATGTATGTATGTATGTATGTATGTATGTATGTATGTATGTATGTATGTATGTATGCATGTATTATGTATGTATGTATGTATGTATGTATGTATGTATGTATGTATGTATGTATGTGTGTATGTGAGTGTACGTACGTACGTCCGTACGTGTGTATGTATGTAGGTACGTACATACGTATGTATGTATGTATGTACGTATGTATGTATGTATGTATGTATGTACGTACGTACGTATATGTGCATTTGTGTATGTAGGTATGTACATGTGTATCTATGTATGTAAGTCCACCAGCGCGCTGGAAAATAGACTATGGCAGAATAAGTGTGTCCTTGTCGTCCAAAGCCAAATATTAATTCATGTGCTACGTTAAAACACATAGAAACCACACACATCAGAGAGATATATAGTTATACCTTTGCGTGTTGTTAACTGAAAGTCTCCTCAATATGTTCCAAGTTTAACCCTTAAACATATTGTTAACCGTACTTATCACATGTGGACTTCTCATGGTTCTCAGCAAAAACATCGATTATAGCCATAGAAAGTATGAACTGACTTGTATTTGTGGTCTTGTGAAGTAGCAAGTAAAGTCTCTATATCCTTAAAAGAAGTTCGGATATCAAAGCGTGAAGTATTTTCTTCCTACTAGTGAAATTCTATTGCAAGTACATTCTTAAAATTGCGGAGAATGTGAGAAGTCTTTCAGGCTTTCTGTATCTGACAAACGAAGTAATTTAAACTTTTATAGCCTAGCGGTAACTTTACGTACCATCAGGTTCAATATTAAAAAATTCTACGTGGTTCCCACATTGCGTTTATGTGTTTTGTACGGATCTCAGAACAAACAGCAACTTTTGCCTTATCAAATATTAAGAGACTGGTTTTTATAACCGAAGTGGAGAGTGTTTACAGCGCGGTACGCACTGAGTCCTTGTATAATACATACATGCTTCGTCTTTAAAGGGTTAAACTATACTTTTTGTGTTCGACATTGTCGGTGAGCGTAATAATCAACAACAAATTATTAGTAAGGGTACCGTTATGTAACTTAAAAATTATTCCAAGATTTTTTCCAAATGTAGTGTATAGAGTCATGAGTTCCAATAATGACGCTATTTATGTTTATCCGTTTGTTACGATTCATACCGCACAGAAGTTTTTACATTCGAATAAGATAATTTTCTACTATTCTATGCAGGAGAGATACAAAAATTTGTTAAGCCATTCAGCCAGATTATCAGTTGTGGGCATTTTTCAGGCAAGCCTTATATCTTGTAAAGATTTTGACGTCACTTGTATATTTGAATTTGTTACCATTTCATCGAAAACCTTTTGAAATACATAACGGATGCTCACAAAGATGAGATTGCAAAAATTCAGTAAGATAAACACAGTAAAAGTGTTTTCACCTAAACGTAAATTAAACCTAAGCAATAAATACATAGTCGACACAACTTTGTAAGAAAGTGGTACCTAATACAATAAATTTGGACACCGAAGGTACGTCTTTAAAGCTATAACATATATAGCTTAACTCTACTAGCCATGTATCGGAGAATGTAGCCGTCAGAACGGCATAGCCGCTTCCTGTTCTAGAGAAACCTTCAGTAAAAATTTCGCAGTTTACGTGAAATTAAACCATGACTGCTTCCTTTAACAGCGTTTCCAGTTCATATTTCAGGTATAATTCCACCTTAATATCTCAGGTTCAGACCCCAATCCTTAAACCAAAATATTCGCAATAATCTTTACGGAACTACGGGTAGGAAATTTGGTATTTGCCAAATTCTTTCTATTGCTGTCGTTATTTAAGAAAGGCAAGGAAAGGAACTCACCAGAAATTCCAAGGTTTTTTCAGAAAAGTATCCAAATAATTAAAATATTGCATCCAAAAAAAAAATTCGCTAAATTTTCTTTCCAATTGCAACATCCCCTTGAACCAAACCGAAACATCATCGCAATCATGCGATGAAACTCTTGATTTGTCTCTTTGCTTTAATCCACCCTTCTTAATTTAGATATCGGATCACGTCTGATGTTCAGTGTTGAGTTTTATTTAAGTTGGAAGAGAGAAGTGTCGAAGTATACCTGTTTGTATGTAATACCTTAATATGTTTGGTTGTAAGAGGAGAAGAATGTTCTACGTTATGTTTGTGGTGCGTCATCTACAGAAGTCCACTACTTAGGCTATGATTAGAGTTTACATTTATATCGCTTTTAAGTTAAATTCTATACAGGAAATTGAAATGCATTTGGATTTTCCTCGTGTTGGTTAGGACATGTATTTTTGAATCCCGAAGACGAAGCAAATGTGATCCACCGGAACGTCGGTAAGAACGTAAAAGACTGGACAGTGACGTAACCCAGAAGACCATAATCCAAAGATCCACCGCCGCAAGGAGCTTTAAATATAGAGTACTGTCTTATGATCAGCTATTAAAAAAACTCTACAGTCATATTTTCCAAACATTTCGAAGTAGGGTTTCTATAGATAGGACTATTTCCTTCTTACTCTTATTCTGAGTAACAGTGAGTTACTTGGACATAATAACAATTAGAGTGTAAAATTTATGACTTACATTTTCCAGTGAATTCTGCAAAATCTTGTCTCCAGTACAGATTTCTGTACCTCTATAGTGTAATCCTAGCAGCTTACGGCGACCACAGCAGAATGTCTGAAAGCAGCAGTACAGTCTTAATCATCACCGAGTAATCAAATATGATCCAATTGTTTAAAAATATTTTTAAATATTATCAAAATTTATTTGTCGCAGTTTGTTGCAAGGAACACTTATTATGACGTGGGACAGATAATTTATTTGAAGCTTATGGTCATTATTTTATCTCACCAAAATGATTTGTGACTTCCTACCTCAATTCCAACGCGCTTTTTGGTTGATCACTGAGCGCGTATGGCTTATACGACAAGCGAGACAACGAGAAGTCGCAAATGATACCGTCCACATAAAATGATGTATTCTATCACATTTCACGTCACTCCTCTCCACAGAACACATTATTATTATTATTATTATTATTATTATTATTATGTTGTTGTTGTTGTTGTTGTTGCTGTTGTCGTCGTCATCTCTTGCCACAGGCCATTTCTCCCTAGTACTTCTCTTGATACCTGAGCGGTAATCCCACCGCTCAGGTATCAAGTTTCAGGTTGCAGTAATTTCCCTATTATGTGTGACGTTCCAAGTATATTATTATTATTATTATTATTATTATTATTACCTATTATTATTATTATTATTATTATTATTATTAAACCTGTGTTTTAGTAAGTTGAATTGAATAGAACCTTTATGGCGCTGGTTCATACAATAATTTAATATTAAAATCGTTTCAGTTTAATATATGTTCAGTTATCGACAGTCCGAAGAATAATCGTGTGAAACAAACTGGTAGAAAGTTACTTAGATTATATTCACATTAAAGGTTGCATAAACCATCTATACAAAATTGGAAGAATATCGGTCTGCCTAACCCTAAATTTTGTAAATAACCTGTGTTTCATTACTTTGTGTGTCTCCAGGAATGCTGTCTAACATTCCTGAAGCTGCTGAGATAGGAATTCATACCTTTGGTCGGAATCTGAGATTTTATTTTTGCTGTCAGTATTCCAATTACAACAGAGATGGTGATAAAAGCAGAAGACGATGCCAACAGCATTGTGCGAAAGACACTTATGGTACTGGCTAAGTTTAGTAGGCCTATATAAATAATGTGATTTTAGTCTCCTTGGTTGTGACTTCGCCCTGACCACACTGTCACAACCAATAAAACCACATTCTGAAAATCTAAATGCGATAAGCCTGTTTGTTTCCATTTAGTTGGTACGAGGTTCGGCTATAAAATAAAGACAATACTTTGAAAAGGAGTACTTTATTAATGAAATTATTATGTCTACATTTTATCATATTCAAATTAATTTCTGCCAAAAGCTACAAACTGCTCCACAAGAGCATTCCAGGCATTGAAACTTGCCCTGAAGTCAATTGTGATAATGCTTTAAGTAACTCTGCCATCTTCTTTGAAAACGTCAAGCAGTCAAATTCACGTTTCGGCGGCACGTTTCACTTTCACAAGAAATTCAGTGTTTACCATTTATGTAAGCCTTCCTTTATCATGCATACTCTCAACAAGACCATGAAGCCGATTATACAAACTTATTACTCAACATTACTTCAACGTAACGGAGCGTGGTTTGGCAAGCGATTGCGGGAAGCTTTACTGGCGAAAAGTATATATGTGCCTTGGAGACCATGCGTTAATGAGACGCTGCGCGCGCAGATTCGTTATTTAACCCTTTAAAGACAAAGCGTATCTCTTTTATATAAGGACTTAGTGCGTACCGCGCTGTAAACACTCTCCACTTCGGTTATAAAAACCAGTCTTTTAACGTTTTATAAAGCAAAGGTTGCTGTTTGTTCTGAGATCCGCACAAAACACATAAACGCAATGTGGGCACCACGTAGAATTTTTTAGTGTTAAGCCTGGTGGTATTTAAAGTTACCGCTAGGCTGTAAAAGGTTAATAAAGACATGTTGCATATTAATTTCAGGAAAAATATTATTGAAAGCATGTCAGTCCTTTCATGAATTGTGTAATGTTTGTGCATCTATTATCACATGAGTACACTGAATGAAGTAGTAACTTGATTTGACACATCCTCAAGATATTGCTAGCCAGTGCTTAATGGTGTAGGGCGAGTCTGCAGCTTATAGCGCTATATAGAAGCATAGCCATGTGCGTTTTTCACTTAGTTTTATCCACAATTAATATACGCAGATAAGTTTGTGAGGCTTGTTTCAAAACTCGACTTATCACTTCACAATCAACTCCAATTGTAAATCCACATTTATGTTACGAATATAAGTCACATTTAAAGCACTCTTTTATTGCACTTTGACAGCCGTCCTGTGTTTAAAACCTACAAAGGCTGACCACCAGTTTCCGGAGACAAACTCCGTTTCTGACATCAGGTTTAAAGGTGGATGCTCACCCACTTAAGAATGCCTGATAGAAAAAATTGTTCTTAAACACGGCGTCCGTTCACTGGAACTGTCTCCAGATTTTTTACTATCAAACACTGGAAGTTGGACAACGTCAAAAGTGATGTAATTTTACATTGAAGCTACCTCTTATATTACGACCTCGGTCTAGCTAATACCATCATCTTATTTTGACCTTCAAGCTGAAAATACGATTGTTTGAGACATCAGGA
Organism: Coptotermes formosanus; assembly: GCA_013340265.1. Classification (NCBI taxonomy): domain Eukaryota; kingdom Metazoa; phylum Arthropoda; class Insecta; order Blattodea; family Rhinotermitidae; genus Coptotermes; species Coptotermes formosanus. Next base: position 570,819 of record BLKM01009427.1, on the reverse strand, counting down.
AAAACTTACGGCAAGACCTAACGGAACAGCACAAAGAGTTGAATCATTAACACCGGTGTGGTCCTCAAATAATAATAAGTTTCTTGATATTTACTGTAATAATAATAACAATAATAATTATTATTATTATTATTATAGCGCTCTAATTACATCTGTTTTATCCAATTAAATACAACACTATAAGTGCATGAAATTTCAGGAAATATTACCTTTATTGAATTTCTCTTTGAACTCATTACTTTTACGCTGTTAACAACAAATAATGAAATCTAATATTCGTGAATTGAAAATCTAGAAAGAACACGGTGCATGTTTCACACCTTACCAGAAGTAAAATGAGGCGTTATATTTGAAGTAGCAACGATCAACGTTTTCAGCACATTTCACCCTTAAAATAATATTTTATATAAGAAAATATTCACCTGATGATATTTATAAACGAAGAAATAAGAAGGAGATAAGGAATTCCACACATCTTCAAAAAAATTAAAAAAACAGAAGAAAACATTTTTCGTTAAATTGCGTAAACTGTAAAATTATTTCATTTAAAAAGTGCTCCTATTATTATAAAAATATAATATTTCCTCTAACAGCAAATATCTGTTATCTACATGACATTTTGACCATACCTTCCTCGACCGAAGCAGCTATGACTATGTATGAGACTGCATATAAACATTAGCAACCATCAACCCACACGTTAATTTTTACGAGTACCTCCTATATTCAATAATGTGAAATGGATGTGTGCAAATTTCTAAGAGGTGTGAAAAATAAAGACCTTTAAATGTAACATTTTAATACACAGTGTTACAATATTTTATATATATATATGCAACTTACATCGAGGTAAGCTTAGAAAATATTTATATTTGAAGACAATAATTAACCTAGAATTTATTCATGTATACTGTTTATTCATTTCTTTTTATCTGTCATGATTTATTAACTGACTCCTTCGATATGCCCGAAAATGTGAAGTCGATTAAGAGGAATTTTCATGAAACATTAACTGGAATGAATGTGGACTGTACAGATGTTGGCACTATTGGAGGCACTAATAAAGCTACTACTAGGTACCAGTTATCGCAAAATACAAAACAAGCAGCCGGTAAGCGGATTTGAGCTTACAGATTTGAACCCAGCACCTGGCGTAAACGAAAATGAAATATTAATCACGCAATTACGACTTCCAGTCTAAGATAATTGATAAATCATTAACTTCACCACACAGTATATTCAATAAACTTCCGTGTAGCATCTACTCTTCCTTACAGCGATACTGTCACCTATGGTACTGCAAAAATAGGACCATGCCGAACGCGCGTATTGTGCAGAGCACCGACAGGAAACGCGAACGGAGGACCCAGCCACTACGCCCCGTCTTTCAAGCCAACGCCACGCCGCTGTTCCCGCACCTACTTATGCGACCCCTTTACCAAAATTCGAAGAAATACTTAACATGTTGGTAATAAATAAATTGTCTGCTAAATCAGTCCACATGATGATAGGGGTATATGCATTTCCTACATTTACAGAGCCGTCCTGATTATTTATTCAGTGCCGGAAGAATTTAAGTGTCCTGTATTATTATTATTATTATTATTATTATCATTATTAAACTATTATTAGTGTGTCTTATTTTGCATTCTGTTTCGGTACTTCGTATTGTCTGTATACATATCCGTGTGTATATGTCACCGTACACTTTCTTGCTGGCCATTATGCTAGGATTGAATTGTATCATCATCATCATGATCATCATTTCCACCATCACGCCTATTGCATATTTCGGCAGTGTAAAAACTTCTTGAGTTTGGATTGTATCCCTTGAGCTCTATTAACTTAATGTTTTACTTTGGTTGGGCCCAATTTAAGGCACGCCTCTCTTATCTGCATTGCTGTTACATATACTGATACCAACAAACTGGAACGTATCCAGCAGACGCCTTCGGCTTTCTGTTATAGATGTTTCTTTTCGCTCACACCTTATAGTAATGCTAATGCGTTACATAACCTGAAACTGCGTACCTTACGTGACAGTAGGACTCATATTAATAAAATATTTTTATTAAATTCAGGGTCGTCTAAAATTTTTCCTTTCCGTTTGGAGACATTTTTCCGAGAACTTGAATTCTCGAGAACTTCTCTATGCTCCGCGTCCGGTCTTCATGATAATAAATTGTTTTGTTAGTCGCACATAATCTGCAAATTTAGTTTGTAGAGACGTTGCTACTCTTAGAATTAGAAAACATATTTGAAACCTTCATATCATTTACGTTAGCAGTTGTATCTTGCCGTTTTATCTATTAAACTGCCTAATTGGGGTGACGTTTTATTCTTCACACTAACGTAAAACGTTTCTCCCTAACTCTGCTTCTTAGTTGATGGAAGGCCATTGAATTATTTTCTCTTCTATTTTCTTCCTTGTGTTATGTAACCTTTTTAATGTATGCTCTATGTTCTTATTAATGTTGATTCCGCAGTGGCTATTAGGCTGTTGAGACAACACGCAAATAAAAATTGACGCGAATTAAATCGATTTTATTATTATTATTATTATTATTATTAGTAGTAGTAGTAGTAGTAGTAGTAGTAGTAGTAGTAGTAGTAGAATTAGAATTCTTATTCTTTGCGTTTGGTTCACTCATTGCAATCATAAATAACATTTATTTCTGATTGTCAGCTGAAATCAGCTGAATTTAAATTTCACGATTTGCTTGAGTCAGTCTTAGAGTTTACCTCCTGTCTCAATTTTGTCTCTTTTTTGTCCGTTTGTACTCGTGCTGTCTTATAAATTATCCACTAGGCAGGGAAATTGCGCATAAATAAATAAATAAATAAATAAATAAGTAAAGTAAATAAACTGAAAGTATTGGATTATTTTCTAGCATTACTGCCTATACAAAGTCAGCAAAGTGACTATTTGCGGGTTATTTTAAACTCGGTAATAATCCTCCAGCTACCATAAAAACGCGAAAGTACTTGAAGACCCTCTGTTTAAGGGAATTAATTTTATTTATACATAACGCTTATCCTAATTCTTAATATACGACCCTTTATTATTGAAAACACATGTGTCTTTTTTGTTGTTCTAAGGCTGTTACCAAGGAAGCATGTAATTTTCAAGTATTAAAACAGAGGGAACCTTTGTTTATGGTACTGTGGTAGAGGTAGGCTAAAGATGTAGGCCTAAATCAGTCTATAGTTTGATGGGAAAGGGAGGGAATGAGCAATGCTGCTAAAGTTATGAAGAATGAAAAGAAGAAGCATGAAGATTAAAGATATGAAAATTAAGATTCGCCATTAAATTTCAAAGGCCCTTTCCACTAACCTATTCCATTTTTATGTCTGCGTGCTCACAAATCTACTTCGCTTAAGAATGTGGCAAATAATGACGTAAATGTACAGAGCAAGTATTCTAAATATAAACAGATGTTAAGCCAAATACCTTTCTTTTCATGTGAGATATCCCGTGCAGCATTGCAAGTGTGAAGATTTCACCAATATTGGAGTCCTACGACAAGAAACTAACCACGAGTGTTTATTAAATACAATTTTCACTCCATAACGGAACTCCTACTGTGATATAACTAAGGGGAAATCAGTGAGCACGTAGGGAATCTGAGTTAATCAAGACAGCGTTACGAGGTTGACTATACGGTAAATGGTGAAGCCTTTATTGGGAGCTGGCTGACGGCTTCTTCAGGACAGAGAAGGTCCTTCACTGTACCCTCAAATATAGATGGCAGGTTTATTCGAAAAGTTGATACCTACACACAAAATTATACAATATAAAGTCTAGGAACACAGGAATGTTAAAAGACCCACTGCTCAAGCAGGAAACTTCGTTGGTTAAAGCTGGTAAAATTTTGAAAAATTTAAACAAAAAGGAAACATCTATTTAATTAAATACAACGTTTTTAACTGCTTAAAAGCACCGAAAAGAAAAGTGCACTTTATGTAAGATTTACCCCGTTCAAATTTTCTAAAATTTGGCTTCAAATTTGACAAGAAATTATGTAAATACAGATTACTTAAATTCTACAAGAACAGGTACAACAGCCCGTTCTTTTGAATTATGTACAAATATGATTGCAAGTAGTTATTTTGGATCGTAATAGTAAAACAAAAATGATATGCATGTTCACTGAAACCTGCCCATGGCTTAATTACAGAGTAAAAGTTTTGTCTAGCATATTGACGTACCATCTCAAAGGTTATAATACAAGATGTACAATTTAAGGTGTCCCTGATCACGGCCGTAGTCACGGAATGCACCGGCGGATGTACGCTTGCTGAGCGGCAAAATTGCAGTGCTGAGGGACACAAAAATTTGTAAACTATGTGTGTTGAGTTTTATATATTTAAAATTTATAATCTAACGCAGAAAAACGAAAATAGAGAAAGATATATAATTACACCCTGCTAAGTATAACACAAGATAGATATTTCCATACTTAAAGAAATATTTTATCTCAGTTTTAGTTTTATTTCACATTTATTCTCACGTTACATTCCTCACAAGGCATGTCAAGGTTTTATCAGAGTTTAAGGCGTGGGTTAATTCAAGGCAGAAAACACTGTGCTAAAAAATTCTTAAATAAGGATAATTAGTGTTTATGCAATATGCTAAACTAATCAGCTGATGTCACGACTTTTTAATAAATTTGAACAGTGGCAGGTAAGCGCAATATAACTAAGCATTAAAATTATTTCCAATGGTAACAGAACACACAAGTACAGAAAAGAGCGAGAAAAAATTATTTTTATTTGAGTACAAGAATATGAAGAAAGAGGGGAGAGAGAAGTAACTTGGTGCAATATGAATGAGGAAAGTAGGATAACGTTGTCAGGTTGAGAACTAGAAAATTTCGAGTTCAGATGATTGGAAAAAGCAGAGGAAGTGACCTGTAAGTGAAGAAAAATATAGTGCGCTCCATGTGTTTTGAAGTATGGAAAGGCAGATTTGGAGGGAAAACGTAGTGCCAAGAATAATTGATATACAAACTGGTGCTGCTTTTTATCAACAACTAAGTATGCATTGCAACGCCGTTGATTGCCACCAGCTTCAGTTCTACCATGTCTATTTCCGTGGAATCAAAAAACAAATACTCTAACAAATTAAGAATTTCCCAGACAAGTAAACTAAAGATAATGTATTTTGCCTAACTACATTGCAGTCGTAATAAAAAACGGGGCATCTTCTGCACAAGATTGTTAGCTCTTAAACCTTATTAACCTAAAATTAAGCTAAATAATAAGTAAAACTTCATATGCTATCTTAGAAAAAGCACAATGTCAACCCACCAAGAAGACAAGTTTATTAATTCTCTGAGAATAATAAGGAACAAAACTACTCGCGCAAATGGCACACGCACCTGCTATTCTACTTCAAAGGGTAAGAATTTTAAAAATAAATTTTATTTGCTATTTGAAAATTTTCAACAGAAAAAGTTTAACTTTCTCGGACGATCAACAACGTCGGTGTTGGTAAAATATGAGTTCTGCCTCTGTTGTCATGGTCATATAACTCGATCGTCAATTTATGGAGATTACTGCGTGAGTGAATTTTAATGTATAAACTCCTCAGTTATACTGTGTCTGAATAAGGTGATTACGAAATTATATTCTAAAAAATGTCTTTTCCAAAAGAAACCACATCTCTTAAAATACACCGAGGTCTACTGCTCTGTGAATATCATAATCGGGAAATAAGCCTGTCAGTTTTTTAGCCTACTTACAGTTGTTTCCTGGAACTGAAAAATACATATAAATTTGATGACAGACGTCTTAACAAGCCTTTCCTAACGCTCACTCTAAAACAATAGGCACAATTTGAAATAATAGGCACAATTTGAAATAACAGGCACAATTTGAAATAAATATTAACGAGGCGCTGTGGAACACATAACATTTTATTAGTATTAAGAATTTTAACTGCAAATAAAATATCTCGACGCATTTTATTTCCTAATAAGGCCGCGATATGACTGTGATATAATATATTCTATCCTTAGAAATGTTATATTTTATCAGGTCTTCATACAGGCGTTACTTCCTGAAGATGACGGTCGGCCGCCCAAACATATAGGAGAAAATACTGTATCATTACGTATATTTGTTATGTACAAGTTTCTGGTTTTATAATAAGAAATAAATAACTAAAATTTAAGAATAAAAAGAACAAAATAAGTAACACGATGCAACATTTGTAATTCTGAGACACGTTATCATAAATAAAGCCTTAGCCTTTAAGTTACAATGCTTAATATAAGCAGCAAAGCTTAGTACTAAAACATCACACGTTTTGCTTATGAAGGATATTTATTTGTTTCGTATAAAAAGTTAAAATTTCCAAATAACTTTTAAATCAAGAATTAGTTTGTCAGAACTATACTCAGTTTCCTGTGATGTAGGAACTGAGATGCTAAAAGCCATAGAGATTAAATATTCGTAAGAAGGGTTGGTCATTCGAATGGGTTTCTCTGGTAATTTTATTTCAGTGACTGTCCGAGTTTAGGCCTATATATCTCCCTCTCATTTCAATGTTCTTCTCAAAATTTTGGACTCCCTTCCAAAATATAATTTGTAACCTAGAATGAAGAAGACACTATGTTGCGATTAATATAGATTTGCAGTAAGCTGTCTTTGTTAACGTCCCGTCCGATGAATCGGAACTCTGTCATGCGGAGTTAAAACGACAACCAGCGCAGTGAATCCATCCCGACTGCAGCGTAAGCGGTGGACGTATTTGGCGATCCTCTGATACAAATATTCATTCCATATTCTTAATATTTATCAAGTTCTTCAGAATTTAATTATTTCATTCGTTTGTAGGTAATTTACAAGAAAAATTAACCCCACATACAACAATTTCAATAATATCCATAAATTTAAGACGTGATTCTACGCAAGACTTGTGTTTCTCTTAGCACTGCCGTGACCCTGTAGAGCACGCTCTACTTTCTTCTGTTAAGTTTAATCCTATTATCTGATTTCTACAGATATTTTGGAGAAATCTTATTCTTCTTCCTTGGAATGAGAGACAAAATACGCCCCTCAAACGGCATTAATTTTCTACCATACTTTGAGAGTTACAAGTCACGGTATAGCCATCTTAAAAATTGTTCTTTTACATTTCCCTTGCCTGCACTTAACTTTCTAACGCTGGGGCATTTCATAACTTCATTTTGATATTCAAGGTTATACACATTGTTGTGACGCCTTGTCAATGCCGTAGATACCATTCAATTTACTTTTCGTGCTGGCAGGTGAGAAATGAAATTTTGACGGAAAATTCTCTAGTCATTTTCTTAAAGTTTATTGTGAAGGTTAAGACAGTTTCGTCCGAAGCCTTTTCAGTCACGTACCAGACTAGACACTGTCATCAGCTAAAAATTGTTACTTCTGTGCCTTATGAGCAGAGTAAATCAACACGCATTCCTTAGGGTAATAAATAAAATTAATTTGTCTGTCGTTCTTGAATAAGGTCGACGCCTTTGGCTAAAGTTAAAGTTCTTTTGCCTACTTTAGTATCCAGCCATAAAGGTATGCGAAGAAAGTGAGGTATAGCTCCATCACTGACAGCTACACCCACGGAGAAGCGGCCTTGCTTATCCATTGTATATGGAACTATGTGCGCCTCAAAATAGTGAAGGTGTATTTATGAGTTTCGTATGATTCTCAGAATAAATAATATTATTGCCGTATACGGTATGAATTGGTTTGCTCGTATAATCGTGACGGACTGTGTTTCTGTGTGGACGAAAAAAATTGTTTATATAATTTATATAAATTCAGCGTTTAGAATGTTCATAAAGTAAAAACTTGTCCACGAGTTGCGTGTTCTGTAGGAAAGTTTACAACTATGCCTACATTCTGAATTTCTTCATCACCACACTTAGGGCTTAAAAGAAACTGATTTTTAATACATGGCTTCTTTGGTGTGATATGTTAAAAGAGTTAATCTCATGCAGAAGTACCAGATATGTCTCTTACGTAAATTCTCTGTATAAAAGAGGCTACAAATAAACGTAAACAGAGTTACCACTGTTGCTGAGAAGCAACAAAATATAACGTGCAGAACTGCAGAAATAAATGTCCATCGTCCAGCATTCCTTAATTTGGTCGAGATCCTCACGTGCTGGTAAAGAAGTTTATCTTCGCAGCCGTCATTGGTTTCGTCGTGGAGAAGTAATGTCTGTCGAAAACCACGTACATTCAAGGTTAATTTTTCTGAAAAAGTTATTTAGATTTTGATTTTCTGAATGATCATAACTTGTAGCCTCAAATATTTCGGATGAACATGCTACTTTCATCTCGACTTTTATCACGAATAAGAAAGCATTACGTTCCTCCGAAATGTTGTCAAGCTTCTGTCGCACTGCAGTGTCTCCTAACAAGAAACAACGAAATCTAAGATCATACAGCCGCGAAAATACCAACTCTTACATAACATTTAAAAAAATTAATTCACGGCATAATTAAGCCTACGTATAGTGAAATGATATACGTTGAACATAACCATTAGACAACAATTGGTGCTGTAACACTGTATTAAAATACCTGTGTTCCTGAAATCAAAATGCAGAGTAGGTACGAATTTAAGTATAACCAAGTCATCTTAAGAAAATTTTATAACGCTACATTAATTTTGGTTAAATTCATTTTCGTTGTTCTCCTGCAAGGAGACATAGAGGTTCAATTGTTTTAAACATACTAAATATTAATTTTTATTTTATGGAACGTCACATGATATAATCCTCTATGGCAGATACGACAAGAGACAAAATTCTTCCTGAAACCAAAATTCATACACATTGTACAGACTGGTAAAATTAATACTTGGCGCTGTAAATTCCGTATATTGCAATAGAATTGTAAAGTTCAACTTGTACTTCATGAAACATCGTGTAAACACAAGAAGGTTTGAGACAAAAACTACTCAAAATTTAGTTGCGGGGATGCATGAATTACTGTACGTCTCCTCAAAGTTCCTCAATAATAATGAATGAAATTAATCAAAATAACCTACTACCGAGACTGCAGTCAAATGGGATAACACGTAAGACATGTTGCATCTTCAGTAACACGGTTGTGAGAATATAAAGCCTTTCAGCGTAATACAAACTGAAAGATTTTTTATGAACTGTACAGACAAACCTACTTTGTCGATCCGCGTTATTCGGTCCTTTATCTATCAAACTCTGACACACAGAAATAAACAATAAAATTTCATAAAAGTTTGAATTCGTCAAATTGTGAAAATTACGGTATTTTGGGTTAATATGTTTTGTATGTTCGTAAATAGGTATAAAATTTTGACAGGACTTCCGCTTGACTCTTCAGGGTGGAAAGGAAAGGAGGACGGGATAAAACTTTATACATATAAGAAAGTGAGGAGAGAAACCGGGGCTGAAATCGAGCAATGGAATGCGGTGACAAAAAAGGGTAACTTTTATCAACGGTAAATCACAGGCATGAGTCCAGGAAAAAATCAGGATTCGAAGATTTTTATGAAAGGTAAACAAGTCCTCGAAATGTTCGGGTGTTTCTATGTAAAACCAAAGGGCCTCGCATCCCAAAATACACTAATCTTTATGTTCACTGCTGCGACAATATCAAACTCATTTTAAGCAACATTTCATCACGAAATCAACAGGAGAAACATGTTTCGTTTTTAGTTAAAAATACAGGAAAATAACGCACTTTTGTCACATACGCTTTATTAGTTCCCATGAAATTTCCATTATAGCACATTATTCATATTTCTGACGCTTTCTTGCACTTACGTGTATATATATACTTAGGGGGAATGGTTTGAATGAAGCCCACTTTTAACACATTTTATAAAAAATTGTGTCCTGCTGAAATATTTATATTATTCATTTTTTAAAATATAAGTCATTGCAAATGTGTTCAATAATATTACTAATGTACTAATTTTATTTTCACTCAGTGGCATTAAGTCACGTTTAGTTACTTTGTTCACAATGGCTTAACGACACAAGAAATCTCATATTTGTTAAAATGTATTAGGAGTGAATGTACAGAACAATTAAGAGTTACATTTTAACTAGTTCACCGTCTCTAGATTCTGAACATAAAAATGAATAACGTATAAGCGCATAGTCACCCATAGTATACTGAAAAGCAGTATCCCATAAATACTAAAATAGGGTGCTATGAAGCTCATATACAAGCAAGTGGTCCTCAAAATACAAAAATTTTCCCCACATTACGAAGTAAATATCTACCATTTATTACACATATTTCTGCATTAATAATCATATTAATTTTCCGGAAATTATACGCAAGGCAATTGAATGCAAATTTGTATGAGTCTCATAGTTGCAGGAATTGAAACAATACTTTAGTCAAGACAAGACGTAATGAAATATTAATAGACGACATTAATAAATTAATGTCGTAGGGCGAGACTTTTTATCTTCATATTATCATTTATCTTCATATGGGAACGTATTTAGCGTGGTGTAGATTTCTTACTTACATGAGCAATATTCATTATCTTTACAGTACCATACGTTGCATTAAAGGTAGGAAAATATTTTTAGCCACATCTGTATAAATATCACAAACCACTCTACGTAATTAACGTTTGACTACAACAAATATCGAAGACGTTTATATCTCTGGAAACAATATAGCTTAAAAATATGTCACAAGTGTTTGAAGCATTATGCCCTGAAAAGAAGAGATTTAGACCAGTTTAATTTTATGCCTATGATGTACTAGAAGACGTTTTTATTAAAGTCTACTCTTTAAGGCATAATGACGAACTGCAACTGAGAGACGGTTTAATTCTAAAATATTTTGTTGTATTTAGATGTTTAAAAGAAGATATTCTTCTAAATTTTATATAAAAATTCATTTCATACATCAACTTAAACACCGACTGTCACTATTATAAGGACTAATCAGTTGTGTTGTCTGGCAAAATTATTCTTTTTCCCTCTAAGAGTAATCAGAAATACGTAAGAACACACTACGAGAGAAAACACAGACTTTTCTACTGTTAAATTAGTATAGGTATCAAGAACAGTGCTCAAGAGTTTAAAAGCCACATGTCAGTTTGCCACATTCAGAACGTAGACGTTTCACATGTTTTTAATACGAATAAGAATTTTGTATATTTCCAGGAGATATTCTTCGATGACAACTCAGTCTGAAGGTCCGTTATAATTAGAAATTTTATGAATATTCATATAGACAAACGTTGAAAAATATTATTTATATAAGGTAAAGACATTGGTATACAATGACTTCTAACAGTAATAAGAAAAGAGATAAATCTGAATGTCGAAACTGTAAAATTTATCACCACAGTATTGATTTAAGATTCCATTTTGTTTTAGACCTAAGTCATGAACAAGTTCGTAACATCGTTACTTCTAACTTCCTAACAACCAACTCTTTGTTATGTAACACTTTTAAAATTTTACAGAATTAAAAGTTAAATCGAATTACTGCATACTTTGTCTCTTCCAAATAGAGCTGCTGGAATACAGTTTAAATTAGTAAGAAGAGTAATTTTAGTTTCGGAAAATTTTTTTCTAGTGAAGCACTTTGGCTTGATTGGCCCTACAGAGAGGCGGAATTTGTGTCTTTATTCAGTTCTACTTTGTTCCAATTAAATATTGCTCCTCATTCAGATAACGGCATCATCCTAGTACAGCTCGTCATTAAAACTCCTTTCTATTGAAATACATTCACCACCGCTGAAGTTTGAAATTTAGTTCAAGAACATTCTTCCAAGCTCTTCCTCTTGCCCTGGAGTTTTATAATACCTCAGGCCTGCGTTCTATTCCGTTAAATCGCACCAAGAGAATATTCCTATCAGTGCATTTCACTTCTTCAAGTTATCGTTCACAGTTCCTTCCATGATTAGTAACACTTCAAAACTTTAAACCCTGCAGTAGTTACTACAAGTACCGTCAGGTTTAAAATTAAAAAGTTCTACCGTTTTCAAAATGAGTACATTTCTGTGATTTGTACGGTTCTCGAAATAAATGCATTTTTTCCGTAAGCAAAAATAATTCTTAGCTTTATAACCTAAAGTGTCAAAAACCTAATGGGACTGAAACGCGCATGACGCAAAAGAATTTAACGAAATTACAGTACCTTAATATACAATTATATATTGTAATTTGAAAAGCGTTAATCATTTAAGAACTAACAAAATAATGAGTGTGGATAGGAAAAATAACCATGCTGTGTATTTCTATGTTTGTGACGCCGAGCTGTAAGGTGGTTGTACACCAACCAATTCAAAGAAGTACATTGACCCCGTTTCTAGAACATTTTGGCGGCAAGTGCTGCCTGATTAAAATATATTATGTATTAATGAAGGCTATGCTGTATCATAAGTGCGTAAATATTACAAATTTGATGGAGCTATGGGAAGTATATATTAATTGAAGAATTTTTATCCCATAAAAACCACTCCAGCCACCAAGTGCAGAAAGATAAAGACAATATGTGTAACTGTGCAAAATATAATTATTCCGGGTCCAAAACACAGGAAGATAAATTCCATGGTAAAAGCACCATCACAAACACAGGAAATAGATGTAACGCGAGTACATTCTTCTGATACAAATATTTCCCTCCGCATCGCGGGTAGATAAAGATAAATGTGTCTTTGTGGAATATAAATTCAAATGTGCGTATATATATATATGTATAAGTGAACATATGTATGTATGTGTGTATGTATGTATGTATGTATGTATGTATGTATGTATGTATGTATGTATGTATGTATGTATGTATGTATTATGTATGTATGTATGTGTATGTATGTATGTATGCATGCATGCATGTATGTATGTATGTATGTATGTATATAGGTATGTACCACCGTGCTAAAACACAGAATGGTAAAGCTAGCTAAAATTAGCTCGGGTAGAAATATTGTCGTTCCCAAACAGCAGATACGTAGAACTAGAACGTGTTATGCCCTCGCGTAGAAATACATTTAGAAACAAATAAAGATAAATACAGTATGTTGAGTTCCTCCAACAAAAACATTTTCATAACCTCCCAAAAGAAAATTATATGTAATCCCCTAGGAAAGAAAGACTTAGCAAAAACGAAAAAGAAAATAATACAACCTAAGCATTAGACATAATATTATAGCATTTGCGCACAGACAGGGGTGGGTAAAAGGGGTAGGCTAACTTCCTCCTCGGCTGCGAATATTTCCACCCGAAACAGAGGAAAAAAAAATTATTTCTAACGTGTGTAATTCAACCCCTTAGAAGGCTCCTGATGACAGGACATTCTTATGTCAGGGATGGACAGTGGCGTAGATAACGTGTCGGTGGTCCCCGCAAAGCGACAACTGAGGCTGCCCCAAAATTACTAGCAAAATCACTTCCGGTTATCTCAGAAAAACTCTCTTCAACCACAAAAACGGAATAAATTCCATAAAACAACCCAGAACAAATTTAAGCATTCTGTATGTCTGGGGGTTGCTTGACCCGCGGGAACCCATCTGCCGCGGAATTTGCAGCGGCATTATCTGGGGCACTGGAGGCGGACCGCTGTCTGCCATAAACTCAAAGCTTAAAATCAGTCCTGTGTCTCGTACTTTCGAAAGAAGTCAGGTCACTTCCGAGACCTGGAACGAAAAGCACAGTAGAAAAATACGAAGCTGGATCTGAGAATCATGTTCATAAAATACAAGAGAAAAATATGCTTTGTTTCTTGAACATTTTAGAAACTGACACATCTGATATTGCATCAGATTAGAAGACATGTTCTTTTTGGTTGCGAGCGCGGAGCGTTTTTGTAATTGAGACTAATTTAAAAGCACCTGAAGTAGTGTGAATTCGAAAAACTAAAAATTTTGGAATTTTGTTGGTGTGGAAATCAGTTTGGTATATGAAAATAACACGAAATGAAAGAATGAAACGGTAAGAGAAAACAGGGCTCTTGTTGAAAATGTTTAAACTCTTTTATGACAAGGAAAAGAGAAAAATTTTCTTACTTTTTAAAAATATATAAGAAATTTCTTACCGTACGAGGAATTTTCTGTTATCTTTTTTCGCGAACCCATTTCTGAAACGAAGGTTTCACGTACGGACGTCTTTCAAGTAGAAGAGATCGAAAATCTTAGCATGTAAAAGAACAGGTAAAATAAAGGGGCATTCTTTTTGTGAACTCAAAGCTGCACATATACCGAAGTAAATCCGCATGCCTTCAACAGATAAAAGTGAGAATGCACTACTTGTGCTCTCCAACTATTATAAAAGTAAAGCAGTCCCATTACAGGCCTGGACAGGCCCACAGGGTTCCAGGTGGTCGAGGTTCCCAGATTTCTAGACAATCGGCACATGAGGGTGGTAGGTTGTCAGCCATACGCACCGGCCGTGTTTACTCCCCAAGAAATATTCCTGGTACCCATTTCTGTTAGAGGCTGAGTCGACCCCAGGGCCATAGTGCGACCGACAGGATTATGCCAATGAAGAAATCCACGGACACCATGGGGAATCGAACCCACGACCTGCCGCTTTGTAGCACAGTGCCTCAACCAACTGCGCCACCGCGCCCCCCCCACCAACTATTGTACTCAACAAAATAGTAGACAGACTTACTAGCGGCATTGTATGCAGTTTATAAAATCTGATTGCTCTATGCACCGCAAATATCATACGGACTCCAATGGCGTCGAACACGGACCTACGTGGTGACGGACCGACGGCTAACCGCTTCTGCCGTGGTTCACTTCTGATAATAAATAAACTGTATTTTCAATTTGGATTAATATGGTTTAAAACACAAATTACCTGATGCTTCTCAGTCAAAATATTGCGTGTAGAATTAAAACAAATACCGTCAACCATTTAAGTACTGAAAATACATAAGACGCACACAGACGCGTAAGCATAGCCTTCATATAAGATGTTCCTGTCACCTCACAAAAAAGCCCTAACGCGATGTTTAAGACGCGTGCTTTCTTTGAGCCCTCAAGCACTGTGAATAAGGACTGATATCCGGTTTCTTTAAGTGTTTCGGTTGTCTTGTGTAGCTAGGGGCTTTGTAATGGGCCCACTTCCCTTCCAAGGAGTCCAAGCGAAAAGTTTAAAAGTATTTTGAGTTTGAGAAACTGTAAGACACCTGAGGGTTTAAAACTATAGTAGTAGTAGTAGTAGTAGTAGTAGTAGTAGTAGTAGTAGTGGTGGTGGTGGTGGTGGTGGTGGTGGTAGTAGTAGTAGCAGCAGCAGCAGTAGCAGTAGTTATTGTTGTTGTTGTTGTTGTTGTTGTTGTTGTTGTTGTTGTTGTAGTAGCAGTAGCGTAGTGTTATTACTGCGCTGCCAGATGATGAGAATTAAGGTAGCGGTAGTAGTATCATTACAATTAGTATATTACTACTGCTAATTTTAATAAAAATTAATTAATTTTTATATTTATTTATGTGCTGACTGAAAGGCACGATGGCACAAGTACAGTACAAGGAAAAAAACAAAATCAAGACAAGATCAAAATCAGGACTAAAAGGAAAAAAATCGCAATTAATTTTGGATCACGACAAAGTTAAGAAGAAAAAATGGGTTAGGAAGGAATAAAATAATTAAATTAAGAACAAAGATAACAATAACAACATACAAGAATAAAAACAATGCACAAAAGTTTCATTCAAACAGAAAGCCTGAATAGACGAAACCAGTCTATTAAACACGCGCATTCATGAATGGGAACGGAAAAAAAAGTCAGATTTAATTGACAGCAATACATTCTGTTTTCCGATATTGACATATAGATGTGACGTGTGTCTGTGTGTGTGTGTGCTTTTATGTTGTGGTTAGAGGACGTAAACAATACCACGTGTTATGAGCACGTGGAATACTGTGTCATCCGAACCGAACGCACATGGATATCGAGTCGACCGACGTGCCAATCACTTCCAGCCTGTCATGTGTGCAGTTCAGTAGCCGCGTTTGTGCACTGCTGTGTAGCCTATGTATACAGGAGGCGGGGTCATGTCAGCACAATATTAATAAGATTACAGTTGAAGTATTTAGCATTACCTAGGTCAAGATCAGTGGTGCCGCATACCAGCGTATGATAATACCAATGCTACGCTGTGTTGGAGATTAGAGCTAAATGCGTGCGTTCTAATAAAATCCTTTAAAAACTGAAATTTATCTAAATAACGCTTAAAATGTTGGTGCCTAATTTACAGCCGACATTTAGCAACTGCGTTACAAATGGCAGCAGGTTAATTCTGCTTAGAGGAATAACAGCACTTGATTGTATGTTACTAACACTTACGGCACACTAGGTGCCCCAAAAGCAGAGCTTTTTATGTCGTAGGAAATGGTGCGTACAGCAGTAACCAGCGTGCATTAGAGGGTTAAACGTTACAAAATATCTGTCGAAAATTCTGAAGAGAAGAAAGTTTGTGGGAAGTTTATGCGTAGATGTGAAGTAAATACTAAAATTGACCTTCAGCAAATCGACGAGCTGGTATATCGCAAAGCAGCTGATAAGACACTCGGCTACTGGCTGAGAGATCTACGGATCGTGGATCTATCCCCCTCCGGATCAAGAGATTTTCTCCTTCTGAAAAGGTTCTAGACAGCCTATAGGCCGAAACAAGCCTCCTACTGAGTGAGTGAAGGAAACCCTTTCACCGGGGGTTATCAAACGGTCGGGGCGCAAAACTGACCACTTAGTTCTATCTAGTAACAAGTTTAAGAATGAGTGGAGCTATGTCTCCTCCTCCCCCTTTACGGTCATATCATGTACACAGAACATTTACCGCAGAGCAACAGAATTCGTCTGTGTGGAGCAAATTTTTCTTTTTCAGAACAGAGACCAGTGGTGGGCACTTGTCAACGCTGTTCCATGCTTATGGCGTACATTAAAAGCCGGTGAATTTATTGACGAACTGAGCGACTATTAGCTTATTACGGATAAATCTGTTGCACTTAGAGCGTATAGTTTCGTGCCGTCTCCTACATTCCTTTCACCACACTTTCAACAATCCAGTTCCCACAGACCTCCATTTTAAAACAAATACTCGTTCCGTTTTCACAGAATTCCTGGTACTGACTCCTGCCCTGAGCCTTATAAATCCAACCTCATTTCCCATTCCCTTTCTGTGACATACATTTAACATTATCCTTCCACTTACGTGTCGGTTTTCTTGCAGACATTTCGACCAAAACATTTCCTTCATTTACACAACTTTACGGGCCTGACAGACGCCTAGATTTGTTTATTTTAATTATATAAGGCAAAGGTTAGTTAAGTCAGGGAACGCTTGGTATCATTCGGTGCAAACTTGTTTTTCTGCCAGTTTGTTACCCAAAAATATAAAGATCAAGGTATAAAGAACTGTAATTTGGCCTGTTGTTTTGTGTGGTTGTGAGGCCCTGACCCACTAGGAGCTGTTGCCCCATAGGAAAACAAATAATATTAGTACGTTTGAAGCAATAAGAAATGTATCGGGCCTACGAAAGTGCAAGTGTCACTTTTATTCCTTCTGTTTCCTACTGGGGAAACAACAGACAACACCAGAATATATGAAGAAACGTACTGCAAAATTATTTTCAATATGGAAAATAGCCACCGTCATTACAATGACGCGTAAGTTATCTGTTACCTTGTGCAAAGTGTTTGACTTCTTATTTGTAGGCTTCTTTTAACCATACGAATAAAATTTAACACTGTGGTTTGGATTCTTTTCGTTTTTTGAAGGTTTAGCTACAATATAACACACTGTGCTACTGACAACGAAATTTACTCGATCCCAAGAGAGTAATGTGCCCTTGTGTGTGTCTAAAGTAGCTGAAATTGTACCTCTCATGCAAGCGATTTTTTGGAACACAGAAACACAGAATTTTACAGGAGAGAGAGAGAGAAAAAATTTGACGGATCTTTAATAGAAGAAATTAAGCATATTATGTAATTAATTATTTTTAATTTAGGTGAAATTTCTTACGGAGATAACATTTTGACAGAATGTGTGTAACCCACATGTTTAATAATGAGGGCATTTCAATTTGAGGAATTATATGGGTTACAATAATTAGCTGTTTCATGGGGTATAGAACACGCTTTCTTTAGAGCTTCACACCTTAATTTTAATGTAACTTGTTAAGTCAATCTAATAGTACTCGTGGTTGGTATCAATGTAAAAAAGAAATCACTGTTTAATAATCTGGTCCAAGAAATAATTTCAGTAATACCTTAAACACTTTTGCATAATGCTGATTTTCTTTTTTCCTACACTTCTGTCCCTCTGCTAGTATATTATTTCGTCCACTGCAAATCCGATTATTGCAATTCCTTAAATCTTAGCTTAATAACAAGTAGAAATACCTGCGGAATTTTTCCTGGCATATTACTAAGTACAGGAAAGAAAATTTACAGTATTTATGAAGTATTTATAAATACTCTGGAAGTAAAATCTTTTTTAAATTCAACAATATATCTACTACCACGCTGGTACTTAAAATAAACCCATAAATCTCATAAAAAGGCCTTATAGCATAGTGATTTTAATATGGTAGGCTAATAAATTGTTTTATACCAGCTCCGTGCACAGACGACATTAAGAAAACTAGAAAAGGTTTAACCCGTGCAATATGCTTCATATAACGGGAAATATAAAACATGTAACAGTCACGAAAATAGCAAAGAAACATCAAAAGGAATTTGGTGCTATGTTAAGCTTTGAAATATATTTTATTTTTGAAGCTGGGGTCACAGAAATTCTTGTGTGGGTTCAAAAAACTGACCTATTTCTAATGATTTGTGGAATAGATATAACCCGATTAGTTACGCAAGATACAGCACGTCTCACAAAACGAAAGTGTTATTGGATCTACTATCTAGCGTATAAGAGAAGTATAAATAGAAGCAAATTAATCATTTACTTTCATTAAATTAACAACAAAGAGCCGAATAGTTATACTTTCTAAATTTAGGGGACTGCTTTCGGAGGAACTACGGCTGTCACGAAAATTAAAACAGTTAATACAGCCGGAGCCTTTATGATGGTACACCAGCTGCAGGTGAGTATATTCTGTGAAGTCGTATACTGACCGTCAGGACAGCTTAAAACTTTCAAAGACCTTAAAAACACACTAAGTGCAAAACTTAAGAATCTTGTACAAGGGACACTATAATAAATTTTACCAATAAAATAACTACAACTACACCATTTATATGTGTAGACTACATCTTACATATAGGACGTAAAATGGCCTTTCATCTCCTCCTTTTACACGTGATATTTTCCTTATCGCAGCCGCTTGGGTGCAGAACGTGTAAGTTGTAAAGCGCTGAGCTGCAATAAGGATACGTTCACTTTATATTATATTAAGACACAAGGGCCATAAATAATTTTCCACAGAATAAGAAAAGCTTCCTCTGTAATATTTAGGTCTAAAATTGAAAGAAGTTCTAAAACTCGTTCCTGTTCATGCCATGTAGGCATATAGGCGGAGCAGCGGTATAGTGCCACTGATTCTTTACCTCGGCACTAGAAGGGAGTGATCAACTCCACGATGCCCTCTCCGCGTTAGCCCGGGAAGAAACCCCGGGTTCCAGAGCGGATATCTGCAGTTTTGGAGAAAATATAAATTTCTGATCATTGCCGGGGTTCAGATCGTGGATCGTCCAGCGTGAAGCTAGATGCTATACTGAATAAGGTCTTCCGATTCCCGAAATAGTGTGCTGATTGTGATAGTCGACAAACCTTAACCCTTTAAAGAAGAGGCGTATCTGTTTTATATAAGGACTCAGTGCGTACTGCGCTGTAAACACTCTGCACTTCGGTTATAAAAACCAATCCCTTAATTTTTTATATGCCAAAAGTTGCTGTTTGTTCTGAGATCCGTATAAAACACATAAACGCAATGTGGGCACCACGTAGAATTTTTTAATGTTAAACCTGGTATTAATGTAAAGTTACCGCTAGGCTTTGAAACGTTAAATACGTATAGGCCGAAAATTACGTAAGTTGTTGGGATGGTTAGAGGTATTGGGCAGCTAGAAAGCCAAAGATAGATGTCTCAGGTGGTGCTGGTGAAGAACATTTGAGGCAAGCTGAGCTTACGTGAAAATCGGGGGAAAAAATTTCCTATAAAGGGAATCGCCAGTTCCTCAAAATTCCATTTGAAGCTTTTCTATGCATAAACCTAACCTACTGCCAGTGATGTCAACTGCTAATAATTGGTGGCTTCAACATTTTATGCTCCCAGACCATAGTTGGGCCCAGATACCGTCTAGCTCGATGACTTTTCTTGTAATGCCCTTGAGATCGTCCAGAAATATGCCGGGGTAATGGTTTCTGCAAATAAGGCAGCAACTTCTTTTCACCACACGCTTTCCCATTCATATTTCACTAATCAATCTGTAATTCAAAACTACATAATCTGCCATATTCGCAAGGTAATTAAATATGACATATGTAAATATATTAAGAATTTTGTGTTTTGTAGGTGTAAAATAAATAATCGAATCAAGCAGTTAGTGAAATACTTTGTGAAATTATACTGGCATTTTGTATCACATTGTTAAAATATTTACTAAATAAAAGTACGAAATAAAACTGATATTAAATAATAATGAATTAAGGTTAGAAGTATTCTAATTTGTTCGTTTATTATATAAATATATCCTCTGTGTAACGAGCCTTATTTGAAGCGGTAAAATTATTTTCGTAAAAAAATACACAAACGATATGATAATCCGCATTTGATGTGACTTAACTAGCACAACTTATTTAAATAGGGGCATCCAGTCTACTAGTTTTATATTCTAATATATAAAAATTTTTAGGCTTCGAGATGTGATAAATAAAAGTCATCAAGAGATTCACACAATTAATTATTATAAAATTACACTTGAGTATTATAATCATCGACTTGCAAGTTTATATCCCCAAAATAATTAAACGCGTGAAGTACCGGCGTTTCCTTTCCCAGTGTAAAGAGGACAAGACCTGAAGCTAACTAGTGCCATGGATAAGAAAGTATGGAGATAAACCTCCACACGCCCTGAGGTATTCTTGGCGTGGGGCTTAATTAAAAGCCGAGATAACATAACATCACCTATTACTGACACTGAACACATGTGTAAGTTTATAAAATCTAAATCAAACTTACTGGCTTCAAATTTCGGAGTAATTTTCATTTGCCTAGAATTTATATCTGAAAAAGTCTACAGCAGTTTGCTGTGGAGCACAAGGTAATACCTGGCCGTGCCGAGAAATTAGCCGCTATCTTCCGGCAGCCCAGATCGTGGTCTGGTCATTCTAATAACTGTTCTATAACAATAAATATTCTATTTAAACTTTAACGTCTTTCCAGCGCCCATTTAGAAGGTATGAATGACTGACTGAAGATCATGGCTCCCTTCGGTAATGTTCGCAAATGAGACAGCACACATGCACATTCGCATATGGAAACTCTGGCGTCAATTCCTCTGAGGCCAGGTTCTGTAGTAGAGGTTAGAGAGGTTTTCCGCCCTCCAACAATAAAATGGGGCATACGTTAATAAAAATCGTGACTCCGTCTATGAAAATAAGCTAAGCAACGTAATGCCACCTTGAAGGTTTTTAATTGCATTCATTAAATTCTCAGAAAAGTACTGTAAGCGTGGGTTAATCAAATAAACAGAATGCCGGGGGGGGGGGATGTTTTTTAACCATGTGAGGCCTGAAGTTCGTCTGTATAACACTGCATTTAAATTTCTTAAAATACAGTGATAATGCTGTATACAGAAACAAAATTGCTGTTCAATCTCAAAATCATATCACAGGCCGTATGGAAGAAATGCAGAATTTCTAAACTTTGAAGCATATGTCTCTTATAAGCCTAACAGGCCAATATTTCCTCGGCAGGTGGGAGTTAAGAAAACCACAAAATACGTTAGTCAAATTAGCTAGTTACAAAGCTGAAATTTGAAACAAGGCTTCTCAGATTCAAATCAGAAACACCACCCGTTTGGCAACGAGTTTCAGTAAGATGTGTGTTGTATTTTATGAAAATAAAAACATTTAGAACGGAAAGCTAAACATATCTCTGCTGGATTTTCAGTGTGTAACCTTACACTTGTATGTAGCTTAATGGAAAAAGGTATTACATAGAGTGAAGGAGGAAAGAAAAACCTACATAAAATAGAACGAAGAAAGGCTAACTGGATTGGTCGCACCCTGCGTAAGCACTGTCTTGTAAAAAACATTGTTGAAGGAAATACATGAGAGACTGGAAAACCAGAAAGAAAGCGTAAGCAGCCAGTATGTGAACTTAAGGCAACGCGAAGTTACTGAAGACTGAAAGAGAAGGAACTAGATCGCATTCTGTGGAGAACTCACAGTGCAAGACTTTACGGACTTGTCGTAAGACAGACTGCGTGGTGAATGAATGGAGAAAGATAAATAACTGAACCCATCTGTCTGAAGTTTCTATCTGAATATGCAGCACTAAACACTGCTTTTTATAATTCTTGTTATTTATAGTGATAGTTTCGTATTTTCCCCCTGTAAAATACAGTCGTGGCTAGGCTAAATTATATCGGACAACAGCAGCTTCTTTCCGAACAACTCCGGTTCATCATCCACAATCGTTCCACAATTCAGCGATATGTAAGATAGGCAGTTGATAAATTTCAGTTAAAGAAGCCAAGAATCAAATTATTCCTTAAGGTTAATTAAGTTACAGCTCTGCTACAAAGACAAGGGTTTGAACCGCCTTTAATTGTAAAACATAACCTAAAAACTTTAAGAAAACCAATCCACACACAGTGATTCGCAATAAAATATAAATTGTCAGGATACAGGCCTATAGTTCTCTGTCACCGCTAGTGCCAAATGTGGGAAAAAAGCTGCAGTATTCAAGAGAAATTATAGAACATAATTACGAAGTACCAACCACATTCAATCGGACTGACTTTACCACTATTGTCTAACTTTATTGCTGATCCGGAAAACATATGGAAGCAATTTTTGAACTAGGTCTTTCGAGGGGATTCGTCCAGCACTTCACGCAAGCCTAATCCTCATGTTGCCTATACATGCTGCCAGTTTCTATTTGCAAAGTCTTGGTTTCTTCCCAAGTTATCCGATGACCTTCTTGAAAGTCCGGTTGACTAGTTTACCCTTTCAGATTTTTCTAAAGGACTCTCGTTTAGAATATGCATGTTTTCTCGCAGCCGTACTGCGTCATCAATGTAGCTTATAGTAATTCGTACGTAGTGCTATAGTTACAACGTACTGTCCAGAAACAATAGATGTTGGTTTTTTAATGAATACAATTTCTGTTCGACGGACATATTTGTTGGTTTTTATATTATTAACACAATGGAAGAAGCCACGCGACCTGTAGTGAATTTTTTTCGTGTATTAAACTCTTAAGTTTGTGCTACGTTTTGAAGATTTTACACTTTTGGTTAACTTTTTGGTCATGCAGATGAAAGCATTATGATCCCTCGAAACGTCGGGAACTATTTACCCAACTACATAGCATAAGGTCGCAGGATATTTCAGTCTTCAGCAATGTCGCTGTGAGAAATTCAGATCTCTTAACGTCCTAATGTTGTAATAATCTCAGTGTTCAAATCAGCAGATTCCTCGCCAAACTTTCAACCAACGATGGAAACAGACCCATATATCGAAGTCTTCTGTTAGCCTTTGAGTACGAAACAATGGGCAGAGTTTCAACATCGGGCCAAACATTACGTGTAATATAGCGGCGTCAGAAGGCTTCAGAATTGGATTTCGTCGAGAAAGTTTCGGATAAATACACTCTCTACCTCTCCGTAGTTACAGTGACTGGGGTAACAAGCAACTGAACCAAGAAAGGGCGGAGTCTTTTTCGAAGAGCAAGACCTAGTTCCTCGTTATGTCACATCATTCCTGCATACGTAAAGCAGAGTCCGACCCGAAAAAGGGTGCCTTATAGACAATAACTGGAAACGTGCTTATACTAACGGGTTTGGTCTTTTTGGCTGAAGACCCTGACCTGTTCAAAAAAAGGGTTGTTGCTACAGGTAGGAGGGTTGAGTGTTTTGAGGATATCGTTTACTTACATATGCAAAGTGACGGGAGAGATGCCAGTCACGGCAAATGAAAGGGGAGAGAAGAGACTCATGTCTGGGCTAATGCGAATGTTGAACTTAGTATGTTGAAGAAAACTGTAATTTTAAGGCATCAGTACGAAGACAGAAGTGAGAAAATAGACTACGAAGAGACATTGCAGAAAGTAAAACCAGAAAACACATGCGCTAAGGATGGGAGAAGAAATTATACAAATAAGAACAAGAATTGCGGCGGAAGGTTCATCTGAAACGTTGGTACGACCACATAAATGCAGGATAAGGATCAAAACTAAATCGGTTTCAAAAGTTTCATAATTTTTTATGCTCCACTAACACAGGTTCAGTTCTCATTTAGTGCTTAATTCTACAACAAAAATGACTGTATAAGGCTGACTACTACCCTCGTGCTACTGTCGCCTGTGTCTTTTTGTGTACGAAAATAGGTTATGTCTTACCTAAGGACCATTAGCCTTAAGTAATAAACAGTTACGCGTAAAATTTTATTTAGGTATAAATTGTGATGTTTCAATAAAAGTTAAATACATTTGATGTATAATCAGTAAACACACGTTGTAACTTTCCCTATAAGAGCGTAATTAAAAGTTAGAGATTTCATGGACTGAAGATATTTACATTTAAAAGTTATAACAACCTGCATACTACTACACGAGGAAGAGTTCTTTGTTTTCCCGCTTCTGTGTCATAAATTTCTAAAACTTTCCTTCCTGCTAAAATAATAGCCTATGTGATACACCGTAAAACTTGTGTTCATCCTTTGTTAAAATATGTTGTTTCCAACTTTTTTTTTGCGAGTATTCAGAAAGCTGAATTATAATGCAAATCCGATATTCTAACAATATAGTTTCTAGGCCCCTGGCGCAAATGGTTATGCATTTTCTAATGAAAAAACTTTTTAACCATGTATCATCAGTAGTATTTCGGTCCAGGCGTAGGCATATTTTTTGTTCACAAGTATAGTAATTAGAGAATGCCTTCTTAGGTCTGTAGCGGGCTTCTGTCGTTAACTCCTACAGAACATACCAATTCCTCTCACGAGAAAGGCACAGAGTAAAAGTTTTAATTTCGAAGCGCTGTACACCAGAGATCTGTATCGAATAAGGCTGACACTCTAACGCCCGTAATATAGGAGGCTGGTAAGGATAAATATCGTCTATATACTATGAATGAGAAGCACATTTACCGGAAAAGATTTCAGTGTATTCAGAAAAATGTATTAATGTAACAAAACTGGAATATTTGTAACGATTGAATATGCTCTCTTTGAAGCATAGACGTTTATTATTAACCACTGAAAGAGTAAATTCTCTGTGTATAATATATGAAAATTAATTTCGGGCTTCAAACAAAACACATTGCTCCTCCATTGCAGACATAAATTATATAAAGTCTTAGGAAAATTACTAGAATTTATTATGACAACCACATGAAGCAAATAAACACACTGTGTGGGAAGATACAGAGATGCTTGGTGTTAATGCAAGTGGTTCATATACATTTCTTTACAGGGTGTTGTTTTCAGGTTCTTCTTCTCAAGTGCATGTATATTTAATTCATCTACCTAGATATTTTGTGCTATAACCCTTACTTTTGTGTTAGTATCCGTATGTGCCATATTCCTTGTCTGACAAAGCGCTTCAGCAGTCTAAAATTCACAGACTTTGTATTAAACGTATATAGTGTATGACGGATTATCGTATTTTATACCCCCTTCAACTTTGGACAAGACGATTTTAAAACTCGAAGACCCCAAGGTGGACAAGGAGGGGGACTAAAACTCCTAGTGAATACCATCACGGAACGACCAATACCTCAACATTTTTAACAAAAAAAATTAGGGGCTGTCTCATTTGATAGTAGACGTTTGCTCACTGAGATGAGTTAGAAGATGGAGTTTGTGGCGTCTGCTAGGCAGGTGTCAGATATTCAGGCGTTACATGATGCTATATGAATGGGCAAACCCCACGGCGGCGGGTCGTCGGTGGAAGGGGCAGGCACAGAATGCAGAAACAGAGAACAATGCGAGTAACAGAACATTGCAACAGAGAAATCGGAAATCATGGCCAATCGACACGGTTGTAGTACAAGTCGGAACATAGGATTTCAGTGAAATGTATCATTAATACAGGTTCCAGTTTAAAGTTTCCAGCTTGCCTTCCAGACATAAGCACTGATCATAATCAGTAATAATTATTACTGACAAAATATTAGGTGAGCTGTACGAAAGATATGTTAAAATCAGAATATACAAGCATATTGGTACTACTGTTACTGTTCTAACCATTTTTGTTAAAGTTTATGTAAGATATGCTGAAATCAGAACATACTGGAACGATTAATATTGTTGAAAAACTTTTATTAAATTACACTCAAGATATGCTGAGATCAGAATAAATTTTTCTATTATAATTTTTTCAAAAATGTCCATTAAAATACACGCAAAATATTTTGATATTATAAAAGACTTGAAGTGGTTACAACCGCAAAAATATTCGCTGGAATACTTCAATACACGTTAAATTGAAAGTTATTTTCATATACACCATTAAATAGATATAATACACTTTGAAATCAGAAACAGCAGGAATAATTATTATTGTAATATGTTTATTTACATACATTTCGTGCACTTTAAAATCGTAAATAACAGGAATTAGTCATTATTTGTAAAACAGCCATCTCAATTCGAAGCATGACATGCTGATGTGAGGAAATCACAGAATGTAACTAAGTGTTTTATAGTATAAAGTTCAGAAATATATCATTAGAAAATTTTTAGAAAACAGAGAAATCGTATGTTTTGTTTGTAAAGGAAGTGAGAATAAAATTTATTAGTTCATGAATGTATAAAGTTATTATTATTATTATTACTATTTCTGTCATTATTACCATTACTATTTGAGTAATTTTGATACTTGCAACATTATTTATGTAAGAGTCAGCGTAATTTTGTCTAAACAATCACATGTACCTCGATTCGATTTTGCAAGCTCTGTAATTACAAAGTAATATCGTAATGGAACAGAGTCTCATGACCAAAATACTACGATATACAGCCTATTTAGTCTCTTCTAATTTAACCCTCTAATACAGCGATGCATAAGATGCGCCTCTCATTTTCGCTGTACTCTCTGCATCCAATTCCAAAAGCACGAAAAAAAGATATAAAAGTCGACTAACATTTATTTTGTCGCCACTTAAAAAATTAATACTCAAAAATATGCTGTCTTATTAGCAATGCATCTTAATTTTTAAGACAAAATGTAAATATATGTTCCACCTCACAGAAAGTAACTATCACGCAACTTGGCAAATGGAATGCAAACAGTATATATGTGAGCCGAATTCTTCTACCCGGAATTTCTTATAAAAGACAGAAGTAAAGACTTATTAGGTAAGGTTAATTTTAATTTTTTTACGATGAATTGAAAATTTATAAATTAACGCCAAAAACGTTTTACTGCACCAATATTGGCAGCACTGACGACAGATTATTGGCATTGATGACACATAAGTAAGAAATATTGGTATTCTTTAAAATGTTGCCTGCACATTATTTTCCTTTTGATTTGGACCCCGTGCTCCAAAGGTTGCAAGCAACTGCTCTGAAGCCTAGTGGTTATTACACTCGCATTCAATATCAAGTGTAAAATTACGAAATCTGCGTTTCTCCTACGGAGTATTTACCTCGTACGTGTTGTTCCTTTTTCTTAAAACAAACAGCAATTATTTCCCTGTACAGCATTCACAGGTTGGGCTTGCTAATGAAAAAGGACACCGTGTTCTCTGTGAGGTATATCCTACATATGCATATAAAATGTAGGCTCATTTCTGTCTCCGGTTTCAAGCTGTATCGTTCCAGTATGGGGTTTTGGGTTTTCACAGAATTGTTATTGCAGACTTCACCCTTCCGGGATGTTACACCGTGTACGCTAGGAAACAGTTTATGACATTTCAAAGGTTTGTCTTTCCTTATATTCATGCTCAAGGAGTCCTAAGAAAGCCTTATTCTACATTTGGGGTATTAGTACATAGTTGTGACAGTTACACACCCTCAGCAGGCCTGCTACGTAATGCGGAATTCATTATAACTGGACTATGTACGTGTAATCATAAAAGCGGTACGTTCTTAGGAAATGTTTCTGTCCACCTACATGTCTACAGTGTGTCAAAAACCAGGAGACAAAATAAAACAAATTCTAAAGTTCCGAAAATCCTAATAATTTACTTAAATATGTAAGGAAATGAAAATATAAGTCTTCTCACATGTGACGCTGTGTCATTGAGTCAACATAGTTCCTTCTTCTTCAAAGTCAAGCACTTTTGGGTCGATTTATATTGTTCTAAAACACATGAAGGAGGCGACATGTTTATCCGAAACTTTTGGGTCAACCTAGGAAGACACATCACGTCACCTCAAAATACCTGTACTTTTGTGTCAACCTAGGAAGACACATCACGTCACCTCAAAATACCTGTACTTTTGTGTCAACCTAGGAAGACACATCACGTCACCTCAAAATACCTGTACTTCGAAACCCATCGTCCTGACAGCTACAAATACGAAGAAATGGTATGCATTTTGGGCACCTGAAGTACTTCCCAATTGACTGTAAATCCAGCCTTAATCCAACCAGAAATTTTTTATAATTACAACCCTAAAACAAATACAGAGAGAGAGGTTCAAAAGTGGCATATCCCAAATATATCTCTCACCTAATTTCAGTCAGTCCTTCACCTTTTATTTCTTATTACACTACTCCACACACATGAATATTCCTTTTTGCAACAAAATTTATGAAAAAAAAGTATTGTTTTCACTTGCAAGCTTTAACGTAAACTTCAAAATCCAAATACTATAGCCCTCTAAATTGTTGGTAATATTTTAAGGGACTTCATGTAATTATAACTCCTAAAACAGCAGCCTTGATATTCACCACCAAGAGTATCCCAAATTCTACGGTTAGGCCCTCATTACTCTATTAGTTCTTTTCATTTTCGTAGTTTCAAACACGTTGCAACTTCCAGCATACACTCTGCCTATATGCGTAAACATCTTCATGTTAAAATTTTTAGCTTTAGATGTCACAAACTTTCAACAGGTTGCATCTTGAAACCACTGCAAATTATTGGAAGACATTTTCCATAAAACAAGTAATTTCCTAGTGAGCACATTTGAGATCACAGTTTATCGTCTCGCACCTACAATCATGGGAAGTCTTGAAGTATCTTTCCAAACACTAAATCCTGGTGTAGATTTCTTCTTGTAATTGTAGTAGCCTCTCGTATCATCAAGACATGCCTATGTTCTATAAAAACAGAAGTTACCATGTTTACAACAGTCCCTAACCAGTCTCTATCCTGAGCGGGAACAATCTCCACCGTCATACTTTAATTTATTAAAATTTATCCTGAGCGGGAACAATTACGCAGCAATATATTAATTTATTAAAATTAACTTCACTATTATCAATGAATACGACGTGAAAGTCATAAGATTACTAATAATCGAAGTTCCCAACCTCATGCTATTTGCTCTGCTTACCTGGTCGCGAGGTCCAAATTTGGAAACATTTCGTAACTTGTTGATTTTTCCAATATATATTCAAGTTTTAAAGACAAATAATTTATTCAGCAGTTGAGAGATTTACAACTTTTTAAAAGAAACAGGAAATTTGTTAACTTACTTTTATGTGTATATTTGGTATCGTACAGGTAAAGAAATATTAAAAATGAGTGATTTCAGGCTTCTTCTTGGACTGCTTGTCCCTTGAATATAGAACTAATAGGTTGCCCCGAGACGTCGGTAAGAAACTATGATTCTGCCCTACGTAAAATGCCACAAGAATGCAGATAGAAATATGAACAAATTGCAAAGCATTTAATTCTTTTTTGGGAATGGCAGTGACAAAAAAGATGCTCACATACTGAATATGATGTTTACGTGCTGAAAATGACGCTCACCTGCTGAACATGACTTTGACCTATTGAAAATTATGGTCATCTACTTAAAATGATGTTCGCGTCCTGAAAATACCAGTTTTCACTTCCAGAAAATGAGTATTTTAACATCTCGAAGAATATCAAAATATAATGACCTTATGCAAGATATCAAGCTACTATAAGGGACAAATAAACTAACATCTTATCGAGCGCTCAGCCTTCTCAAATTTGGTTTAAAAACAAAAATTTCTTAAATGTGTTCTGTTTCAACCATGAGGTTTGATGTAAACAACAACAGTAAATACCTTACATATATGAATTCCAATCCGTTCTAAGTCCTGTAATGACCGACGTTCTCGGTGTGATGTTTCGCCGAAACTTTGGGCACACATACCAAACTTCACGACATAACATCACGGAAGCTCATGCTTGTAATCGCTGTTTTATGTTAACTTAACCTTTTCAAGCCTAGCGGTAACTTTACGTACCAACAGGTTTAACATTAAAAAATTCTACATGGTGCCCACATTGCTTTTATGTGTTTTGTACGGATCTCAGAACAAACAGCAACTTTTGCCTTACAAAACATTAAGAGATTGGTTTTTATAACCGAAGTGGAGAGTGTTTACAGCGCGGTACGCACTGAGTCCTTATATAAAACAGATACGCTTCGTCTTTAAAGGGTTAAAGCGATTTTCATTTTCCATATGTTATTTATTATGAAAGTCACTGTACGTCTAGGATACATATATACATATGTTACGTTTTCAAATAATATTTCCTCCTTTCATGAAAAAGAGGCACACGCAATATATTTCTGTTATTTTATTCAGGCTATATTGAATTCAAACTACAATATGTTTTATCGCATTTCGTGTCTATGATTTTAAGATAATCCGAAATAACTGTGTGAAATTTTCACCGTGCTATAATAACAGTATGTGAGGCAGGCATCTAGGGAGGCCTGTTACAAAGCATTATGCTTCTAAAACAGACTAACCATTTACGGAAGTCAGAAAAAATTTCAATTATACTTTTAAAATTCTGACAAGAACCGTATACAGCGGCACTTAAAATCGTTTAAGCATCTCAGATATGCAGTTCTAGGAAATAACATTAAGAATTCATTTCCTAAAACGAAGCTGTTTCCTTATGAAAAGCGACGCAGCAAACAACCTCAGACGATTCCGAGGAAAATACCAAAAATCTGCAGTTCATACTCTAGCAAGCTGCATAATTTTTGAAGTTTGAATCAGATGATGCATATGGTTAACATTACACATTAAATTGTTAAATAAAGAGCAGCATATCTTAGCAGCAGTTCGGCAAAAACATTTGGATAACATTTTGAAAGTTGGAGTTGGGACTTGGTAAGAAAATTTAATAAAACACATTTTTTTTTAAATTTCAATATGCTTGAATTAGTAAAGTATTCGTAATTCGTCATATATCAGCGTTGTAATTTTTGAGTCATAAATGTTACGTTTAGGGGTCATGGCCTAACCTATTATGCAACTGGTCGGCAGAAACTGGACAAAAATTTTATCATTGTCATGTCTGAGTTTATAATAACGGAGCTGAGGAAGACTCAAATATTTTGTGATGTGTGTGCGTGAAGCTTTAAATATTTACTGATATTTCGGAGCAGCATAGTGCTTCCATCTTCTAAATAAAAGAATAATGACAGCCTAGATTCATTTACCTCAATCATTACGCCTAATTTAAATTCAAATTTATGGGTTCATTAGAATTTTAACGTAGCAGATTATTCCTTTACGCAATGACGACTTAAATATAATATACTATTGGGAAAAAATCTGGAGCAGAAATGAATGCATAAGTCAAACGCGGTACAATACATACATAAACAAATAGCAAATTATCAGGGTTTTACACATCTTAGAAAAATACCTTACTTAAATTTGATATTTATATTACCACTATTAGTTAGTTACTTAAAACAGTAAAACCGTAAAGAATTTAATTAAATTTTATAACTAATTTTCTAGTTCTCAGTCTTAAAGGCGTTAATACCAATTCTAATTACAGTCTTATTGGTATAAAAACAATTTTTGCCGCGAAATAAATATCAAGCACACACTTTGTTAACAACGTTTAGTTTCGAAGAAATTAAGACAATTATACTCTTTTCATTTCATAATACTTTTGTGGGAATAATATTCCCAAATTTTGGGCGCAAATAGTACTGCAAAATATTAGGTCTCGTTATCGCAGACCTCATTTTATACCTTCAATTCCGGGTAAAGATCACTGCTGCTGTACACGCTGTACTTAACATATGTTAAAAACAGGAAACTTGGCAGCCAAAATGTCCACAGGGAAGTTTAACGTATTTCCGTCAGATGCAGTTGTTTATATAGACACCGCTCTTTTCAAATAAATACGTTTCGAACTTATATTTTTGTGTCAAATTAATGGGTATCCAATCACTTTCGTAAGCACTCAACACGCAATAAAGCCACACGCAACAGTTAGCTTCCCCCAGCACAAAAATATAAGCGAACAACCAGCAAGTCAATTTACAGAAAGAATAAAACCCACTCACGACACATAAAACGAGACAGATCACCTACGATAAAAGTAACAGGTGACATTGAAATGCTCGACGTAAAGACAAAAAAACTGTTGCATTAAAGGTAGTTAATGTACAATTAGAATTAATGGAAGAAAATAAAATAAAAACAGTGCATGGTGGGCCTATATAAGAACGTTAAAGTTACTTAGTTTTTCCAAGCAATAAGAAAAAAAATTTTAGAGCTACTATATTTTGTATACTACCTAATAATGTTTATATTAAATCTGTCATTTTAAGCAATAATAACGGCAACTATATTTTCAATCAACCAAGGAGTTTACCAACTTCATGTTATTGAAATATAAACCATAGGGGATGGTCCCATGGCAAATCAAAACATGTCCCACCACAAAAGAATGTGGTTTAAAAAATGTTGTGTT
The DNA here is from genome assembly GCA_013340265.1 of Coptotermes formosanus. Classification (NCBI taxonomy): domain Eukaryota; kingdom Metazoa; phylum Arthropoda; class Insecta; order Blattodea; family Rhinotermitidae; genus Coptotermes; species Coptotermes formosanus. The sequence continues at coordinate 537,804 of BLKM01009427.1, read as the reverse complement.
ATGATATCAGTTTTAATAAACCATTAACCGTTATCATTCTATGCATTATAGAAGATCGTTAGTAGCGCTTCGAACCTTTGAGGCCTAAACTTAATGTGCGTTATATGCAGATATTCGGTTTGCACTTCTTTGAGAAGACGGTTTGCTTCGATTAGAAAGAAAAACATTTTGAAACTACTTAGAGAAAATGTATTTGTTTATTTTAAGAATCTTACGGATCACATAAATAAGCTACGCTGATAAAATGCAGAGATTTTAGTGCTAAACTCGATGGGATGTGCACTAAACACTACAATTTAAAGGGTTAAGCAACCCATACACACACACACACACACACACACACATATATATATATATATATAGGCCTAACTCACTCACAGGTTACAAATACATATTTTTCCTCCACGCTTAACCCTTTAAAGACGAAGCGTATCTGTTTTATATAAGGACTCAGTGCGTACCGCGCTGTAAACACTCTCCATTTCGGTTATAAAAACCAATCTCTTAATGTTTTATAAGGCAAAAGTTGCTGTTTGTTCTGAGATCCGTACAAAACACATAAATGCAATGTAGGCACCAAGTAAAATTTTTTTATGTTAAACCTGGCGGTACGTAAAGTTACCGCTAGGCTTTAAAAGGTTAATCAAGTGCGGCCCGTCGAGGACGTGTAGGAATTGAAGGATTCAGGTACAATAGATACAGCGTCCACAACAAATACAAAGAAATTGCTGAACTTCACGCTTGTTCCGCTTTACCTCAAGGGAGAGGGTATTCAGTACCCGCTGGATAGGAAGATAACCTATCGTCAGCGGGTTATCACACTCTTAGGGTACTGAACGTGCAAAATACAACACTATCTTTTTTCCTATGGCAGACCGGATATAAAACACAGAAATAAATAAAGAATATACTTTGCATTCTTAATACTATGTACGGTAGCCACGGTTGTTAAAGCGATAGGCAAGCATTGCCATTACAATTCTCGCTTTCAAATTTAAATTACGTCAACAAACTTAATTTCCTTTATTTGAGTGTTACAACTTCTAAAATTTTCTGCTATTACATATTATGATATTTATAGTGAAATAAATCATATCCCGGGCGAAGAACAGATAATTTTAAAGATAAGAATAAATTTCCCACTCTTAATCTTTGTTTTCGAGCCTGTGAAACTCAACAAGGAGCACAGGATGTTCTGGAAGGAAGAGAAGACAAATGTTAAGTATTGTGTACAAAAGGATTCATGAATTAAAACGAGGCAGACATATATGGAAACAGTTGAACCTGTTAGTTCAGCTGATTGAACTGAAGATTTACGAGTACGATAATTGGCAGTTGGTGATGTTCCAGCAGTAGGCTAACCTGTTGTTGGGGGCTCACAGACTGTTTGAACGCTTTATGGGATGGAATATGCATTAGCAGAGATTGATGTGAAGTGGAGAGATGGGATGGCGGATATTTGATTTCGGGTTTCATGGATCAGATTTATACCTTTATCGCCTTTTATTCTTAATAAAGTCTACAAACTGAAGTCGTAAGAAAATTCGTTGAACACTCTGTCGACTATTAAGTTATTTATTGATTTCTTATTGACGAGTTAAGTGACAGTTTATGTACCTTAATGCAGCTCTATCAAACACAGACGTCACCAAATAAAATAATTAATACATTTACAGTTATTCAATTATTTTAATTGTTTTATAATAATATAATAATAATTATTATAAACGTGTTATTTTTGTAAGAATATAAAGGTCAAATAGTTACGTTGGTGCAGAACAAATTCAAAGCAAAGTAACCAGATATGCAAGTACCCATGGCTCTAAATCTGTGCTCTAAAATACATTCCAGCGTAATGAATTACTTTTATTAAGCAAACCGAACCTTCTGTTTCGATCTAACAACAAATTTTCTAAATTTTTTCTGGAGCTGGATAACGGTCCACGTTCAGGCCTCCACCGACCCAAATTTGTATTCAAACCTACCACGCTTCTGTTACAAGCGATGAAATACTGTACGTGTCTTAAGGCGCGTGACTATTGTGATTAAAGAGTTTGTAAGTCCCTTAAAATCAAGGCCCTTATAAAGCCTGCAGTCAAGATGTAAGACCATTTAGCTGTGTATACTTTCAATATGACATCAGCATCGCAGTTTTATAGCTAAGCTGAAACTTTATGAGTAATTACGGGAAAGCTATTAGGTCAGTTCTAATTTGCAACAAAAGACCTGCAGAGACAGACTTCTTCTGAGTAGTCCATATTCCTATCTCATTACAACTACACTATTAGCAGATATAGCACCGAAATTCACTAATCTCAGAATGCGAAAGGTTTTATGTAAAAGATAACGGAAGTGTTCGAAATAAGATGATATAAGCAAATGTGGACACGATTTTGGGTGCAGGTCTACCAAGGGAAAAAAATATGTTAACATATTTTGGTGTGTCTGTGTGTCCAAACGTGAAAACCCGATTAATCAGAAACAGACGAGACGGAAAAGAACGACAGAAGCCGTAAACAGAAGGAAAATATTCAAGAAAGGGTTGCAAGAAAAGATAGGTAAATAAATGACAATATGAATCATATTTGCACTTGTCGGTCTGAGATCAATTATTCGAGAAGTGCATGTATTTTAGTATTCTGTCTTTCCAAATTCCGCCACCGGCTCTAGGGCTCGTTTTTTCTAGGTGGCAGCTCGTGTAGCGGAACTATTACTCTACCTAGCGCCGAGGGTAAGGGTGCATATAGCTGTACTTCACATGTTCTCAAAACGTGGAGCTTAATTAAGTAAAGGGACTAAGAGGACGTTGACAAAAGTAAGACCGAAATGACAAGGAAAATAGGTGGCAAAAACAGCATAAATTTGTGCGTAATTTCCGTGTTGTCATGTCTCAATATATGCTCCGAAGACTAAGGGAAAACACTAAGAGAAAACTGTATAGCCGAGGAGGTGATATCAGCAACATGCATATTTTGTAAGACACGAGGAACCAAGCAAGCTAACACTCCCTCAGATGATCAAGAAACTCCCCTCACTTTAAGGAAATCGCGCAGTTCATTACCGTCTTCACAACATTCGCTACCTGTTCCCATCCTGAGCCAGATCAATCCATTCCATGCCACCCAACCTGGTAATAACTCCGTAATTTTTCATGATTTCTTTATCAGAGGATAAATGCGGCCTGAACTTGAAGCTGACCATTCAAGTACGCCTACTTATCAAATAAGGATTACATGGAGGTATATCTGAGTCCCTCACATGCCTTCATGGTGTAAACACGGTGTGACTACTATACTACTGCTTTAACCTTTTAAAGCCTAGCGGTAACTTTACAAACGACCAGGTTTAACATTAAAAAATTCTACGCGGTGCTCACATTGCGTTTATGTGTTTTGTATGGATCTCAGAACAAACAGCAACTTTTGCCTTATAAAATATTAAGAGATTGGTTTTTATAACCGAAAGGAGAGTGTTTACAGCGCGGTACGCACTGAGTCCTTACATAAAACAGATACGCTTCGTCTTTAAAGGGTTCATATATATGTCTTAATTTGTTGCAAATGCCGTTGGTATTTTAAACTATGTAGCACCCAAGTACAGATGCTTAGTGAATAATGCTTTGTAACAGTGTGGAATAGAGTTTTGTAGCAGAAGATTTAACAGCATATCTAACTGCATCCAGGATACTGCGTAGGGATAGCCAGGATAGTCGGATTTTAGGCTTAGGTTTAAATTCGAAACCCTACGACTAAGCAGCGGGAATGCCAACCAGAGGAATGCGAAGAGCTCTGACAATAATTTCTTCTAAGGTTACTTTGGTTCTTACTGATACGAATGCTAAATTCACCTTCTCTTAGAATTTATCTCTTACCACTTTTTTAATCTTTCGTTTTTGAAGCCTGACGTCATATACATAATATTTATAAATTCACTTTAAACATCAGAGAAAACAATTATTTTCCATTAGAAAATTTAATATATTAACATATTAATATATCATCAATATTTACTAAAACCTCCGTATGAAGTATGTGGAAAAAAGGCAGAAATGTTAGTGTTGAGACGGAAGTAGTATATTTAACAAGTGTACTTAAGTTTTAAATGACGCTCTATTAGCAATAGAAGTTCTATGACGTAAAATGCAATAATTATTACAAATGGTACATCAAGAATAGTGTGGAAGGAATTGGTCCCTAAGTACACTATCTGCTCCAATGTGATCAGCAAGAACGCTACATATCCTTACATTTTCAGCCGTGCAAAATTTTTTATGTATTTTGCATCTACTCGTACAAATGTGCGTGCGCAAAAGGAGACGTTTGTTGTGATACGAATAAGTGAGAGAGGCAACAGAGATTAGCGCGAGTGAGACTGTTCTGTTGAACAGGCGAAATAAAGACGACGTCAGTGAATAAGTGAACGAGTGAGCGAAAGAAGAAGACTGTTGTCATGTGAGTGAATGAGTGAGTGAGTGAGTGAGTGAGTGTTGTAATGTGAGTGAGTGAGTGTTGTAATGTGAGAGTGAGTGAGTGAGTGAGTGAGTGAGTGAGTGAGTGAGTGAGTGAGTGAGTGAGTGAGTGTTGTAATGTGAGAGTGAGTGAGTGAGTGAGTGAGTGAGTGAGTGAGTGAGTGAGTGAGTGAGTGAGTGAGTGTTGTAATGTGAGAGTGAGTGAGTGAGTGAGTGAGTGAGTGAGTGAGTGAGTGTTGTAATGTGAGTGAGTGAGTGAGTGTTGCAATGTGAGAGTGAGTGAGTGAGTGAGTGAGTGAGTGAGTGTTGTAATGTGAGTGAGTGAGTGTTGCAATGTGAGAGTGAGTGAGTGAGTGAGTGAGTGAGTGAGTGAGTGAGTGTTGTAATGTGAGAGTGAGTGAGTGAGTGAGTGAGTGAGTGAGTGAGTGAGTGAGTGAGTGAGTGAGTGAGTAACATACATTAGCACAACTAAGATTGAGAAGCAACATAAGGACGACGTCAAAGAGTGACTGAATGAATGAGTGAGTGAGTGAGTGAGTGAGTGAGAGTGAGTGAGTGAGTAAGCGAATGAGTGAGAATGAGCGAAAGAAGAAGAATGTTGGGCCATCCGTGAGTGTGGTAAAATGCAGTAGCGCGAGTGACATTGGCCGCTGTGAATAAGCGAGATAAGAAAGACGTCACTGATTGAGTGTATTATTGAGCAAACGTGTGAATGAATGAATAAGAAGCAAATGAGTGGGGATATCATGTAAATATTCATTTATTTATGGTTTATTTATCAATTCTATCAACTTGTTAAAGGATGGTAGAATAACAAGTGAATAGTGAATTAAAATACATTAGAACATGGGCTTATTATTTAATTTGAGACATAACTAGAAATTTGAGACATAACTAGAAATTTGAGACATAACTAGAAATTTGCTTTAAGGAACCGGGGGAATCTTACAAAATTTCGGTCACGAGATCTGCCTTTCTGATAGATATTTGAACCCGTGACTACCAGAATACTAATAAGGAATGATAATGCACATACTACGACGATCACTGGATGAAAGATCAAATAAGCGTCGCGGTGGTGAGTGGACGAGCAAAGGAACGGAAAAGTACATTTCCAAAAGCAGTTTCTTAAAGTTTCAGGTTCCCCTTTCCTGCACGTGACTAACTCCACATCACGTGAACAACCGATTATTGGAGACAAACAAAGCCAGAGTACTTGCATAATAGTGCACAATTTTAATTCTACGTGACGATACCCTGGACATCATTTCCTGTATTAAAGAAATAACTAAATCCATGGTAAAGAATACTTTTTGAAACTTAAAAATTTCCCTGTTACTCAAAAAATTCACTGCATTTTATGGTACCCAAAATTTCAACACCGTGTTCATAACTGCCTGCTAGTAGTCCGTCTGCTCTATAAAATTTGTTTTAATATTATCCTGCCATGTACCCCTAGATATTTTAAGCGGTCTAGTTCCTTCAGGTTTTCCCGTCGAATCTCTGTAAGCAGTTCTCTTCTTTCTACAAGAAGGCTGCTGACGTAAAATACTGTGCTGTACCAATATAGGGGCAGCTCAAAATTTTTGACTTAGTCCCAAGTAAAATATAGCATGTGAACATTAACAGTAACTAACCTAACATGTATAGTCTTATGTGTGTGTACACATATGTATACGAAAGACTGGATTTTTCTGTCTTCCTTGTCTTCATTTGTGTTTCATACAGCGGATTTTATACAAAATACACCAAAACGTAATGAAATTTATGTCACGCTCTTATCATTAATTACGGTAGGCATGCTGTTACAGTAACGTGCAATTATGTAATTTGTACATGAGATTCAAATCATCATTCCTGAACAAGCTTCAATTACGTTACCAAGCTTAAAACACTTAGTTTAAGTTCCATCCTACCCCCAAATTTGTAGGTACTTTGTTAAGTCCTGTGCAAAACGAAGAAAGGAACCAAGACTTAAGGCAAATGTAAAGATAAATTTCAACATATAACATGTCATAAAACGACTGAAGGAATGTAGAGATATAGCTCTACTCTTTCTTTAACAACAACGCTATATAGGGGTGGGTGGCAAACGCCCGCCCCGACCGTTTTGCCCCTGGAATAACCTGGTGTCCATTGTTTTGGAAGCTGGGTGGGCCTCAGGGCCAGTATAAACGGGTGCAGAAAATCTCGCCTCCACCGAGATACAATGCCCTGCCCGTAGCGAGTCGCTATGCCTACTACGCTATGCTGGCTCCAGGGCAAATAATAGGTTATATAACTAAATAACTCCGTGGAGGAAATTTCTGATTGGAAAGATAAAAGCTCCTCAGACAATCAAGAAATTTTGCGCTTTTTGTATAACCCGGAAGTTCATTACTGTGTTCAAAAGATCCCGCCACTTGTCTCTGTCCTCAGCCAGATGAATCAAACCAACACCTTCGTGTTCTGTATATTTATGTCTATTTTCCATTGCTTAGGCCACTCCAAAAGCGCCTTCCAAATCCGAGGCCCTGCATAATATTTAGTAACAGGTTTATGATGATTGCGTTGAAAAATATATATATATACATATATATATACACATACTGAATACATTTTTTCCAATAAATAACCGCTTTGTGGGAGGAAATCAGTTTCGAATTTTAAATATTTTGATGTTCAACTAGAAACAGTCATTTCTGAATCACAGTCGTCATGAAGCCTTTAAAGTAAATTTAAATTTATTCGTATTTTCTATGAATACTCCAGCAATTGTTTCTCTTAAGAAAGACAACAGCTAACAACTTAACCATTTTCATTAACCCTTCAAAGCAGTGGTAAGCAACTTCCTTGGGCACAAGGGCCAAATCACAAGCAAATATTTGCATGCACACATTATAAAAAATGTATGTTTTTTGGTCGTCCGCAGCGCCAGTACTGGGGAGGTAAATCTTACTTTACATTAATTGTAAAAAAATTGAGAATAAATTCTTAATGGTGCTTCTTTATCACTAAATCCTGAGTAAAATAAAGTCAGTAAGCAAATAACTTTTTTCTTTCGATTTGCAAGCGGAAAAGTAATTACTTTATGTGAGACGAAACTCAAGTTTATATATTTATGTGAAATGGACGGTGTATCGTCAATAATGCGTTGTATTTTTGAGTAAAAATATTCTGTGGGAATGCGGATAAAGAAATTATTCGCCGTGTTTCATATGCTTCTCTGTAGTGTTTCTTGAAATTACTTCTTGATCCGCGCTGCTGAGATCAAAAATACGTCTCAGCTTGTCTACTTAGCCATGCGGTAAAACAACACAATTTGACGAGTAAATCTAATTGATCAAAATTTACCCTTCGATAAGGTGGCTGTGCCAAGACCTCATTTTTTAAGTTTTTCTGGTCAAAATTCTATACGTATGTCTCGCTCTCCCCATGCATGCTACAACTCTCGCCAATCTCACAGACCCCTATTATACTACAATTAAACAAGGCCCCTTCCAACAGCTAGGTATCTTTCAGTTTGTCATGAATTACGATAGTATGTGGCCTGTGTACCACATATACATAACACTATAAAATCTTATTGTTAACAGATGGGTAGCCCGTTAGGCTCCTGAAATAATGACGAATAAAAGAATGACAGAAAGTGATAAATTTTGTCGCATATACTGCTGTGATTTTCGAATAGGGTGTTTTAGAGAAACTAGGAACAATTCGTTTATTAGCAGATTCTAATTTTAAGCCAAATGACCTGTTAGTATTTGGACACGTTTTGTTCTCTCCACGATATCGTGACAAAGATCAGCTCGACGATTTTCTGTGCCTACAGCAGGCCTATTTGGTCTCTGCCAGCAGGTTTAAGAAAATGACATCCATGTGTACGAGCGCCAATATATAACAAAACGTAAAGGCGAATAGTGGGCGTAGAGATAATGCAAGGTGATTTCTCGTCATTTATTGAAATAAGGTGGTGCGGAGGGTGGAGGAAGTCGATGTTTCAGCAGCTTTTAATTTTTGAAAATTTTTTCTGCCACCCGTTTCCTGTTAATGATGTTTAGGTAAAATAATCACAAAGATTCTAAGAAAGAAACTAAAATCCACACACATGCTGTTCAGGCGATATGCACACCTATTACAGGGCGACGTACGTGGTATACATAGCTGCCACTGCTCTTGGAAAGATTAAAAGCCGGACAAAAAAGTAGACAGAAGTGACCCAAGGTTTTGGATCAGTAACTACAATAAAAGCAAGAAAACATCCCACTTATTTTGTGTGTATCTATCAGTTACAGACGCAATTTATCCTCAACATGTTTCGACCCTCCAAGTAATTATCTTCAGGAGAAATTTTTATAAATTTTAGAGTATAAAGGCATTGAAAATCATGTTTATGAAAAGTTACGCTTCTGTCTAAGAGAAAAATATAAAATAAATCAAATTTCTGTGATGTTTCTATTTTAGTGATTAACATAAATAATACTAACTGTATGACCCGAAAGCTAATATTTTAGAACTGGATTTTTGTAATATTTACATTATAATGGATTTTAAGGTACTTAACGCGTTACTTACATGTGCTCCATTTAATAAAAATGTGAGAAGCTGATACTTTTTGCGCTGGCAGTATGCATTATGTGCAACAGTGCAGCGTATATTTATCTATGAAAAATTCCAAATATTTTTGTCATGCTTTTGCATGGGGTAAATAACAAAATATGTCTTATCGAAACAAAATAGAATCTTGAATTTTTATTTTCTTAATATTATTTGGACTTACGTCAAATTTACATGATATGTATAACGAAAGTGTAAAGAGAGAACACAATATCCTGTTCTATTCTGCTGTAAAATTATCATGCTGCTGCAGGTTAGTTTAAAACTATGGGAATTGCTCTTACCCACCTCCATTATACGACGTCGAATAATAAAATGCCTAACAGTAACGAATTCTAAACTACGTGGATTAAATTGCCGGTGGCCTAATGTTTAGGTACAGCATGCTAGGGGATACACGATGGCGCAGTTGGTTGAGGTATTGCACTACAAGCCGGAAGGTTGCGGTGCGACTCCCGATAGCGTTACTGACTTAATTTTTCCGGCGGCAATATGGCCCTGGAGCCAACACAGCCTCTAACAGAAATGAATACTTGGAATATCCCATGTTGGGGGTAAGGCGGCCGGTGCCTAGGGCTGTCAACCTCGCCACCTTCATGTGCCAATTGTCTAGAAATTATAGAAATCTGAACCTCCTGGAACCCTAAGGTCCTGTCCAGGCCTATATAGGGATTGCTTTTCTTTAGCTGTATCCTAGTATTTAATGAGGATGGCACAAATAAAGTGTTTAAAAATTTCAGTATTACTGGTCACTTACTTGAGATTTGAAACTGGACACCCCGAAACACTGAAGAGGAGTGTTTTCGACACAAACACCTCCTCCGAATTTTACAAGTTAACCACCAACATTATAACTGTGTGCACCATATAAAATTTCGAGAATATACAGAAGTATCACTTGTGACCTTGTGTAGCCTGTTTACTGACACTTCATCCTGTCCGCTTTATATCACACTTCCTACTACTCGAAGTGTTGCTGGAGGCAGTTCCTTGTTTTACAAACATTTCTTGTAATACGTAAATTATAATGTTTCCAAATTACATCGCTATTCTCTTAACTGGCCCCAACACTGCACATTTAAACCAAATATCTTCTAAAGAGTTTCATTTATTTCAGACCCTGAAGTACTTTATCAGGTACCTGATATCCGAGTTTTTAGGTTCTTTTGACCACGACTGCAGATCTTGTTTTTCATTGCTTCTACCCCTGGAGATAAAGGTAGCAATTTTCTCCCAAACGTTAGTACCTACCCACCACATTACACTGCATCACTAATCGTTCGTGTAGTGACTAGCCTATGGGATGTGCGAAATTATAATCTGTGCTGGATTCCCGGAAACTTTACAATGTTCTTTTTCTACTAATTCCGGCACTCGAAACCAATGGATAATGAGGGACAGTTTCCTAGGTAGTATAGCGTCCAGACCGTAAAGCTGATCTCATATCTAGAGACCAGATCCAATGCGCTCACACCTACACGTTGACGGGTAATGGGGCTTAACTTTGGTACAACTTCAGTAGAGATGCGTCCGGTATAAATTGGGTAGGAAGCTGAGTGGTTTGCAGCCCTGCTATTGACTTTTAAGAGAAGTGAATAATTCCTGCCCCCTTTAGATTTGAACCCCGATCCTCCCGTCGTCCAGTCCGCAGCCTAGTTATGGTATTGAGATATCTCGCCTCCATATATGGTAATGTGAGCGAATCAAAGAAGAGATTAATACGCATGCGCGAATTACATCAAAGTTCTTTTAGGGCTTACGGGAAGAGTCGCTTTTGACATCCAGAATTAGACGGAAGGTTATTATCAGCAGACTTAAAAATGTTTTTTATTCTAAATATTGTTTTATGTAAGGAACAAGGACACAGTTGCCAGAAGAATGTCTGTAAGTAAGTAAGTAAGTAAGTTTAGATACTTATGGCGACTTTTTTTAATGTCGCGATCTTCTTTCTTACCAAATCGTGCAGTTTGTTACGCAGGAAAGTCTACCGTGAAGATGTAAGTAGTATGCTTGCCGAAACGTTGGTTTCCACCTGTCAGGCTAAATGGCGAGGTAGTACATAAAACCCCAGCATTTGTATATGAAATATTCATAAGAAAATCAGAAAGAACATAAGAATTCGCGCTATAAACAGAAAACAGTTCTGAAAATTTTTATTTGATAAACCTGTACCCACCTAATTTTAGAAGGGATCTTTTTAGTTAAACAAAATTCAAATGATACTTCCTTAGTTTGGCTAACGCAAAGCAGTTATAGCTATATTTGTTAGCATGTAATTGTCAGTTATGGAAGTTAACTGCTTGTTTAAAGGAGATCAGAAGATCAGCTTTATAAAGCCGAGTGCTTTTCAGAAGCTCTGTAGTCGCTCAGGAATTAACAATTCTCTGTCTTAAATATACCTTGAAATTTCACTACCGTCTTCACAATAATCCACCGTTGTCTCCTATTCTAAATCATACGAATAAATTCCACATATTCGTACCTACATTATTTGAGTACCATTTTAATATTATCCTCCTATTTATGCCTGCTTATTCCAAAAGGTTAGTTGGCTTCATGTTTTCAGATTCAAAATGTTGAAATTTCTATTATATCCAACAGTTATAAGAACAAGTTGTCTTACGAAGCTCAAGTATTAACTATGGATTTCGGTTCAAAATACGTTGCTTTTTGATGTTTAAAGACAAAACTTACTGCTTGGAATGTTGTATAATGAACTACGTTACGTGTACAATACTGGTGTTGTGGGAGACAAGTAGGGGGCTGTCAATGGAAGATAAGCTTGTAATGGTAAAAGGAAACATACGAAAATAAGTCTGCTGGACTGGAGGATTAAAGTGCTTGCCACCAAAGTACGACGCAAAATTGATTATCCTATCATAAAGCCCCTTATTTGGTACAAGACAAAATACAACCTGAAAAAATTCCTGCATTTATGGTCCCGAAACTGGAGAAGTATTTTATAATTTCGCAGTATATATTTTGCATTTTTTTGTTAATACTTAACGAGCTTGTCATTAAATTATATTATTATATTATATAGCGTCAAACGACAGGAAAAATGAAGAAAAATTATTTGGTAAGAATAAGGAGGCGGCGCTGTCTTTTCCTAATTTAGGTAAATATTCTGGCCTTTGTTTGAAGCTGACGAGGAAAACCACGAACACTTAATCACTGTGGATGTCACAGTCGAGTTTATGGCACCTGACGAAACGTTGATGTTTGGGCTACCGTGTTAAGGTCTTGTGCCCTGTAGGGTAACGTCCCACCTATTGAATAACACTAGCACTCTCACTGCAGTCAACACCGCCGGTTCTAAGTCACACGAGTCTATAAGATCTCGGAGAAGAGCTTGGCAAGTAGCAGCGCTTCGCATATAAAGGATCGAAAGCACAAGCGTATTCCAAACTAATAGAACCATTGGTTTTAATGCTGCTACATGTTTCAGCTCTATATTGCAGCCATTTTCATGGGAGTTACAAGTGTTAAGATGTGTACAGCGCGCAATGAAGGCTGTCAAATATAAATGACATTAATAAGTATAAATACACGACCAGTTATATTTTACAACTTGAAGCACCCTGTGCAAGCCTTGAATACTTGCAGCTCCCTGAAAATGGCTGCGTTGTGCAGCCGAAACATGTAGAAACATTAAAATTAATTGTGCTACTAGTTGGGAATAAACGTGTGTGTATAAGACGATTGCACGGAAAATGTACAATATTAAAATTAGAGGAAACATATTCGCGCTACTTTTTAAGAAGTGGTGATGATAAAATAAGAAATCCTCCTTGGTTTGAAACAAGCACTACCTTATAAATACAGACGATGAAATGGCGGTATAGCTCCACACAACTTTCAGCTCAGTACCAGACATTGGTGAGTTTCCGGCTTCACTCCCCGGCCGCCTTGTACCCCGTCATTCTTTACATAGAAGACTGAGAGGGTCCAGATTAAACCTGGACCCTAAGTAAAGGCGAAAGGCCTCTGACCGTCCCTGAAATCAAACCCTGGATGTTCCGTCTTCCATCCCGTAGGGCTGTCACTCTACTGACTGAAACAGCCCCTGTTACATACGATCATGAATTCAAGTATTAAGTATATAGGTAAATATTCATACGAAGATGGGTGGTTCAGAGTTATGGCGCCGTGTATTCTGATAGCAAGGTAGAAGTGCTACTGAGGGTGCTGCTGCCTGCATATTCAACGTAGCTATTAAGGTTTACGTTAATAAAACTATGATTTTTCTTACAAAATCATTTTCAAATACAAATCCTAGACGTATTACGTTTACAATAATTCATCTAATACACGAAGACTGTTTCGCCGTTACTGTAAGGAACGAAATGAAATCAACCATGACCGTATTATTCAAAGTTCGAAAATTCCGTTACCCAACTCCTTGGCTGAGAATTTCTTCCCATGCTTTGCAGCAGATTAGCGTGCACGTCGTTCTCAGACTCTTGCAAGATCTTTTCAAAACTGGTTAAACAATAATGGGGCAGAATACGAGGGTCACGTAATATTCCACAGTGAAATGTTTAGTCTGGCGATTAGTCTTGTATGTTTCAACCCGTTAATGCACTGCCCTTTATCATCCGGTCTTGAAAAACAGGTTGTCTGCTATGAAAAGGAAGATGCGGCGTGTAGAAGGATGCTGTATAAAAGCATAAGAAGGTGAATTCTCTACTCTTTTTATGTATACGTGTATTCCTTCAGGGGTTGGTGTGAAGATGGACCCTTCTACTTGGTATGGGGTCGTCAAAGGAGGAAAGGGGAAGAACGAGGTTCCTAAGCAAAGGAGAGGTTGGGTGTGGGGTGAGACTGCTTGCACACACGCAAACCTTCCCTTGACCCCTCAGTACTCCTCCACATTCCTCCCCCTCAACTTCTCATCCCCCCTTTTCCTTGCCCTGGCCACAAGGTCCGCATCCCAGCGCTTACTTTGCATTAACAAATACTGTAGCTACTCCCCCTACCCACAGCACCATCTCCTGGACGACTCTCCTCCACCTCCACCCCTACCTCATCATCCTAACTCCCCATACTTGTGCCGCCACTGCTGCCGCCATCAAAGGCTCCCTGGTTCGGTTGGTGTACAGTACGGTGCTGTTCGCCATCCACATATGTGCACCGTCCTCGTATATATATATGGGACCTGCTAGCGGACCCTTTTGCCCCTTACTGTACTGTACATAGCCAAAGTGTTTATACATGGGAAGTAATTTCCCCTGCCATCACAAAGAGAGGGAGATAGTGCAGAGGGAGACAGCGAGAAAAACGAAGGACCACTTCTCCTCCGCTAGCTCCATTGAGAACAAGATCAATACAGCAGGGAAGCAAGCTTTGCTGCAGCAAGTAGCTAGACCCTGGGCCTCGAGACAAGATCTTGCTATCTGTAAGCAACTACAAGCATGCTGAAGGAAATTCTGTTTCTAGAAGCACGTACATCCATGAAAATGGTATTTCTATTCTTTAAGAAACTTCTTGGCACATAAAACTTTCGTCTTACTGATTCAAAAATTAAGATCCTTTGTTACAACTCTCCAGAGAAAACCTAACGTCGCTGTAAAGCACCTTTATGGTTCCGACTTTCTTGAAAACCAATTAATTACAACTGACGTATCGCTCGTTTGAAATAAAGTATCACCCCCAGGATGTTAAACAGTCCTGTATTCAGCAACGTGGCTCCAATCGACGTCTTCATACACATTTCCGTCTCTCAAAACTAATTATGATCATTTTTTATTCTCTCACAATGGATCCCAAGAACAATGTGTGTGTTTTCTTTTTTCGTCCTCTTTTTTTTTTTTTGAGTTCTCTCCCACTGCAAATTACAAAGCGCTATAAAATTCTCTCCCTCTCTCTGTCTAGCGATCTTTCCACCCGCCAGAGAGATAAAGCTATATTTTGGCTGAAACTTTGCATGCGCACTGCAGCTACAAATAATGTCCCTCTGTACCTCGCCTATAGTTGTAATGGTAATTAGGAAATATTCTGCAGGCCATCCCGACAATGCGCAACAAAAAGTACAATTTGTAAAACTTTTGGGGAGCACACACACACATACACACACACACACACACACACACACACACACACACACACACATAGGAATATCATATTTTGACGCGGACGGAGCAATTTTATAAACAACATGTATTCCTATCCTCAAGAAGCCTTATTAGCACGCGATTACTTGCATTATGAAGAACGGCTAATGCAATTTGCATTTTTTGCACATTTATTCCTACACCCTCTCTATTTGGACTGACAACACCTTTTTTTATGGACAGCAAAACAAGGGAAGCATATACTCAGGTCCGACATTTTACAGTGGCATTTACCATTATATTTCTAATACACGACGTCGCTTTTCACTGATAATAACGAAACGACTGAATCATACATTTTCTTAGCAGGTTAGAAAAGAAAATATGACAACTCGATTTGGGATACGACTGCATTTTTGTTTATTCCTAACCATTCTGTTCCCTTACTTATCTGAAATAAAGATTATCATCCCATGATATAAGCATCACTTTACTTTTCTCACGGTGGTAGATAACGACATCACTGTGTCACGGGACGTGTGTGACAAAGATTGTTACTCTATATACATAAAGTTCTGCTTGTATGAGGGTTTTAAGGTTTTCGCGGCGGTGTAGCTGAAGATTCCATACCTCCAGCATATAAGGCTGCGTTTCAGACGTTTCGAGACCTTACCTTCAAGGGTTGAAATTTCCAAGAAGCATTTCAACCCTTGAAGATAAAGCCAGTAATTTTCCCTCGAAAATCCAGGATATGAGTACCCAGGGATGCAGTGTCATATGTCAGCAGAACCGACAATATGTGCCTTTATTTTCGAGGCTGAAGTGATCTTAAAGATGGCAGCACATTTGCACATTCCTTCGAAGCGTTAGGACCTCTTTATAATAGTACGCGGGGTCACAATCCATAAGACCGTAAGCTTAATTATATATATCACATCATGACGGAATGTTAGGAGAGGGGAAATAAAATTCCGCGCATAATCTGCATTCGGTGGCTTCCTTCATGCTGCTGTCGCATTCAACACAAGAGAAGACTCCCAATTTAATCTTAGTACGTCAGACGCTGCATTGGTTCCAGAAATGTTGTATGCATGAATTTTAATCCTATTCTTTAAGAGTTGAAAATCTTATAAAAGTACTTAAAGTGTATTTTTGTTTTGTTCACTGTGATGTGTGTCTCGGTACAGTCGAGTTAGAGACCTATAGTGTTACATCAAATTGAACAACTTCGTTAACAATATAAGTAATTAAACTATGGCAGTTTAAAATTGACGTACGCATACTTAAAGAATTACGATTTTTGTGATGATGTATAGTCTTGTAGATATTTATGGATATTTCGGAAGAACTTCCTGTCTCCAGATCAGTGTCACTTGGAAGCAGCAGTTTCCTCCGACAGATTAGGAACCTTTCAACAGAATATAAGGCAGCATATGCCAGAAGACCTTTCATAGGGTTTGTAATCAAGGCCAAGAAAATTCCAAACCTGGTAGCGTGTTTAGAGCACAACAAATACGCAACACAAAGCACATAACAGATAACATGAAGAATTTAATTTTACAGTACATATATTTATAAGTTTCAGAGAAGTATAGTACGTTTCAGATACCTACAGCCGTATGATGTTGTGACGTATTAACAAAATAACGGTATTTCTCTCATTCCTGGAACTACTGGCAGATCCTCAAGGACTCAGCTCCAATGAATTACGTACATTTCAGAAAGTTTACTATTTAAGTAAAATTTGCATAAACACTTGACGTGGGACACAGCATATGGAAAACGCAAACAAAATTAAGGGAATTTTTTATCTGTAAATTTCGTATCAGACGGTTGTAAGAATACGCAGCGAAAAACACACAGAAACTTTACCTCCAAATGCAATAAATACTAAGATTCTTTCTTAAGCGTTTTATCTCTTTTAAGCTTAGAATCTATTTACACGGTGTTTAATGATTCGATTCACACCTCACAAAAAACCGGACGCATCTTCATTACACATGCCAAATAATTAACACTTCTTATTTAGAGGCATAATTGCTGTTAATCCTGGTAATCTCCCAAAACACGTAGGTACACTCTGTGGACAGAATAAGTAGTTCTGAAGCGGGTGAAACATAAGGTAAGCACTTTGCGTTAAAGGATTAACTGCTATAAATTTACGTAAATTAACGAAATATGTGATTAGTAGCCCGTAATGTGCAGTGACCTATACAAAGGAACTGCTCGAGCAAGAACTTCTGTGTGTCTTAGCAAGAAGTACTAAAACCAAAGTCCCGCCATGTGACTGTGTTCTAAGCTCTAGGTTCAGAACATGAAACTGAAAAGAATTCACCTTCTTGTGAGATCATTTACAGAAAATCATCAATTTCATAGTTAAAAAATGAAATTTTACACAAGTGTGCCAAGAATCACGGAACATGGAGATAAATATGACTTAAACCATAAGATACATTGCAAATGCAGAAAACACGTCATTAAATAACCATTGAATAATTTTAAATTTTCTAACTTTAAAAGGACATTAATTATTCTAACAACATCCATCTGCAAACATATCACTACGGTCACTGATACACGATAAACAGAAGCATGCGATGTTCGGTGAAATGGACATAACGTGTAACAAACTTTCTGTGTTTAATCTAGAATGCAAGCCTTCATTCATAACAAGAACTCAGTGCTTCAGATCAGTTAAAGGTATTCTTAGATTGGCTGAGAAAGTATCCTTTGCTCCATACGCACCCTATTGCTAGTAACAGAAATGATTCTGCTGCTGCTTAAGTGTGTCCACTATCTGCTCTCACACCTACACACAACAGATGAATTCTTGTTTCATAGGATAGAATAAACAACAGTGATTGCTCTAAGTAACATCAGCTGGTTCTTCTATATACAGCAAACCGTGTGTTTTCTTGAGGTATGAGATACATCATAAAATACTTTAGATGAAATAAATGATCAGGACATTAGGATAGGTTGTACCACTGATAGTTAAACCGTATGTGTTTGTCCTGAATCCAAAACATACAACCTCCAGCCTTATTTGAATTTGGTGATAGGATTTTTAAGGGGATGATTTATGTAAAGTTGTATTATTCTTACTTATCTTGTCTCAGTACAAAATATACGATCTTCTAAAAAAAAAGAGTGCAAAAATAAAACGAGAATAAAATCTACAGCTCTTTTCACTTTTTTCCCCTATGAACAAACAAGGCTTATGCACAAGTAAATGAGATTATGATCCTTACATGCTACACAGCTTCTGAAAGCGACTTTCTTTTTTAGATTACAGAATGATTTGTGTGCAATTTATATATCTTTAAGTTCCCATTTTTACTGCGGTTTCGTAGGAAATGACACAGGAAATATTTTACACATCATCGCCTTCGCTATTGCATTTTCAAGAGTGTTTACAGCTGCGATATCTAACCGTACAGGGAGCGTTGTTAGAAAAACGCTTTAGCATTTTAGACAGAAACATACATAAAACTTAATATTGTTTAACTGCCTCTGAAACCCAAATACGCATTACCTTCTTCACAAAAATCGTCACTTTTCCTTCCTGAGACTAGTGAAATCGGGATGCATTTTAATGGCGTATTTCTTAAGATTAATTGTAATATAGTTTAAGCTGCCCGTAGGTCCCATAAATCCTCAATTTCGTCGACATTTTTTAACTAAAACGTTGATTATCTTCTTCGACATATATTCTGATTGTCACATACTCTTTACCGAATAAATGCTCTCAATGTATAGTCTAAATAAGAATTATTTCATAGAAAATAAGTAAATATAATATTAAGTTATTAAACAAGGTTTGAACCATTGATGACATGAAACAGGTCTAGCTAGTAAAGAAACCTTCCTAAATCCTGCTTCTATCATTCTCCTTCATGGCCGTCTTTAAGAGATTCTTAGTAAAGAAAATTTTTTAACCTATCAAGAATAAGCTTACAATAGAACTTCTAGGATACGCGTATAAGAAAGAAACCCTTTCAAAGGACTCTGTACCCTGTAAAGGCACGTGCCTTCAACGTAACCACAAGCGAACAGTTTAAACATGCCTATTTGAGACTCATTCGAATGTGTATAGCAAAGCCAATTTTGTAAACCACGAGCAAAAAATTCGACAAGTGTGTCGAGGGCCCAGCAAATTGACTGAATCCGTGTTCCCCTATATTTGTGTTAGTAAAAAATCTTCATGGTGTTTGGTAACTGGATATGACAATAATATAGAATGGTTTCGTCTGACTAGAAGCTCATTCCCGTGTGGGACCCTTGGCACATATTCAAAGCTTACAGCCGGGCAAGTCTGAACGACCTAAACCCCTGTATACATTGTGTTTAAACCTATAGTCCTACAAAGTAATTCTTACGTATTCGCACCCCGTGGCTGGAGGTGAGCAGCCAAACACGCGACTCGCCTGTCGGAACCAGATATTACCCCTTTCATGTCAGCATTCCTAAATGGGACACTGGGCACATCTTTTTACAAGCACCATATTATTCAGGAGACTTAAACCATTTAAAGACTTAACGAATACAGAAAGACATGTCGTGGCTCGGAAGAGGAACAAGATATTCCTCTACGGGACCCTCGCTACCCAACAAAGGTAAATCACATTATAATGTTTAAAAAACAAGTCCATTCAACTCTAATAACGGAAAGGTGTGTAAACAGGAAACGTCTCATACTTTAACAATCAAACACGAGGATGTATCAGTGTCCTCACATGGGACCCTTAAACCGGTCCATCGAATTCCTCTCACTAAACAGTAGAGAGAACGCGTGTCTTTTCATAAGACGTCCTATTCTTGTATGGGACTGTTACATCATCCCGTAAGAGGATCGCGTGTAAAGCAATAAAATATTCAACATTTATGTTTGACAAACGATTCCAATCTCCAAATGGGAACTTGGCCTCTGGGTGATGTGGGTTACCGTAACCTATGAGGGTCTAAAGCAATGGTCGTTGGGAGTTGTTATGTAGATACTAACCCTCAAGGTTCGTAGGGTCATGAGGTAAATGGCTGCCTCAAAAACGCATGTTGCCCTGTTTAAGACCAAGAAGCATCTTATGGGTCAAGTTTTTGCTGTACGTCATATAAAGAAAATGCAAAGGGAAAAGTTGAAGCCAAGCAAACAGGAGTAACCCTACACTAAACCTACACAACGTACAGGTAATGGAGAAGAACAGAGGCTATTGTGAACTGTTTGAAGTGTGTCTGTCACCTTTAAATAAAGTTTTACTTACTAAAGATGGATTAGGGAAAAAACAATTTTATTAAGGCACTAATTATTTAATAGAAACAATAATTTGCTTGTAATATTTGAGGTTCTCTCAAAGGTGAAAATAAAGACTAAACCTTTTAACATATGATGCCGTGTAGTTTGGTAAATATATACCAAACCTTCCTATGAAAATATTGCGTAACTTCAGTTTACCCTGAAAATGGAAGTAGCACTTATCTTCAAAATGTTCGTATCTGCTTACGTCGCAACGCACCCTACAAGAATATAATCTAAATACTGTGTACGAAATGATATATACGAACCGAAAATTATACTACTCCATTACTCCGAAATTCATGAAAATATAAAGAACCCTAGCCCCTACAGCCGCAATACACTGAAGAATTCAGTCTGCTCCAGAGGGAAAATGTTTGTTTTACTTAAGAACGTGTTAGCGGTGGTTTCTGTATAACGAAATTTTGCGACAGTGATGTAAAGGTCAGTAAATGAACGCACATTTTGCCGTACATGCTTTCATAGATTCATGCATACATTACATTCTTTACATACATGCATAACTGCATACACAAATACATACGCACATGCATGCATGCATGCATACATACATACATACATACATACATACATACATACATACATACATACATACATACATACATACGTACATACATACATACATAATACATACATACATGCATACACACACACACAAACACTCTTCACGCTACAGCATTCGATACACAGACTGTTCACAATATTTGCCATTACATGTTCCACCATGCGGTATCTTAACGAACTTTAAGGCGGCAATCCAGCAGACAGACAGACAGACAGACAGACAGACAGACGCTTCCTGCTCAGTATTCACCAATACATAGCGTCGTGGAATCCCTAACCGAGCGTTCTCAGAGACAATGTATGTATTTATTATGCTTTTGGTAGGTTCAAATTAAATCTGTATGAATTTATTAAGTAATGATTAAAGGAAACACAAAAATGACTGTCATTATAATCGGTGTTACTAAGCACAAGAGAACTTACCGTCTGCGTCACGACTCCTAAAGGGACGATAACCTTCACACAGGTTCAGTGAATTCCTTTCGCCATGGAACAATCTGTTGAAAACAATAACAGTTTTTAAAAGTTATATTAATCATTAAAGTTAATTATTATGTCTTATTTCATAAAATAAAATTTTTAGTCTTATTTAGAAATGAAAATATACAACATAAGAAGTCAGCTTAACACTAGTCTTAATCAGAAAGGTCAGCGCTTCTGCAACTGAGTATTGCAGGATCATGGTACAAAGAGGCGCATACAAGTACATAAAATAATGAACCAGATTCTCGGTTATTTAACGTCGTTCAATCTTCGTTGATCATTTAGAATTAATTAACAAGGCGACTGTGAAGATGCAGCACAAAACGTGGCAAAATCCACATCATGTTATCATATGATAGTAATCCAATATTCGTCTGAACACAGAAAAGGGGGAACACAAATTATCACCGAAGATTTCTCAGGGCAAGTATTCGAGCCAGAGACCTTCTGCATAAGAAAAATAAATTCTACCCCCGACATGGGGATAGTAAGACGAAATTCATCTTTCGAATTTACAGCCTGTCTACAACATCCGTTACCAAGGCTACACAGTCAACATGGCCTCCACGCGTTAAGTTTTTTTTTTTTATTTTACGTGAAGAATTCAATATACTACCCTCTCAACTCACTAACGATTAATTGATGTTTGATTACATATGTCGCTGCAGCACGGGAAAGAGATAAATACGCTGCGTAGCTTGTAACAGACCCGTTGAAGAATGAGAGATAGAGAGAGAAAACAGATAAAAAGAGAAAGACTCCCACATTCGTCAACATCGTACGGCGACTGCAGTATCTCGATAATAATTCACCGGTCCTCACGTTGCAGAAACGGTGTCGGTTCCCAAGACACTTCGTATAACCCTGCGAACTGTCTATTGCTGGCAAACAGGTCTAACGGGTCACGCTTCTCCGATACGGGTCGCTCTAATAATCCTGGGGTATGGGGCCTATACACATACAGACACAAACCGTCACCTTTAACATTATAGCTGCTGAAAAATATTGTCAGGTCTGTTAAGGAGGGAAAGATTTCTTTCAAGATGAAAACCAGCATAATATTTCGTCCGAGATTATTGTCCAACACCTAAACCATTATACTTATGTTAAAATACATTCTGCCCCAGCCATCTTCATCGTAATTTGACAAGAAAATTAATAGCTTTTTGACAGAGAGAGACAGGAATACACTGTTGGGAACCTTGTGCCTGTTGGTACTGCATTTACTCTTAAATAACAGAAATGCACATCGAAACAACAGATAATAAATAAGAATGTCTTCTCACGTATGACGCCTTTTAGTCTCACAAAAACCGACAGCAAATAAGACTGTCTACAGAACTGTGACGCCTTCAGTCTTACAAACAGGAGATAGTAAATGCAACCATATTGTGACTTGTGACGCATTCAGTCTCACGGAAACCGATAGTAAATAAGACTGCCTTTCAACCTGTGACACCTTCAGTCTCACAACACCCTGTAGTAAATAAGACTGTCTTTTAACTTGTGACGCCTTCAGTCTCACAACACCCTGTAGTAAATAAGACTGCCTTTAACTTGTGACGCCTTCAGTCTCACAACACCCTGTAGTAAATAAGACTGCCTTTTAACCTGTGACGCCTTCAGTCTCACAACACCCTGTAGTAAATAAGACTGTCTTTTAACCTGTGACGCCTTCAGTCTCAGAGCAATCGACAGTAAATAAGACTGTTAGCTGATTTGTGGCGTTTTCAGCCTCACAGAAAACAGTAAAAAAGACTGTCTTCTGACTTGTGACATCTTCAGCCTTACACTGATAGTATATAAGACTGTCTTCTCACTTCTGAAGCATTCAGTCTCATAAAAAGAGACAGTAAATAAGCCTGTCTTCTGATCTCTGGCACATAGCTGTATGAGAAAAAAACCAGTAAACAAGAATGTCGCCTTTTTATGACGCTTAGTACTCTCTTAAACGTTTACCAATGTTTCAAATGAACCCAACACCTCTATCTTAAACTCTGAAGACGAAACCCATATTTCTCTGAAATACATGTGAAAACATTACAAAGTGTCACACGCCATAAGTCAGTGTCTCATAAGAATACCAAAAGTCACAATCATAAACAAATTCGTAAAAACTGTCATTCTAACGCGTATTTATAAAATCCAATACGTTTCGCTAAAACCACAGCCTTAGACATCTAATTTAACATATTTTGATGTGATACTTAGGTCTACGAACACGCCAACAAACGTTACAAGTACCAATTGCAGTAGTGTACTACTACTACTACTACTACTACTACTACTACTACTGTACTACTGTTATTTTACTACTACTGTTACTACTGTAGTAATACGACCGAAGGAACTTGGTTTGTTTCTCGGCAGAAACAAATTTTTTCCCTTTTCCAAACACTCAGGGCTGCTTTGGGGCCCAAAGAGAACGCTATCCAACTGGGTAAAGGGGGAAATTTCTCCTGAGGCAAAGCAGCCTGTGTGTGAACCCGATCACTAAGCCCCATTATGTGTGCAGTTAAAGAACTATCAGAGTGATACTTCGACTCCAGAGTACGCCTTCTTATCGTGCACAGGGGAAAATTTGTATCCTCTTACTTTACAGTAAATTATGCTGTTTCGTATGGTACACTAAAACCCTACAACCAGAACGTCTCAGAAGTTAAGTTTCTTTGTCCATGTAAACACTGTCCTTCATATCGTTACTACAGCTGACCTTTGGAGTGTTATTATCGGCATCAAATTATTTTAGACGCGAATAATCGCTTACACGACATTTGAGGTGCTTACGACTGTGGTTATGAATATTTATGTCTTCTGGGATGTGACACCATCTAATTTAATAGAAATTTACCGACTTTGGAGGAACCTGCTGATTGAAGGACAGATGACTTATTCATGCAGCCTGGCTTGCCATGCTAAATATTGTAAAACCTTGAATTTATTTTGGTGAATCTTTGCAAGTTAAAGATGTCCGGATAAATGATATGGGTGACTCCTTCTTTCAGATTTAAGTCTGAATCGTCAGAACGCCTAAGCAGAAGATAAGGAGATGGAGGAGGATGTAAGAAGAGGAAAGAGAAGATGGCGAGGAAGAATAAAAAAGGAAATGTAAGGAACATTACTTGTACAGAGATAAAAAGACAAAGAAATTAACAATTTTTATGTGATAGCTCAATTTAAGACACTGGAATAAACGGGCTTTCAGAAAACTTAGGAAACTTGTACTTTAGTCTGTCCCGTCTCATTTTCACTAATCGAGTTCCCTTTGCACTCTAAGGGTGCAGAATTGTAACACATTTACAAAATTGCATGTAATACTGACAGTAAGCTATATCTACTGTTATTAATGTTTTACCGCCGTAAATAAATTTTTCTAGTCCGCTGGTGATTCTTGGACATAAGAAATTCTTCTTTGGCACAGAATTAAATTTTAACGTATAAAAAATGAAGTGTACATTAATGGAGTAAATGGAGAAGTGGTTTGTGCTGTGTTTTTCTTAGCTGCTCCAACTGGTGATGATTTATTGACGACCATGCTTTATCAGTTGATGAGACTATATAGTGCAGCAATAGTTGTGGTTCATATATAAGGAAGATTATTTTTAAAAAAATATGTAGAAAATATGGAAAGGATAGAGAAAAAATTGTGAGAATTTTTGAGATACAGGTTTTTCAACATGTAGGACTACTCTTGGCGATAAGTTGGTTCCGTGCATAAACGTATTAAAGGATTTGGGCATTTTGAAATGTGATCAGGTACGTTAGTCTTGAAAGCAGACAAACAAGATTTATAAACGCAAAAACATCTCATTCCTACCAGAATTGTACTTCAATTTATTCCTCATTAATGTTAATATTAATATGCTATTTTACGTGACCTCAAAAAAGTAAGATACAAATAGTGTGAATTATAACACATAGCTGAATGAAAGTAACAAGTAACTGCACAAAATTAAGCATCCCCTTCAGCGGGTACCGGAGTGTTTTTCAGGGGATAAAATGGTCGGTGCGTGAAGGCATTCAGCTTCAAGTCCCGAATATTAAGAAAGGCTGCAGCTACGCGCCTGATGCCATTCATCTGTTCTTCGTTCCTGGCAAGGTTTAATTAAGAACTGGGTACATGTATCTTAACCTTTTATCCAGCATTAAAATAAGTGTAATAAACTTGGGCAGAATGGTTTAAAGATATATAATGCCCTGATTTTTTAAATTAATGCATTCAGTTTCAGTGGTTACTGTATGTGTTTCTCTCTAAAATCTCAGCATTTTCATACAGTTTGTACTTCTGTGTTCAGGATGATTCTTATATTAAACAAATATTTTTCCTACATAGAATTAACATATAGGGA
The DNA here is from genome assembly GCA_013340265.1 of Coptotermes formosanus. Lineage (NCBI taxonomy): Eukaryota > Metazoa > Arthropoda > Insecta > Blattodea > Rhinotermitidae > Coptotermes > Coptotermes formosanus. Next base: position 511,980 of record BLKM01009427.1, on the reverse strand, counting down.
TTTATAAAATATACTCGTACAACTGTTTCCTGTGAGGCTTGAAACTTTAAACACAATTAAATAAATTATAGCCTTTTAGAGACTTAAATACATTCTGTTTTGTGCAGATCTCAAGGCTTGAAAGTGTTACTGTGCACTTAACAATACAACACTAAAAAGACAATGATGAATCCCGTTTTCTAACATATAATACCTTGTAGAATAGTATATTGGTAACAACGGTAAGGCATAGCGTTCTGCCTCTATCTTCAGGCCACTCGATTATTTAGAAATAGTGACAAAATATTCTTCTGAAGTATAGTTAGCCATGTACAACTTTCACAGTGTTATATCCTAGAATACGTGAAACATCGTGAACAGCCGAGTGAGAAACTTAGGCCTGGCAGACGGAAGACCGTGTTTCTTTACCTCACACGAAATAAGAAAGCTTCAGGTGTTTGTAAACCAACATTTCTTCAAACACACTAACACAGATTTGACAAATTTGTACAGGATAACTCATATTTCCCTCTGGAATTTTAAGAAGAAAATTGCCTATGTTTTGCCGTAATCAATTCTCTGAGTTTCTTGGTTTTTACTTCAGACGCTTCTGTCAAGGAGACATTGGGTTAAGACGGTAAACATGCATAAGATCGGCGCCTGAAATCCACCCGTTTTGAACATCGGAGAGCGACGGATTACTTTTTTCTTCATCAGGTCCACATAAATACTCACTTCACATCCACGTTTACTTAAATAACTACGATTTCAAGTACATATAACGAGCAAACATATATCAGTAGAAAACAGTGAAGATGCTCTTTGTAGTACCTGCCTTGAAAAACGAAAAATGATTTCACTGTATACAAAAAATAAAATGCATAATGAAAAGCACAAATACGTATGTACTTTTGTATATATGTATGTGCGAAAATATACGTACGCATGCGTGTATGTATATATGTATGTATGTCTAAATAAATGGATGGATGGGTGGATGGATGGATAAGAGGAGTATATTTTTCTGAATTCATCTTATGCTTCTACCAGACTAAACGATGTACTAGGCCAGAATACAACAATAGACTGAGTATCTGTATAGACAAAAATATGAAATTAATGGAAATTCCGCTTTTTGTATTATAACTTAGACTGGTGTACTTTTTCATAAAAATTGTGGACTGACAATTTTAAAGTGATAAAAGACTTTCTGTTCTTAATCAAATAAAAATATTCGCAATAGACAGGTGACAATCCTCGTGTATTATGCGCTTACTTACGCAAATACGTAACAAATCTCTACCAATAACTGTACTCTATTAAAGCACTTGGAATTTATTTATTCATGCACAGCATCTGAACTTAGTTTAGCGCTATTTCTTTTCACGGCTCCACATTTTAAATAGAAAGAAAACCAAAGTGCTAAAGCTTAAGACGGCATCACAGAAAATGTGCTACTCAGCGCATGCGTGAAACGGCCAACCAAGAATTTTATTGAAGTTAGCAAACATCATCACGGTTAAAATAATTACACATAATATGCAAGGAATAAATATTTTCACTATACTGCATAATTGCTAATACCCACATAGAGCATACTGGCGACTCGAATGAAGGTGGCATTGGTAAAGTGATACGCTAAATATTTATAATTTTCAGAGAATACATACAAGTCTAAACGTTCTGTTTCTTGAAATATCACTTGAATTATATATATACATTAGATGTGTGTGTGTGTGTTCAGTGAGTTTTCCGGAAAATTAAATTTGAAGCTATTTCCACACAAGAAACTACAAATTGTTCTTCAAGAGACGCGTTATGGTCAGTTAGAAATATGTTGATATTTTAGATGCATATTTATGGAAAATGCGAAAAGAACTGACAAGCATTTAGTAATATTCCGTCACATGACTCTGACAAACATAATTAACTAAACTTTGTACCTGATTATTATAATTTCAGTTACTTGTAACACTAATTTACGCGGCTTCGGCCTATAAATACAAGCGTATATGCGTGCTATGCTAACATACGATATTACAATAACAATAATTGTAATATTAATGTAAAACTTAATTCCTTCAAGATTTTAGTACTTTTGAGAGGATATATTTATTCTTCAGTATTTTACGTGCACACTTAAATATTTCTTTCACACTTTTATATCAAATTTTAGAAGAAGTCTTTCTTTCTTTCTTTCTTTCTTTCTTTCTTTCTTTCTTTCTTTCTTTCTTTCTTTCTTTCAGCAATTAAATGCATTGTTCATGACTAACGTACCTATGTGACAGTATTTAAATACTTTAGGTCCAGCTTCAAAGCATCGCTGCTCAAAGCAGCACCATACAACCTTTGTAAAATGAGGGACTGCATTCTAAATTCATATAGGCAAATAATTTAGGAAATAATAGGAATAACGATGTCAAATTTTTACGATGATTTTATTCACTGCATTTTTGCTTTTTGGTTTAATAAAATCTGCAAAGATACAAGCTTTCACAACAGGCACGAGAAAAATCACCAGTTTTCACCACTCTAGGAACTTAAATTACTTAAGCATACAACTTCGAAAACTTTATCTCATTTAAAGGGAACTTGCAAAAGTTTCCGTTATATATCCCTTAAAATAAATTTGTACAACAGTCGTAAATCCCGGTGGAAGCGGGATTTTCCGCACCCGTCCAGACAGGCCCTGGGGCCAATCCAGCCTTCTGTACAATGGGTACTGGATCTTTCCCCGGGGTAAAGCGGCCGGGGCGTGGAGCTAGCCACCCCACCTATTTCTAGCGCGAGGCTAACGAAAAGGTAGAGTTATACCTCCACTCCTTCTTGGGCCTTAGGCCTGTATAGGCATCCCTTTACACTACATCAGCCTTAAACGTCTCTCGTAATATGATGGTATTTGTCATTGGCGGTAAAACGTAGTGTCAAACAAATAACTGAAATTGGACTGTGGTCGAGACGTCTGGATCATTGTATTGGTAACGTTGTTTACACCGGGTACGGATATATTGACAGTACGAGGCGACCAAGCATTCGCGTTGAATACGCATGTCAGTGTCAGTCTGCCAATACACTGCACAATATCTGATTGTTTACACCGCGAAATTTAAATGTAATCCTGTACAAAATATTTGGAACAATTTACATTTAAGGACTGGCCTTCTCACAGTGGTGCTTTTGAAGACTAAATCCTTATTGTTTACGACTGCTTGTAGAATGCCAAACATTTGCTGATGTTGTGGAGGATCTGCTGTCCCCATCTTCAGTGTCTAAGCAGCCCAAAAATAAGAAGGCCTCTGAAGATTGTGGAAGAAGATTCGTCCGAAACATATTTACATATTTACCAATTGACAGGCTATCATAGCCCATAAAACCTTAACTTTAAATTTACGTTTGCATCACGTTCAATTTCTTGTTAACGAAAATAAATATAAATTTATAACTTCATATGTAATTTATTTCATCTTAGTTTATATTTAGCTCAGCAAATACCGTCTTTAACTCTTACAATACGCGGCACAACCCTTTGAAAGTAGAAGTTTCTATAAATTAAATTCCTACCGCGCAGCGACCGCTTATAACGTCCACTAGGCGCTATGAAGGCGAATTTGTTAAAGCAGTGTAGAGACATGGTAGGTGTTTATTGTGAGGCGTATCCAAAAAAATAAATAATAGGGCTTTAAAATGAACGTTAACTTTACAAGAGGTATTTATGTTAGCTGCTGTCCTTCAAAGGTTGGGTATTAAAATAATATGACATCCCAGACAATAAATTCGTGGTTAATATTTCTTTCTAAGAATAATTACTTTTTCATGTACAATCTCTCGAATAAAATTTGTGACAGAAAGTCGGTAAGTTTGGAATAAACTTGTTTTTAATTATTTCCATTGTTTCCGCTGTGTGAAAATTTACGCAGACATCATGTTTAAAATACTTATTTTTATTGTTACAGGGTAAAATATCCAAAATACCCGTACAGGAGACGTAAAGGTATCGCTAGCGTTAAATAAATAAGTACATTTTCTAGAAATGTGGCAAGCATAGAGAAAGGGAAGTAAAAGTACATAGCGTGAAAGCCAAAGATTTTACATGACACGTTTAAGTTAAAGTTGTTCCAAGAATGTGCATCACAATTGAGACACTGTTTAGACTCTGTACGATGTCCAAACACAAATTCAAAAAAACTTTAGACAAAATGGGACTTATGTTTTAAGACATAAAACTTCTACAGTTCCATAATCAAACCAGGATAAGGATATACACGACATAAGCAGCACCCAACCTACTACACGCCCGTAGAATTTTGACAGGAAAAAAAAAACTAGAACCACAGCAGCAGAAATAATTTTTTTTAGTTAAACTGCAAAATATAGGCCTTTGGACGCAAAATAAATCACGATACACTGAAAGCATAAAATCTACAACTACAGAAACAAATGCGTGAAACATGTTCGTAAAATGGACAGCTCCAGGTTCACGCAGGTTTCTGTGTAATACCAACCGGCAGGCAGAATTAGCCGAGGAGGCCTCTTAAGAAGTCGTGTGGACTGTAACGTTAAGTCCAGAATGGCCCACGAGGCCTAAGTTCACGAAAGGCATGTAATCACTCTGATGATGAACACTGCATGTCCAATGTTTTAAATAAAGACCACGTTACTTGGGAAATTGGCGTTATTTGCGCCTTCACATGGAGCGAGAAAAATAATTTTGTGGTTCTTATACGTTCGAACAAAGTGATTTTCTTGGAAGTAATTTGTGTTATTGAGGAAACTGTATTTCAAATTTCAGCATTTAAAAAAGGCGTTCTTCAGAACATCGGAAGATAAAAGTGAAGAATTAAACACATAACGGGAAGAGGTACACTTTGACCATACTCTTTTTATATTGCTAGTTTAATCATTATGGGCTTATTTCTATTAATACATATTTGTAATTTCCTAGAATTGCATACGGAATTAAATTTCTATTGTGTGTAATACTTCGGCATCCATTCCGTGTGAGCCGACGCTTGGACCCGGGCAAGACGTCGGGAAATGGACGCCGTGTGGTGCGGGGGGACGTCCGAGAGAACAGGCGTCTCCCACTGGCTGTGCTGCGCGCAAGTGGCACAGGCGTCTTTCTGCCTAAGTTGCTATATATCTGAATGGCTTTGAAGAGGAATATTATGTCAAGGTGTTCAAATTTTTGGTTCGAGCAGCACATCACATACACACAAGACGCTGCATTTTTGTACTATAGAAGGTGCTTGTTTAAATTATGAAAAATGTTTCAGCCCTTCAAAATACTAAACAACTGGAGAGAAATATCGGGAAAAATACCAAGCATACGAAATTGTGAGCCAGTTTTTGATTCAGTGTCATGAAATTTTCAGTTACGTTAGTGTTCAAGAAATACTACCTCCTTCTTCGTTTTTTTAAATTGATAAGAAAGATAAGCTGCTTGAACAGAAGTGGTAACATGAGATACAATGTTCGCGGAATGCTAATATAACGGTAAATTGCATAAATTTTGAATAAATAATGGTGGCTTCAAAGCGAGACTTTTAATATTCGTGAGAAGAGACGAAATATATCTGAATAACATGAAAAAATATTTTTCTTACCAGACGGTAGGCCTATCCCACATATACTCTGAATTAAATTCGGCTGAAGATATCCTGAGAAATTTTAGTCTTTATTCCGAAATGCAATTGAAATTCTCTTGCCAAAGTATTAATTTGACAAATGCCAGAAAGGGTTTATACAACTGTCAATTCCCGTTAAAATGTTAAGGAAACTTCTTTGTAAATCAGAGAAAAAGTAATGTTCAAAGGAACTGTATTTCTAAATAGTTGACTTAGAAAGAGTGACAATAATAATAAGATGAATATATTTATACTTCATAAAAATTACGTTAAATTTGAGATTGAAAGCCTAATTTCTTAGGTTTCTAACGTAATTCCTAGTACTACTATATTTAAATTTAATCCACAATTAAATAAAAATTAAATAAACAATTAACAAAGACATGTGCAATAAAACTTAATATTACCTTTATATGGTCACAATTGTCAACTTACATCACTTAGCCACATAAAAAAATAAGTTTTCTGGTAACAGCCCTTAGCTGACGGTATTATAAGCCGTTTAAACAAGACAAGAGGATTCGTAAGTAATCAACACGCTGTAATTTCTTTCAAATGAAGAGAAACTTCCATTACTGTTGCTTAGTAATTTTAAAACTTCCATTATTGCTGCTTAGTAATTTTTAAACTTCCATTATTGTTGCTTAGTAATTTTTAAATTATGTTCTTCTTGTGATTCTCGTTTAGATATCTGAAATTATACAAAAATAATGTATTTTACCTATCTTAATACAACATTATTATTCTTATTCTTATTAGGTTCATTTAGGTTTTGCCAATTTTATGAAAAAGGCATAATATCCTGGCAGAATCTTTTGATTTTATAAGCTGATAATACTCTTCCGTATTCCTCCAAGGCTCGGAGATTTACAAAGACCGTTTTATTTGTACTCTTTCTTTAAATATAAATGTCATTAATAGTTCTGTGTAAAGCTGTTTTCCCTTGTCTGAAAAGCAATATGTAAAGTCTACATTTTTCATGTATTTTTATAAGGTTTAGGGATTTTCATCTTAGTAAACGTATATCCATCAAGGAAATCTGCAGACATTTTTGCACCTGTGTACTTTAAATTATTAAGTGTGTAGTTAGCACTTGGCAGTTTTACAGAAAAGCATTCCGTTACACAATTATGTGCAACCCGATTGTAATAATTGCAAGCATAATATTTAAGGAAATATAAATGTGGGTCTGCGTCCAGCCTACCACATGAGGACGCTACAAAAATCCAAGCCTTCTATAACTAATTAATTTATATTTTGACTAATATAAATAGTGATTTATATCTAATTAAGAGACATTTTAACTAATATATTAGACACAGCAACTTGTACCTTAATATACTGTAATAATTGAGATATTAGTTAACGAATTGCATACAAACTTTTACGTGCTTTTAAACAACTTTTAGACCGAAGATGACACATTGCTGTCGAAACATGTTGCTACAACAAATACACAAACGTTTACTTGTGTTGACAGTATTTTATTCTTTTACCTCACAAGTAACTCAACGGGATGACTAACTTAAAAATTAAATATGGGTCTATATTGGAATTTAAATATGATATCATTATGTACGCTAGAAAGTTTTTCTTGCCGTAAGACTTAAGATCGTAAACTCCGGTAAAATATCCGGAAATTTGTAAAACGCGTGGGATATGTAGTATCCTCATTGTTATTTATCTTGTCGTCACACAATAGTGCAGAGCAATTTCCCTTTAGGAGTTTATTTTACCATTTCCAGTGTCGGTTAAGGTTTATTTCAGAAGAGTTTCTTGGATTTAAGCAGAATAATATAAATAATAATTACAAAATTGTTTTGCAACATCTGCATGAAAACTGAGACTTCTTAGCTATTAAGTTTAAGCAACTAATATTGTTCTTTTGTTGTACGTGATGCCGTGTATTCTTGTAGGTGTTTACATGAGTTTCGGTAGACAATATAGCTTCCACATTCAGTTCCTTTCTTCTATGCTAAACTCGGGAGAACTTCAGGATATTATTTCTAAACGTTTGTACTCATAATACACATACCTGCACTCATACTGAAGACATTTCCACTGCCCAAGAAAGTCAAATCTTACATTCAGCAATAATTCTAAACAATACTGCAGGTATGTGGCATCCCACAATTCAATATTAATTTGTTCATTATCGCAAGTGTTAGTCAATTGTAATGTTTGAAAGACACATAATTCTTGTCTTATTAAAGAAGATCCCTAAAACCTTGTGTTTGTGTTCAACAATATGGTTCCAGTATAACAATAATAATGATAATGATATACCCACATGAATGTTTTACGATATTCCGAGGTAGAAGTGACACTAATACTGTTCAATATGACATGTTTTGTAGTGGAAGATTTTGATGTGTTTGCACCCATCGTTTAAGAAATATTATAAACTAATAATATGGTGGCTCTAAATGTCTGTTACATTATAGCCTTGTAAATCTAACTAACGACTAAGGGAACTTTGGTGAGAGAATATATTGTGGATATGTATCATTAACATGCTTCCATATTCAGTAAAATCTGCTTTTAAATCAAAATTTAAATAGATTGTGATCACTGGAAAGAACTTTGAAGACATGTGTAGCAACTTTTTGATTTTACCAATTTATGGGGCATATTTGTGTTAATTTTTCACGAAAGTGTATTAATAATATGTGTAATTATAAATAAAATTTTTGTCTCGTTCATGCATAAATATCTTCGCCATAATGACTGGCTAAATTATTTACATATTCTATGCTATTTTCACATTATTATACGTTTGCTTATGTACTGCATCTTTTGAAATAAAACAAACTGAAATATGTGAAAATTTCAAGTAATACCGTAAATACCTAAACCTTGAATCGTATTCAAATAATTTTTATGAATTTAATTTGCACCTCACAGTAAACACATTACTTGTATATTGCACGAAGGAACCTGTTAAATCTGTATGGGAAAATGCCGCAGTTTTTTTTTTTTTTTGGAAATAATAAGTTGTTTTGGAAATAATAAGGAACACACAAATACAATCTTTGGAAAGAATACAGAATGTTTCAGTGTTACAGCAGGTGACACATGCAGTAAACACTGCGCCTTATGGAGTTAATGGTTTTCAAAATCTCTACCAAAAAAAACCGCAAAGTGCCTAAATATGTTTGGTGTTTTTTACATAATTTCAAAAAATATCTATAAGCTCACAAATGAAAGTAACTTTCTTAGTCTTAAAAAATATTCCCTTATGGTAGATCAGTTCGTTTATAATTTACAACTGTTACCAGGGATAAAATTCTATATTTCTCCGAAGTAAGTATTTTTAGTGTCCAAATTACTTCTTAATTTTTAAAATTATTTTTGCCAATATTAGGATCAGAAATTTCTGGCCGCTGAAACAACTATCAGAATCTTTCTAATAGAAGTTGAATATTATCTATATTGCAGTACTAGTTTTAACAAACACACGAATAATCTTCGTACAATCAGTGAGCCCGGAAATACACCGTTAATGGAAGTTTTCAAAATCTACTATTCCAAATCATAGGCCAAGAAACTCTAGGTCAGCACGCATATTTAAAGCACCTATCATATTTCAGTCTTGATAAAATGATTAAATGGTCAAAGATATTGCACTTGCTTTCAGATAATTTAATATTTAAATGGCATAAGACTACGTAGCTATAATTGCTCAGATTATTTAACCATAAACCTGTAGACACTTGATAAACCTGTTATAATTTAATATCATAATTAAACAAGTGTTTTGATTAAAATTCTGTTGAAAATAATATCTGGAGATATTAATTTCTATGGCCACTGCAATAACTACAATTTCTGATAATAGAGGCGAATCCCTTTATAAGAACGATCAAAATTTCTTAGAAGTACTGCGTATATCAAAACGCCTAACATGAGAAACGTACAACATGTATAATATTAAAGTTCTTAAATTCCAAATATTTCGATATTTAAATATGAAATTAAAATTGAATTTATTCGCTCTTACACAAATATTGTGACAGAGCATTAAATGATTATTCGGACACCAAAGAAGAAACGCCAGTACGTGAAATTTGAAGACACAGTATTAAAATAAAATTTTAGACGAATAATATTTCGTTGTAAATATTTTGGTCTAGATAGTGCTTAAGAATATTCGTTGGAAAGATTACGGACCAGCTCTCTTGCAGACGTAAAATACTTCATACGTTGTAGACGAGATTTAAATTCTGTTATAAAATAGCGGCCAAGACAAGTATAATGGGGTTCATATTTATGCAATAAATGTTTTAACTTTTATTGCGGTAACTTAAATTATGTTCAATGTAACGGATGAAAAAAGTTGCCTCAATTGGTGTAAGAATTTCGGCCTCTTAAATGATCGTGAGTGTTTCTAACATATTTTTCCAGCCCTGAATATATTTCACATCTACCACATGGAATAAAATAATGTCTAATAATTAATAAGAGCTCCCTAAATTGATGCGCCAGGTCGACTTAAGGTATATTCCTGTTTTCAAAATCGTCTTAAGCCTGATTACTGATCCCTCAAAGTCCACTTGGATAAAATTCAAATGCATAAATCATTTTCTCTGATCGTGTGGACGTACATCTGGAAGAACTAATAGATCGTGCCTCCAGTCACATAGTAATTTATATACGTCGGATGCATTGCAATGAGGTTGTGAAAAATTTATATTAATGCATTTTTGAAGGAAAATGTATTCCGCTCTTACACACACATAGTATCAAGTTACATTAGAGAATATTTCCGTAATTATGAAGGAAATATACCCAGCTTTTATGTTAAAATTTATTAGAATGAAATTATAATTCTTAAATTTACGGTTAGCTTGAATGCTACCATCGTACTGGTAAATGTTTACAAAAGTTTCGGAGAGACCTGATATCATCACTTTCAGGGTAGAAGACGTTGACAGAAGCATCCTCCGACACATATACAGTCTACTAGTCCAGAACACGTCAAAATCCAGAAGACTGCAGCTTCAAAATTTACAAATTCATGCCTCGTGTAATTTGACTATGACTTATTTGGCTGTCCAAGAAGCATCCTTATGCAAACTGACATCCGTTGATTTTTAATGCAAAGAAGACAATACTTAGTTTGGGATTTGTCCTGGAAATTATGAGTCTCAAGGTTCTAAGAAACGTTACTTATTTGAAATTTACAGACAAATATTCTGAGTCGAGGAATTTGAATTAAAATTTAAGAAATCTCTTTCAGTTTTGCTATGTATTATGCATATATGTTCATTCTTTTATTTCTGTAAACATACATTTGAAAGCTTACATAAATTAAACAATAGATGTGATACAAATTAATTATAAATAACACAAAATTTCGATGCAGATCCTTAAAAAATATAGCAATTTTTTCAGAAATATAAAATTTAATGTTAGACACTGTTGTTATTATTATTATTATTATTATTATTAGTGACAATAAATATTTTTAGAAGTAATTAAAGTTAAACCAAAACAGAAACCCAAATATTTGTTTCACAATTTCGGCCGTCGATTTCTTTGCTTACAAGAGAGAGGTTATTAAATTTGTGAGATGTAGTATATTTATGTCCGTAACTTCAACTAAGTCTTCTCGAAACCCTTAACACCAACAAACTGCACAATTCTTTACGATTCTTTGAATCAAGCTCTGTATGAGAAAAAAACAAAAACAAACACAAAAACAAAAAATTAGTAGTGACATTGAAATACTTCATATGTGACAATAAAATTGGTTTCAGTTTACAATTTCTGTACGCTAGGTATAAAAATAATTTAAAACCTATTTTAGTCAAGGCATTGAACTGTTTTCTAGAGTTCAATTAACAAATTATTATACTTTAAAAAAATATTTAATTTTTGTTACTTAGTGTATATTTTTCTATTTTATTTGTAATGAAGACGAATCTTGCCTAAACGGAATTTAGACCTCTGTAGTGTTACAGAGTTTAGGTAGTCATTTTGAAGTTACTAATTATTTAACTCAAAAGCGTGCTTACTTTATTTTCAAATTTCCACGTCTTAAATAAAAGTAATACAATACACAGGTCTCTTTTAACTTTCATGCTGTAATTTTACAACAGAGAATTAAGCAGGAAGTGATATCAAATATTATGTATGGCGGAAAGTACTAGTACATATGAATGTTACACCTTATAATTAAAGATACTTCTACTGTTCAGCCCAACTTCAACATTATTTCATAATAAACTTACCGCCACATGGATCTTCTTAAGACGTGTCTTTGAACTTCGGCATTTGCTCCTTGTGTGTCTCTGAAATTGTAAATTCGTCACAAAATTACATACACAAGCACGCACACACACACACGCACACACACTACAAGTAAATAAAAAAAATAAGCGCACATTCCTAAAAATGAAAAGAGAATGCATAAATATTCAAATAAATTCTTCAACAATAAGACAAAATTACACTTAAAACTTGAGATTCATCTACATGATCTATAAAAAATCATTTCCTACAACACGGAAAGAAGAACTGTCTGAATTATAAGGAAAAACCTGTAAATAGTCTTTAGGAAAGTAATAGGTATTAAGGTGGGAATGATACAAATCTGATAAGTACTCTGTTTGGGCAAAGTTCAAATTCTTTTATTGTTGAAGCACGTAGTGCATGTGGCACCCACTGAATGTTAAATGGTTAAGTTTGTAAAAGTAATGTAGTCTCTCTGCATGTCATGAAGGTTTATGGGGGAGAGGAGGTCAGGCTCCACACATTTTTAGCCTCGGCATTAAATGTAGCCAAGCGTTAGGTTCTGCATATTAACTGAGGTGCGAAAAGCTACACACGGACGCTTAGACAGAATACTTCTTATATCATGCTAGCCTGTAATATTACAAGTTATTCATCAAATATTTTTAGGATAATAAATTGTGGTTGGATTAGATGGGTGTTATATGCAGCATGCAGAAGGCTGTTTACAATTACATATGTAATTTACGTTTGAACAACATAATCATAGATACAAAAATAATATCGACATGTGTATTTCTACAGCCCACATCATAAATTTGTAGACTAGTTTTCTTAGGATAGACGAAAGGTCGTTTCTTTTGAAAACATTATTAAATCTTTGAGTTTCATAAAACAGGGAAATTACTGACAGCTAAGGCAATCGCATCTTTCGAAGAGGTAACTTGCTGTGTGGCATTAGTTGGTCGGTTGATTAGTTTCTGTAATCTATACGCTAAACAATCTTGCTATGTCCATGTTATTCTTATAGGCTTGTATCCACAATACATGAATATTTTTCTGCGCCGTAGGCTTAAATATTCGTTTTATGAATGTCAGCTGCGGTTATGTTACTTTAGGTTGGGTCTGCTTAACTGACGTTACGTTACAAAAGTCATTTTAGCCTAAATAACTGAGCAAGGAGAAAGCTAAATGAAATTCTTCTAGCCCCATTGCTTGTCGTTGTGTTACCTTCGTACCTGACAATAAAAGTCAGGTGCTGTGATCAAAATTATGGCATCAATTTCTGAAAGCAAACTTACTCATCATTGCTACAATTCTGCTTCCTCTTCACAGAACACCAACTAATATGACTCTTTGTTTTTTCTCTTTGGGCTTAAATGTCGGCAAACACCACCACAGTACCTAAAAAAATAAACCCATTAGCTTAGTATGAGAATAGAAAGGAAGAAAACAGTTTATTTTCATAAGACGATAATTATATTTTCTCTGACTTCTACTGATCTAAGTAAGTTAGAAACATTTTGTTTTGCAAAAAAATCTCTGATCAAATCACACATTTGTTCCGGCTTTGGGCCGTGTTCTAAATTCCTACAGAGGTGTACCTTAAGGTGTTGTACTTGATTGGAAACTACCAACACCTTGGTTTTCTGGTGATCACGGATCATTAACTTCCAGGCGACACAATGTATTATTATTGGTAGTTACCAAACATGAGCAGGAAAAATGCGGGAAAATTTTCCACAGTGTCTTAATCCTGAAGACACAATCTCAACATCCGATGCCCCCCGCACCCCCCCCCCCCCCCACACACACACACACACACACAGAAACCCTGAAAACTCCTGCTGCGTAGATTACTTCTGATTTAATTAGAAAATAGTGTGTAAAGCGCATAAGTGTCATCTTTCTCGAAATAATGTATTTTTAAAACAGGTAAATCAAACAGATAATTGTTAATTTATTCCTACTGCATTTTACGGCAGAGAAAAATTAAACTTCCTTAGTTCTGAATTAAATAATTGTTTCAATTAATAGCAAAGGTAAATAACCATTAATATTTCAGGCGGTTCCTCGCTAAATATCGCATAATGAAATAATGTTTCAATAAATAAAAAGTAATTTACTGGGTGCAAGTAAATTCCTACACTTCACTCGCTATTCCACAACAAGCTAATCTATTCCGCTTATGTCAAGATTTAAAATAGACATTAATTTTTTCTGAGCATTATCTTTCCGGAATGCAGTTAATAATATTTATAAGTGACATATGAATGGGTCGCATTTATTCCTGTTTATTTTACGTTATTTTAAACGCTTTGTTAAAAAAAAGTTAAAAGTAATATTATTTGGTGACAATAGACAAGGCCTTAACTGTGAGGTCAATCTAAGCTAATGGGGACTGATAATCAAAAGACCAAAGGGATGTAAGCACAGTGTCTCTTTCGTATCAAAAGAATAGTTAAACAAAAATATGTTGTGTGTTGGAAAATATTACACGAATGTGGATAAAAGAATGTGTATATGGAAAGCAGATAGTAGAAGCTAGGTACAGTGAAAATGCCAGCGGACGAAAGATACATCTGGGTCTCATTTGTTAACCTTAATCTTATATTTGTCTGGTCAGCAGTTGACAATGACCGCAGCCATTCAGAGCGGGTGTCCTGAAGATGTGATGTCGGCATTAACGTGAATGCGGGACCCTTAATGTTCAATAGCCTATGTAGAGACTATAGAGCTATTTCTCTTTGCATTGCACTGAAAATTCAGTGCACCAAAAACTACTTTACAGATAATTCATGCGGTGAAAGTTCCAGAGGCTCTTTTTCTCCTTCTCCCCCAAACATCCCCCGAGCCCCATGTTCAAGGGAGGCCTTGGAAAATTGTACTTGGTCTACCCGCCCCCACCAACCTCTTCGTCCGTTGGTTAGCAGTGCTGGACGTTATATTTTTTACCGTGTCTTTTAGATAGACCCTCTAATGCCTATGCTCCATGAAAACACGTGGATTGAAAAGTTTTTGGGGTGTGGTTTGTCTATATGCTATAAGGGGTGGGGGTGAATTGCAGTTTTGTACGCAGGCCCCTCGTTTCTGTCTCGCTCTGAGTAGTTGGAAGCCATTACTAGAGGAGGTTGCGCGCAGTGCGGCCTGCCCTCCACAGATCAATGACTTACAACGTTTTTCCAAAAACAGGAGAGTTTTCCAGTGCTAAAATCCCTTGTGGTGGAGGAGTGACAGAGAAAGAGTGTAAAAGGGCGGAGCTTCTAGAACCAACCCCCAAAGCTCTCGAAAAAGAGACATAAGCGCCTCCCCTTTCTAGAAGAATTAATTCATCCCCCTACAGCCTCCCCCTCACTTTCCGTGAGATGGAAGCCATCGTGATGGAGAGAAAAAGGTTTGGACCACACCCAGCAGGCCCGATGACAGGGTATACATCATAAAACACAGAGACGGTTCCCTCTCTAGCACGTTTGAGTTACGACACTGCCTGCATCACAAACAGTCATAAAAAAAGCTTGATTACTCATTAGGATGGAGGAGGCGTCAGACCCAGAAGAGGACAGGGACTGGATAGGCGGGCGTTCACGGGGGACCTGTATCTTCCCACCCTCTCATTCTCTCACTCGCAGTACGTTATTTTGCGTTACGTTTTGGGTCTAGGTAGACAAAAAAAAAAAAAAAAAAGAAAGGAAAACCTAACCATACAGACATACTTCAATTGCTGTGCGCCCGAATGAAAATGCAGGCATATCATCATCATCATCAGAGTTGGTCGAAATGAAGAAAATGTTTCGCGTTGAGGAAAGACCTCTATTCCCACACCATTCTGTTCCCCCAACCCCTCCACGCACCTAAAACCAGACTACACAAAGAAAAAAAAAAGTACACTGTAATTATAACAATATTATAGCTTTTCATCAATCAACGGTCACATGCACAGGCACTTCGAGTTGCATCAGTTGAGGCAGATGCGGGACAGTTACCCAACTGCTGCATGAGGGACCGCGGGTGGGGGGGATGCAAAACTGTTCGACATTTTTACTGCCGATATTTCAAGAGTCCTATACATATTGTGCGCACGCATCTTGTCGAATTTGCGGACCGCGTGGTCGCTTTCTCTTTATATGAGTGACCGCGGCAGAATTCAAAAAAACGCATCACGAGGACAACACATAATGTTTACCAGACACTTGTGTGCGAAAGGGAAACACCTTACAATAGGTCATAACTTTATACCACTGTACAGTTGTAGAGTCTCGATGAAAATTATCACACGCAAACTTAAATACGTTAAGGACAGCATCAGGCTTCAGAATCCGAACCTATCGAGGCTGTGTTTACAGGAATATTGAACTTTGCTGATAACAAACACAAAGCAGGTTTGCGGTTAACACAGATTTTTAAGTTTAAGATTTAATTTCTACAGTTTTAGATAAATACAGCAATTGACCCTTATAGACTAATTTTACTTCTTTTATCGCCCTTTCACCCATACTTGTTTGGCATAGCCCTACATGTCATTTATAGTCTTCTTAAAGAAAATACGTTCTAAACGTGCTAGAATATTACAGACTAAACACGCATACTTTAGAACGATTTTCAGATATGTGAAAATATAAAGCAACTACCTCATGAGTTTATTAAGTGTTTCAGGAAAAACAAATAGGTCCACTTTTTTGTAAAATTAAATTATACTAAATACTTATAGGAAGAACGTACTAATGTCCGACATTACTTATTTCACCGAATGAAATTTTTAATTTCGACATGAAATCAGGTAAGTCTAAGTGCTACACACTTTCTTTTGACAGTTTCCAGTAACTGTTCCGTTAATGAACTTATTGTAGCCTGGGGCTAAGAGAGGGCAACTTTTATATTATATTCCAGCAAGAGTCCAGGTGTAAGACGTTGCAAAATGAATGCAATACACATAGATTCCGGATGGAAAAGCGTCACTTCGTTTCTCAAGTGACAGATGAGACAGAATGGAATAGAATCTACTTCAGTAGGGGGTGGCCTAGGATAAGTTCTCTTGCTTTATTTCAAGTGCACTGGCAGACTGAGCAACGATAAGGCAAGATAATTTGTCATTATCACTTCGCGGAAAACTGAAAGAGACACGCTCATCTGAATGTAAACAGCGACGTTAATCGGCTCAGATTCCATAGAAGAGAAGTCTTCGTAAGCATGCAGTTTAGACAGAGAAGAGTTTCGCACAAACAGCGCCCATTAGGTGCAGCCGCGTATAAATAGGGCTTCCGTTCGAAGTGTCCAATTAATGCTATCTATTGCCTGTAAATTAGCTAATTAAACGGAAAGGCTTCTGCTGGGTGGCTCTATATACAATCTCAGTCACCAGTTTATAAGACCAGTTTCTCCAGCACATCTTATAAAATCTTAGAATTTAAGAGAATTCTATAACATTCATGTGATACGTGATTTACTTCACATATCAAATTGGTTCCTTATTTAATTGGGAAATTTAAAATCTCAACTTTGGATAGGTCCTACACACTGCCCAAATACAACTAAAAGGAATTCCTAAAATCCCTCTAAAATTTACAATTAAACCCGCCTTTTATGAAAATCGAACATTAATTATCTCTAACATTATTCTGAGGCAGCTGAGTTCATTCTGTGTACTCCCACACTACATCTTTCATATATATAATCTGTTTATTTTTGTTATATTCCTATTTACGCCGTGGCCTTCCAAGAAGGCACGTTCACGATATTCTATGGTAAATTTTTAAGCATTCCTAACATTTGACATTAGTGACAAATTTGCTTCCCGTCTCACCGTCGTAGATTCGTTTACCTTTACCATGCGTAATGTACAGTACAAACCACGAAGTTCTTTATTACAGAATTTGCTCCATCCTCCTTGCTTCTTCTTTCTTAGGTCCAGATATTCTTCTCGATAGGTTTACCCTCTTCCCAAACACCCCCAAGTATACAAGGCCTATTTATTCCAATATTTTGATTTTCAACCTTTGGTAAGACTCGCTTGTGGGACTTGTGTAGAAACTTGTGCCAATAAATGTAGAGATATTTGCGTAAAAGCCAACTCAAAGGGAAAAGAATATTTGACGATTCAAACAGGTTACTTCGCACACATATAAAACTATGAATGACTGCATGTTTTACACCCTTGATCATGTATGTAGAGTGCGAGTATGCTTATGCAAATTGCAATACAAATCAGTGCTTCAAGCCACATACTTCTCTTCCCGAGAAAATCATACTTTCACTCTCATTTCCTCTGTCTTTCTTTCCTTACGTGCTTTATATCTTTCGCAGTCTGCTGCTGTATTATACACACTTTTTCTGTGCCCAGTATCTTTTCTTCCTCTTTTTGTGACAATTATCTCTTCCTTGGTGCATTCCAGGAACCAAGCACTAAATAAAATTAGGCCTAAATGAAGAGAAAGCAGTAAGTTAGATATTCAAACAAACTACCGCTTTATGAGTCACTATTTTCAGTTCGCTGTTTCCAAGGGAATATGTCTTAGTTTTCATATTTAGGGTTGCGTTTGGCTTGACTAAATATTTCAGGGATTTCAGAATTTTTCCGATACATGCAGGTGTCTGTTCAATCGAAGTTATGTTTTAGAAAGTTCAACTGTATTACCCAGGCCCTATGTTATTTTCTGATGGCCAGGTCTAATGTACCTATATTAATTTCGAACTCAGATGTAAATTTATGGGCAGAAATTAAAAACCTGAAAGAACGTATCAAATTATAACACAATGACTAGGCCAATCACAGGGCAGTGGTAAAGGCATAAATACATAGGGACATACACACATACGTACATACACACACATAATACATACATACATACATACATTACGTGCATGCATACATGCGTAGATACATACATATATATAATTACATACATACATACATACATACATACATACATACATATATACATACATACATACATACATACACACACGCACACACACCAGTATGTACTGGGATAATATAAACAAAAATGTTATGGAAGCAGGACAGTCTAGCTTAAGTGAATATTAACAAAATAAATACTGCAGGCGTTAGACAGAGGGAACCGCGTCAGCTGGCTTCATTAGCAAGACGCAAGCCCGCGAGACCATGTCGGCGCAGGGGGGAGGCGCCAGGAAGCTGGCAAAATTATGTAAATTGCAAGCGCCTATAATAAGATATAATGCCTATATGTACGTCTTACACTGCTTCGCTTACACCTTCAGTTAAATACAAAGCTACGGTTACAGTAAGAACGGAAATACTATTGAAACTTAATGATCAAACAAAATATATTAATATGCATATAAAATTTAAAGCTTCGTGTTTACTCAATTTGTCACCCACCTCAATCCAAGAAATCCACAACTTTTCCACGTAACCTATTTAGCCGTTTCATATGATTCTCACAGCAAACAGCAGTTATTTCCTCAAATAAGATTAACTGACTTATCTCCTAATGGTGATGACTGAAGATCACTTCCAGGTAGGAGCTGAAGTTTTATACATTGATCTAATGAATTTCTTTCTAATTTAACCTCCCTTTAGTCTACATATATCTGCCACATATATTTAAAGTAACGCAGAAAGTTAGATAAAATTATTTAATTAATTCTTAAATTATAATTAATAAAATCTATATAGAATTTATAAAGCCCACTTTTTTCATTTTAAGAGTTAATTTTTCCATAAGGCTGTACACAATGTCTTCATATGCTACAATGCGTGACAGTCTTCCTACGTGAATAAAAACTTTAAACAATTTATGTGTTATTTCTAATCATTTTTATTCACTATACAGGCCTATCACTTAAGAGGAATTTTATAGTAGGATTTTTTTTTTATTTTCTCATGGCTCTAAAAGGATTCATCCGCGGTGATTGTGTGAAACATTTCTGCAGCTAACAATAAAATCACGAAGTTTTGAGGTTTACATTCTTTAACTTAAATTACCCTCTTAACATCCCAACATTACACGACTTGTCAGTACATTTTTTAAGGATATACTGCTTGAGATGGAATTCTACCAGCGATCTTTCTGAAAAAAGAAAATGTAAATATTTTTATTTTACACGAGGATGTAAGATACTTGTTTTGACGGCATTAAGGCGTAGACTTGACGCTTTCAGCGACGTGACGCGTCGTGTTTGATTATCGCTTCCGATTACAGACAGACAGACAGCGATCCAAACGAGACAGCAGGCTCTATGGTGTTAACGAGGCCGACTGAACACAAATGTGATGATGTGACTAGATAGTACGGCACGCCGGATATTCACACATATGAGCGTATGCCTACATGCCCGCAGCAAAATGAGAAACAAGATAGCACCTCAAAGAAAAACCATGATTCAGTACAGAGCATGACACTGCAAGTGAATGGACATGATTTTTTTCTGTTCATAGCATATAATATGCTAAAACAAGTAGAAACTTTATTGTTCTTATAAATAGGCCAACTGCAGAATAAAGATTTAACACTTGCACTGGAAATATTTTGAATGCTTAAGAAATCAAAATTTTGCACTACAAGTTTTCCTTATATTATACACAGAAAAGTCAATTTCGTAATGGGTTTGTTGGATTCTTGTATAAATACGTGCACCAATTTAACCCTGTAAACAACAGTGGTTACTATGTGTTTCATCCGCCTTAGCATTGGAACACATTGCCTCCACCACAAACGGAGGATCCATGTCTGGCGTCACTCTCAGAACAAATTTTGACATGCAGCAATTTCGATATTACACGTTTCAGCACATGGCTAATAAATAAGTCACCAAAACCACAGACTTTAGTGGGTATGTAAAGGATTTCGGAACATGTTATGCTTCCAGATTCATGTTATAATAATGTATTTAGGTTTCTCCGCAACGCCGGTTCTTATCTACCAAACTACATGGCGTCACATCCCAGAACACGGCATAGTAACCTTAATATATGCCAAAGCAAGAACTTTAAATCTCAGGTGCACTAAGATGTAATGAACTGGTTATTTTAGAAAGAAATTTGCTTATAAAATGTGCGAACACAAAAATAAAGAAACACAGATATATGGAAAAATCCCCCCTCCCCCAATCAAATCCCCTTTCCACTTTTATGTCGGCAGCCTATCAATCAACCTTCACCTTCCCGATAGCATTCAATTTGCACTGCAATATTTTAATTTTTCGAAGAGAATACCTTGTAAAGCACCTTTACTAATGCAACGTCTTCATATCAACTAATATAAAATCAAAATAACATACATGTACGTCACCATGATACGCTCTACACCACGTATTCTGGAATACATTTCCTATGCGACAAAATTAAATTGTCACACGTTCTGGAATATCTTCAAAAAATTAATCACATGAAGTCGAGTACCACCAGGAGTATATTCAGCTCACGTATATCATTATTCTCTACACGTCTGCATGTGACATACACACACACACACACATACACACACACAGACAAACGCGCCTCACCTACCTTGACGTCACGTAAACAAATATCCGTTTTGGTGTCATTCTTATTATTGTAGTCTTTTTTTTTTTTTGCATTTTGCATATAGCGTTGCAATTTTTTTGTTTCCATCACAAAACAAGGAAAACAACTATTGCAATAATAAATGTATTTCGTATCACTTCACTTTGTGGTCGATTTCAACACTCTAAACCAAGTGAGCTACCATATGACTGTTACAGTAGTTGGTAGCAGTGTATTAGCTCTTGGTGCCTTCAAACCGGTTCTATCAGTTCGAGATCAAACCCTCACCTATGTCCAAGCTCTCATCCCCGTGAACACTGACCACCTCATCCCTATGTCTGATTTCATGTGCTGTTATTTCCCATACGTGGGGATTTGCATGTCTTGGGATAACCTTTTGAAATAGAAAGAAAATGAGATGCAATGTGCAAAGCAAGCCTCGGTAGTCGTTAACCTCTTACAGGCCCAGCAGCTGCAACACATTCTGCATCAATGGTTACCGTCAAAGGAATTTTTGTCATTTTTTTAAATTATTTTTTCTAACATTTCTGTCGAATAAGTAATAGTTCTGCTACTTATTAAATAGGTCCCGGTTTCAAGTCTAGGTCTTCAGCCCGATTAACTAAAGAGTTTTTTGTGAGTTTTTTTGTGATTTTTACATTTTTTCGTTTAGAAAAATTCTCTTATGGTGCTGCAAATTGGGTCAAAACCGTTTTCTCACATATTACCAGTAATTCATTGTCATTTCCTCATCCGACGCTATATCGTACTTATCTAATACATATTAAACCTATGAGTGATATGCATGTATCCACTACAGATTGATACACCGTGTACATTAAATCTGCAAAGGCCCACATTTCTCTAAATTATATATAAAAATTTTTAACTACATCGGGATTACAAAAATCCTCTATATTATAAAGGCATTTTGGTTAATGCTTTTTAGGGGAATAATTGCTTTTTCTTGAGAGAATCATACAAAACACATACATATATTCTTTGGGAAAAATATATAATTTCTTACTGTTGCATTAGGAGGTACAAGTATCTACCATTGGGTAGTAAATTCTTACAAGGAAGTCACATATTTAAAAGGGTTTATACGAACATGTCTTGATAAAATTTGTAACAGTGAAGTAGAAATGATTAGAAGAAGACTGCTAAATGTATGTGCACAAAAGTTTTCTCAATTTAAAATTATTAATGCTCCGTGCAGTAAGACCACTCACCACATATATTCCACAACCGCATTGTAAGTATACAAAAAATGTAGAAACATTTAGTAATCATTCTACGTATTTCGACTTTTTCGGCCATCCTCAGGGTGGTATTTAACAAAAACAAATAAAATAATAGCACATTTATAACATAAAATAGCCATTATTTTATTTTTTCTTGAATCCGTCCCTGGGGATGACCGAAAAAGGCCGAAATACTCGTATGTAGCAGGATTACTTTGTGTTCATATTACTGTAATTATAGCGAAGTTTTTGGAATATAAATATGATTAATATTCTCAATATTTACCTCTACATTGCAAGGGATATTTTCATAATTTACTTCAAGTGAGCCTGTGAAAACTAGTTTTAAGTCGAACTGAAGTCAAAACTAAGACCCTAATTACTATTTATTGTAATACGTTTGACTATGTCCCA
The DNA here is from genome assembly GCA_013340265.1 of Coptotermes formosanus. Classification (NCBI taxonomy): domain Eukaryota; kingdom Metazoa; phylum Arthropoda; class Insecta; order Blattodea; family Rhinotermitidae; genus Coptotermes; species Coptotermes formosanus. The sequence goes on along the minus strand of BLKM01009427.1, from coordinate 489,001 downwards.
CAAGCAGTGACCGTTTTCAATCTGAAAAAATTCACACCAACATTTTTCCTAAGCTTGAAGATTTTAGTTAAAACTACTCCCATTCTTTCAAAAGCTCCTTCAGTTTATATTTTATTCTCCTTATCAAAATTACTCCAGCACATATTTTTCCTTTCATCTCGTGCGGTGGCTGTAAACAGTCACTTTTCTTTTAAATACTCGACTTTTAATGTTGCCTATCTTTGTAGAGCCAGCAAAAAATTTGGTGTGTCTTCTACTTTCCTACGCCTTTGGTATTCTGTGCTAAAGTAACTGTCCCGAAAATGATTCTTGTGATAATGGTACGATAAGTACATTAAAGGGGTAAATTTAAAAGCACTACACTTCTAAGCACCGCTTGGTGAAGGCCTAAGGAAAATATTTTACTGGTGTAACTTCCGGGCCGATAAATGAGAGAAAACTTGAAGGGTTTGTGTTTATTTTTAAGAGACCACATTTATTTCACTTTAGACTGTTACAAAAAAGGAAATTACTTAATTTCACACTAATGTAATTTACTCTTAAAAGGGTGTAGATCTCTTTCAGTCTAGAACTTTTTTATTAACCTTTTAAAGCCTAGCGGTTAATTTACGTACCACAAAGTTTGACGTTAAAAAATTCTACACGGTTCTTACATTGCCTTTATGTGTTTTGTACGGATCTCAGAACAAACAGCAACTTTTGCCTTATAAAACGTCAAGAGATTGGTTTTTATAACCGAAGTGGAGAGTGTTTACAGCGCGGTACGCACTGAGTCCTTATATAAAAGAGATATGCTTCGTCTTTAAAGGGTTAAAATATTTTATATTTCGTACTTATCTATTGCCTTATCCGTTCTCCAAATTGCCCAGACCGGTTCTGGGGCTCACCCAGTCCCTCATGCAAGAAGTACAGGCACTTTTTCCCAAGGTGTAAATCGGACAGATCGTAAAGCTGACCGCTCGTCCACATTTAACATCGAGTTTAAAAATGCCCAGAGTTGTTTTTCCACTATTTCATGTCTTTATACCTCACACAGAGTCATCCTTATTTTGGTGAGTTATTCTTTGAAGCCACGTAATAAGCACATAACATTCATGGGTTAGAAAAACGCCAAAAAATTTTGTAGGGAAACCTCAAGGTAAGAGAAGAATGAGAAACGCTACATGTAGAGGGAACGATAATATTAAATTTCACCTTAATGAATTTGAAAGACAGAAAATGAAGTTGATTTACCTGGTTCTCGGTGGAGACCTTTGAGTGCCTTTCAGAACATGGTACTGAACCAGCGACTGGCTAGTTTCTTAAATTGTATAGAAAATATTACACGTTCATGGAGATCTTGGCCCTTGGGTTTAGTTATGGGTCTTGCTCACATTTGATAGAAAGTTAAAGCCCAAATCTTCAATAATTCATATGTTCAGGCCTATAAAATTCTTCGGTTTCTTTTCAACAAACGTTGAAGGTTTTACCAAGTTCCTGTCCATCTCCGGTTGTCCTCACTTAATATCTTGATAACTGACAGGCGCATTCTTATGAAATGTGATTTTGGTAAGTGAAACTGCAATTTCTACACAATCCTATTTACCTCATATCTTAAAATCTGGCAGAACTGACGTATTTTATGGGAACACCACTTTAGTTTCTTCTTCACAGCAATTCGCCAAGTTTTTATAGGAGTGAGAAAAGTTGCCGATGGAAGATACAGATATAAATAAGATACACACTTTATACTCATTAGACTCGTAAACCTTTCTGTGTATCGTGCTGTATTTGAGGTGAGGGAAGTCAGGTAACAGACGACTCAGAATATTTAGGTTATGCTACGGGTAGTTCATTAATTGTATTTGGGCCTAAGAGAAATGTAGTGGCAGGAGAGTGGAGAAGACTGCATAATGAGGAACTGAATGATCTGTACTCATCATCAAATATAGTTCGAGTGATCAAATCGAGAAGAATGACATGGGCAGGGCATGTAGCACGTATAGCGGAAGGGAGAGGTGCATACAGGATTTCAGTAGGCAGACCTGAGGGAAGGACACCACTCGAGAGATTCAGGTGTAGAAGGAAGGATAAGGTCAAAATGGATCTTCGAGAAGTGGGATGGGGGCATGGACTGGATTGAGCTGGCTCAGGATAGGGACAGGTGGTGGGCTCTTGTAAACGCGGTAATGAACATTCGGGTTCCATAAAATGCGGAAAATTTCTTGACTAGCTGAGGACCTGTTAGCTTCTCAAGAAGGACTCTGCTCCATGGAGTTAGTTAATCAGTTAGTTAGTTCATTTCCTAAATTCTTATTTTTGTTGTTACTTTAACCAACACATTTCAAATAAATTGTTCTACGGGCCAACTGCCGGCACTGTACAACTGCTTGACCGGTTTTATACAGCAGTGAAGTTATTAGGCCTTTTATGTCGTATAAAATAGTGAGTCTGACAGTAGTTCGTCTGAAACATACTGCAATTTGTGATGTCACCTTTCCACACGACTAAACATAATCACGCTATTTCTGCTAAGTTCTTACACAGCATTGTGGTCTATGAACTGACAGCAAATTGAATGGGTCACGCTATATATATATATATATTATAGATATATTACTATAAAAATTGCTTCTACAAAATCACCATCCATATGTAAATCATTAATCTCATTTAAAAATAAGAGATATAGGCTCACTGGCGCATGTATACATAAAGGCTTTGATGATGGAGCAGCCTGATAATGACCAGTTGTTGGTGTAAACGTCTGATGATACGTGCATTAAAGTTCTGAGCCAATTGGTATACACAGTCTTTTCTTCAATGGTATTGTGCATTTTATCATGTATTATATTATAATTTAGAGAAAAGTTAAACTTTGTATTTGTTAGTGTAAACTGAACACAATTAAGAACTTAACTTGTACGCTGTGGATGGTGTTACAGATAAGTAACGTGTGATTACAGTAGAAAACAGGTGAGAAAGAAGAAAAATGGAATACAGCCCGCCGTCTGAAATGTATAGATAATTAGCATATGCTGTGTTGTCAATAAAATTAATAACCACAAAGGAAGGAAACACGTAGTCAGTATTCCAGCATGCAGGCAAAGGCAGCACTTCAAGGCTACAATTAATGTATGTTTTATATAAAGATGCATTTCATACCTCACAGGAAACAGCGCGACAATTCCTTCGGAAAACCAAACCGCCCGCTTTGTACGGGGAAGTTATTTTTGTTTATTGCGGCAACCAAATGGAAAGCGTAATTGCACTACGTAGGAAGAATTCAAATATTTAATTCTAAACTCGGCAATGCCTACAATAGTCACCAGGCTTAAATATCTGACTGCAATAAAGCACCTTGCTTTGCATAATGGTGTTACAAATTAAATGTAGCAACTACCTTAATATGTGCTTTCTTCAGATATAATTTTCAGCTCTAACAGAACAGCATAAAAATAAATTTAATGGCTACTTGTGATTCATTTTATACTACCATATTTTTAATAATATAATTAAAGCTATATACATATATATACTTTCAACATTCCATGGTGTTACGATTTTTGGAAACGCTTATCTGCCACAAGAGCATTCTGCAGTTCTTTTTATTATCGTTTTCTGTAAAAACTAAATTCCTTTATGCTACTTACAACAAGGAAACTGGGAGTTCAGGTGGGCTACAAAATTAAGATGCAAATCGTACTCGCCGAAAATATATCTCTGTGACAAACTTCAAATTCCTCCTACGAGACCACCATTTCCTTCTTATAGTGTATGAAAAATGAATTTTATACACAAAACACCACCAAGTTCCAAAGCGTTTTGAGGTTTTTTCTCAACTAACACGCGAATTAAAGCAATTTTTTCCCTACAGAAATGCTTCTGAAGGTTTTGCTAAAGAGGAGCGTAGAGTGCTGTACCGGGCGACTCAGCAGTAGTTACTTCATTTTATGTTTATGCACGACTTGCATTCAAGCGATCTTGCGACGCAAAGGACAAATTTTAGGATATATTGCTTTATCGAAAATAAATTTCAACTGAAGACCTCGAAGCCATATATTCTTTTCTTCACAAAAGCCTCGCGTGTATCGAATTAACTTACAGGTTTTCGAGAGGAAGGTAAATAACATTCTTTTCTTCTACCAAGAAAAGTCTCAAAAATAAATACAAATTTAAACAGACTTAGTATTTAAAACTGCATTTTTATTTTAGAGTATAGCAAATTCGAGTTTCTTGGCTGTATACGCGTCTCATTTAATGGGTTCATCAAAATAATCTAAATCAATATTTCATTACATTTTAGGGAGTCCTATATGTACTTAACTGTGTCTAATACTTCGTAAAATGACATTTTTTCACTTCTCTTCCCTAAGTTTTATCACAAGTTTCATTTTTCCATATTCCTGGCTTTTCCCCTGAGGAAAGCGTTACTAGATGTAAAGGAAAGATATGGTATATCGTGACTTAGGAAATTTTATTATTCTTACGCAGATTTTCGCAGGAAGAAAATGGTTCTTCTTCATACTTATTCGTCTTAAAGGCCTCTCTGACGTATAAAGCACTAACCTCATGTAAATATACTTCAGTCTTTACTTCACAGAAACAACTTAAAGCCTTAATTATAAATTACAGGACTTTTCAAAACTGAAGCAGTTTGTACATAGAGTCACCACTATGCTCAATAGCGTTAAGGAAAAATGTTTTATTGTTCAATTACGTAATATTGAGGTTAACGAATACTTCGCCTCTTTGTCGTTGAGGTTCCCCCCACAATAAACTACCTATTTCTCAGTACACAGTTTGATCGGCATTAATACTAGCAGCAATAATAGCAATAATAATAATAATAATAATAATCTTGTTGGTTTTATATTACACCACCAAGGGAAATGAGGAGGTTCATAGGCCTAATTTATTTATATTTTTTCTAAAGAAACTCTGCCCAATATAACGCTCCTTATTATAAAAATCCTTCCACCGTGAGGGTTCTTGGAAAGGGGGAATAACGCAACATGCTAAGAAGCTACGGAAGGACTCTGCAACACCAAGTCTGACACAGAGTTCTAAGAAAATAATGTTTAACACTTGTGAATGTATAGTTAATACAGAAATGTAAATATTTCGATCTGCTTTCCTCTTCATGAAATGCATAAATTGGCTACAAGCAGTTAGTGACTAAAACAGGAAAGAGCAGGGGTCCACAATATTATGGTAATATCAAAAGGAAATTTGGTTTCTAAATGAGTCGTTAGGGGCAGTCGCAAATTTGCGAAAAGGAGTTACTGAATTCGCGATATCTCTCCGTCCTTCTATCTAGCTTTCTGGCTGTCTGCCTCTCCGTCTGTCTGTCTGTCTGTCTGTTTCTCTGTCTGCATGGAACAAATAGGCTACCACTGGACCGATTTTCACTAAATTCAATGTTTGCGTATTCTTCGAAAATCTGCGAGAAAACGCAAGTTTAATTAAACTCTGACAAAAAACGGGCAGTTTACATGAAGACATATTTACATTTATGATAAGATCTCGTTGAATTTTTCTGCAAATGAGAAATCTTTCACTGAAAAGAAAAGAAATTAAGAAAACATTCGTAGGGACTGAAGAAGGACAATGTCTTCTAAAGTGCGACAACATGTACTGCGGTGGCAACTTACAGGAGTTTCGGAACAAACGGCTACTTCAATATTGGAACACAGTGCTGGAGGAATTAGACTGATACGGACAAACAAGTAGCTGCCAAATGCTGACGACATGAAATAGGGACATTATGTAGTGAGCATGTGCGGAAAAATTGTAAGACAAGAACTGCGTAAACCCCTTTGGTGGCAAAACCCAAAGAAAAAAGATGACTGTGAAATGCTGAGTTAGATGCGAGGATAGTATCAGAATAGACGTTAGAACATATGATGGGAGGGTGCGGATTGGATTCATATGGCTCATGACAGGAGTGTGTGTGAGGAGCTGCTGTGCACATGGTAACGAAACTTTGTGTTCCATAATATGAGGGAGGTTTCTTCAAAAGTTAAACAACTGTTAGCCAGGACAATCGCCACTTTACCCACTACAAGAATTACACGGGTTGGTTGGATCGAACCCGGGTCTGTGCGGTAGACGAATAACCGCCTCAGCCACGAAACGGCCTCCATAGACTAAGGAAGGCGGTTTCTGTAGGACAAAGCTAAATAGGTGTATTCCCACCTTTCCACCTGAGCCACTGAACGCAGCCAGTTCCTGAAAGGTTTCATTCTATTTTTAATAAAGTGCGCCCAACAAAGACCAGAAAATAAGAACATGTAAGTAATACTATTGTACCACTTCTAACAGTACAAATTGTGCTACAAAATCATATTAAATTCGGTCCTGTATGTAGAGATATTTAAAAGACAATATGTATTTTCGTTATGGAGGAAGCACTAACCCTGTCATACTAAACCAGGAAAATGTTACATGTCCTCCATACTAAATTACGAGCCTGATTTACCGTAACACCTTCACATTAACGTGCTTAAGATTGAAGATCATAACGATTGTATTTTTAAAATATTCTTTGAAAGAAATTTTTATTATTTTAACTTATTGGAAATATTACACTTTTACTGAAAGGACAAGTAAAGTTCTACTCACTCTAAACGTACAGGGACATCTGAAAAGCAATTTAATTATTTTCTCATATAGTGTTCAGTTCTGCGTGTCTTAACATTATTCCACGACTAGCAAGAACACAAACGCGACACAACAATTTAAAAATATGTAATTGTATTACTGTCAGCAAGTTACTACTGCTTTGAAAACTGGTACTAATTGTTTCTCAAAATAAGAACGTAAATTATACAAACAACACACACATTGTTCCAAGTTCGCTTATTCGCTTCAATAATTCCAGTTGTTATGTAAATCTGACCTGGTTTTCGATTGAAGCATTTACATACTTCTTACTCTTTTTGAATTTCTTTCATTCTTAAGATACCCTGTTTCCAGCTACAAATATATTACACTACACACTTCATGTCAGAGTGTCAACACTTGCTGAAACATAACACGGAATTGATAAAATATGAGGCAGTTACCCGACAACATTAATTTACAATACAATCCTCAGAAATAATACACTGCTCTTAACAATACTCAACATGAATAAAAGCGAATTAATTTTAATACACCATTTCAATTGAAGTTGATAATAATCACCTGATACGTTTGATGTTGCACAGTTGCTGATATCCCGCTTGGAATAGAGAGTGGACGCCAGTGTAATAACAATTATGAATGTAAAGAATTTTACGTAAAATTTACTTTTACTTAATTTACTCGCGTGCTTTTTATTTGTAAATTCTAAATAAGTTTTAAAGACGTCGGAAATATATTTAAGATAGTATATTAAATTCCAGCGTCATCCAAATTCCTCCAAGTGTGCACCAAGCCTCTTTCATATTTCTGAATACCCCGGGTGCAAATTCAAGTCAACTTGAGACTATCCTGACAGACTTCTCGTGATTTTCTTCGGTCTCCTATTGAAAGTGAAAGCGCACCTCAAATTAGTGTACGACTCGCCCCATTCTGGTACGTTTACACTTTATTTATTTATTTAAATCTTATAATTTGGCGCCAGAGAAGTAACATATTTTGCGTCCGCCTAACTACGAAAAAGAGGTAGGAGAGTGCCAGTAATTTACTTAATATGATCAAATTTAAGTTGCCCGCTAACCTTTGAAGATACGACTTTTTTCCGATGAAAACTACTTTATCTCGCCACAAATTCAAGTCAAGTTAAGCTACGAACTTTTATTCTTGCTTCATGTGACGTAAAGGTAAGGTAATCGAAAAACAGTACAGTGTCAGTAATTAAATCGTAAACGTAGCAAAAATATTAAAACTTATCTTAATAAAGACACTTTTTCAGAAGAAGGAAAAGATATCGGGGAAAATCACCAACTAACAAAATTTGAATTACGAAATGCCATATTTATTTCTTCAGTGTTTAGGATTGTTCTCATTTAGAATTAACTGGTGAAACCTAAATCCGTCTTAGGAAAACTGATATATTACATCGGGCAGAGAATCAGCCTATAGATCGGTGTGTACCTACACAAGAAAAAATAAAACGCAAGAAATACGGACATAGACATACATCGATAATCCAACGGGAAGCAACCACTTCCCCAGTGTTCGAGGTGTCGAAGACATTGGGCGCATTAGGTGGCGCCGTGTTTGTGACCGGCAGATTTAATTATTGAGAACTGAATACAATTGCAAGGTAGAAATATGCACAACAACAAATTTGTTCAAATGTGTCATGAACAAATTGTTATATAATTAATAATTTATGTAATTAACGCAATGAAACTAACGTCATTAAAATAATGCACTTTTGTTAAAATTAAATAGACCTACTTTTTTTCCAAATAAACAGGCTTCATTTGAATTTTTACTTGCAATTTCTGAGTATTCTCGTTCTTTTAGTTCTATTCTTCACCTTCTTTTCAATAACTGGTCTAATTCGTCTTAATTCGTCGCAAAATACCCACTCAAGACTGTCTTCCACGCATACGCGTAGATAACATTTCGTAGTATAAGTGTGGCACTGTGCCTTAAAAATCACATCTGTTATAACATTTTGTTACTAAATGTATATTTACCTTAAATGGAAAATTATTTCCTTGTAGTTAAATAAATAATACGTCATTTTAAATAAGAATAAGAAATTTAGAATGTGTAAAAATTAAATTTTTTTCCTAAACGTTCAGTTCATGTTTAAAGGCACGTAAGTTATTAGTTCCTTCTTAAGTGTTGTCTAGTGTAGGGTAAGAAATAAATAGAGAAGCGGTACATGAATGTAGCTGCAGGCATTACGTATATTTCTTTGTAAACAGAGTAAAAGGACTGAGACATTTTCTAAGAAATATCAATAGTAATATTTTTTCATTTTTCCTTGCAGGACGGTATTCAGAATGGATTTACGAGAAAGGGTGGCAGTAACTTAGTATTACATCAAGTACAGGGAAAAATATGAAGAGAAAAATTGCCAATTATGGATCCGTCGAAAAATAAATCGATCTTCTATGTGCAAAATAACAAAATAAACGTGAGATTTTTTAAATCCTGAACACTAACAAATTATGACTGCACATTTATTAATTCATAAATTGGAAAAAAATTACCCAAATTATTTTGAATACATGTCAGTTACTCCTAAGTTTATTTAAATAAGCTAATGCAATATATACGTCCTTGTAGTCTTCCTTTTTGGTTCCTCAGTACACAAAAAGTTTTAAAATTATAAAGCGACTGAAATTTTATTCGATGGTACAACATAACGTTCGGGACTGTGCCACTGTTCTACATAGTAGATGGAGGCAGCAAGGTCTTTAGCTACCTTGGTATATGTCTACCAACTACACGTTGTCCTATTCCACAAGACCATTATCTGGAACAACAAGTATTTCTATTTTACTTCAAGGTATTTCGAAGAAATTAGAAAAAATCTATTGAAAATATCATTCTAGTAGTTTTGGCACTGTACAAGGTTATAGACGGGCAGCAAGGAAGCATGCTGCCTATAATTAGGTTTAAAGTGATGGGCTTGAATTCGAAGTTGATGTCATTAGGATGAGACGGCATTTAGATTATAGCAGACCACAAACTGAGAATCTCTCCCTGCGAAAAACTAGAAAGTTTTGAAAGACATAATGTCCTATGGCGCATAAAAATTACATTATGGAATATGGCAAAGACGTTTCAGAGTGCCTGTGAGTATACGGATCAGTAAGGTGTTGAATGCCTGGTTTCGAAAATGAACTTCCCAAGCGTAATTTAGAAGCGTCGACCCCTGTGCAAAAATATTTGGTTTCACAGCTTCAAGTAAGTTTACACTCACGCAGTAAAAAGATAACACAAGACACGAGGCGCCCTGGCCTCTACGCTTCGTAACGTTAACTCCTTCATTTAACCCAGTGGTCTTCAGACTTTTAATATCTTTGGGAACCAAGTGAGTAAATCTGAATTTTTGCTAAATTTCTATAAACTAAATTTGTAATTTTGTTTGCAAAAATGTAATAAATTTTTGAAAACACGTACTTTCATTAAAGTAAAAGGTTTAGGCATAATTGTAAAAAAAACAATTTTTGTCTACTTCTTAGACTGAAAATCGCAATCGGTATCAGATACGAAAAGAGGTGCGGAAGAGAACATATTTGCAATTCAAGTCTATCAATATTATATTTAGAGACTTTATTATAAAATACGCTTGTTAGCAGAACCGATGGAATTCCTCCCGCTGAACCGTCAGGTTTCGCGCAAAACATTTTGAATAACCCTGCTCCATTGTAACACCTCAGAAACACGTGTTACATGTATAGTGATTGAAACAATAACCGAAAGTGAAAACTTTGTGATACACAAGGTCTAACCCTACCACAGCTTATCAAATTTGACATCTTTATCGATTCATTGCATATGAGTAAAAATACAGAATCAGATTGTTTAAACGACTGGAAATTATTTAGCCACTTAAGACAATTTATCTTTATTGTGGAATTAATGAATTAATATTTCAGAATTGACGATTTGGATTCGGTGTGCAAGCTGCAATGTGGGTCTTACGTTTACAAAACTGTCAGTGTCACAAATCATAAATGGTGAATAATGTACAATATGTGACAGTTCAGACCAAATTGTTAATGGCTTACCAGGTAACACAACACAAACATTTAGATTTTAAATATCTATTGTCTTGTTCACAATGATCCTGATATTAATTTTAAAAAATTAAATCTCCGCTGCAATACTTATATTAAACCTGCTATTACATTTTTTAACTTTAAATGTAGATACTCATTGAATTAAATTTTTAAATTGCACTAAATTTTCTCCTCCATATAACTGCATGATCAATCATCCTACTGCATGTACATCTATTCACTTGCAAATTTAAACGCTTTGGTAATGCATAAAGTCCCACGCGCACACCTGAATGTACTTTGGAACAATTCTTTTAAACGTTTGTATTCGTAGAATTGTATAAGACAGCGATAAAATTAATGGACATGTGAGAATTAAAGTTCTGATGACTGTCTGTATATTAGTATTAATAGATATGGTGAGACGCTGCGTAGTTTAACTAGTTACAGATACAAGGCGTCATATTGCAGAAGACTTATTTTAATAAATGTAGAATACCACGAATACGTTTTTATAAGGAAAAATAAAGCCTCAGCAGAAAGAGATATTTAAGGTCATAATTCAGGCACAGAATAATTAATGTTCCTAGACGTAAATTTTACAAACTAATTATAGTGTAATAACCACAATGTAGTCGAACAAAATCTTGAAATCAAAGCCGTTTGATTAAGCAAATGTTTTGTCTTTCAGTTTGATGCATTGATGGATTACACTGAGGACCTATGTTTACATGAGTCACTACCTCTCTACCTACCTGCCTACTTGCATACCGACGTATCTAACTAGCAACAAGCAGCACTGCCGTTCTCGGCTGGTCAAGAGATTCCCGATATTTTATGGAATCCAGAGGTGCATTAGTGTTTCCACAAGAGCTGGTCACTTGCCCGTATTCCGAACAAGATTAATCCAATCCTCACATTCCCATTCAAATTATTTAAAACCATTTTAATATGATATTCACATCTACGCTTAGGTCTAGTGGTATCTTTTCTCTTTTTCAGGTTTTCCCACAAAACCCTCATTGCGTTTCTATTCCCCATAGGCTTAGATGACAAGATCAAATTGCAATGAATCTTCCATAAACATAGTGGAAAGTTGTGGTGCAGGCTGCATTAATGTGGCTCAAACGTAGGGTAGGGTAGCGTGCAAGAGGCTTCTAGTGTGTAGGAAACCACATGTTTCTGTATCCAACTACTCTTTGAAAGAAAATGAAAGTACGGAAATATGCAAGACGTCTCTGGGCACGCAATGGAGGCACCTCTGTACTGGAGGGAAATAAGTGTTAATTTTACTCCCCGCCAGCTTTTTTCCACAGGAAAAGGGGCCCTTTACCCTTTCAACAGGGGTCTGGGATGACCTCATAACTGGTTTGGGCGGTTTAGACAAGATAAAGTTTTTTGTCACCATCGGGAATCGAAAGAATTACCAGCCTTTCGTGCCGTAGCCTGGTCACTATAGCGACTGAGAAACCCCGACATGTCTCTACTGAATCAGACACGATTTTCCTGAATTCTAGTAAAAAGCTGCAATGTGGATCTGTTCATATATGGGTTATTTAAAACGCTGAATTTTATCATGATGGAACGACAAGGAACAGAAAGAAACGAGAAGAAAAGAGGACATGACTTAGTTTGAGGATATACACCGTCATTTGCTGAAGAGGCGAAAAATATCATAAAAACTTTCAGTCAGAAAAACCGCCATCCGGGACGAGATTCTAAGATAAGACCTTCTGACTGCAAAGCCTGGGTTTTGCTCGACTGAAAGCGATGTTTGTACTTAGCTCATTTACAGTACAAGTAGTGTTTGTGCAGAATTTCTCTGAAAAACTGCTTACAAATCTGGTGACATAAGAACCCGAATAAATAACTCAATGGGGAAAACTTCTTGTTTGAGAAGCTAGCATTGGCGCAGTTACACAAAGATTTCGACACTTTTATAGAATGTTCTTTACTGTGTTAACAACAGTCCGCCCCTGGTCTCTATTCTGGGCCAAAACCCCTCCACAGTCTCCTGTCCTTCTCCAACAGGATACATTTCAACATTATTCTACTATTCAAGGATAATTTTTGCAAGTGGTTTCTATCTTTGAGTTATCCAACCAAAATTTCACAAGCTGTCCCATTGGTTCGATTACCTCAATAATACAGTGAAAGCTGTCTTAAACAGAATCTGGAGAGAACTCCATGCTCTATTTAGCGTAGAACTTTCATGGTCCCAAGGATCTTTAATCTAACTTCAAGTATCAGTATTGAATGGTACCTGCCTCCAATGCAAAAAGTACTTAGACTCATGTTCTTCTATTATAGGCAGGTTTCACTGTATTTCGAAAGGAAGGGTCTCTAATGCTTACAGAAAAACCTGATCATATTTTTGGCATCCCCTTGTTATTTCCTACATCTAACGCAAAAACAGTATTCTTAGCATCCTGTCTGAAAACACCCTGAAGCTATGTTATTTACTTAATACGATGAAGCCGGTGCCAGCCACAGCATTCATTGATGCTCCAACTCTTTTTTATCTTCGGTTAAGTAGAAGCTTCCAGCGTCAAGACGTTACAGGCTCTCCAAAACCAGCTCCTGGAGCGTCCCCTACACCTCACCACACCCAATGACTGCCCCTCCTCCGCCACACCCTCCAGACATGGTACCCTCTGGTCCCTAAGCTACATCCCAAACAAAGTACACGCAGGAATACATAAGGCCGTATGGAACATCACTAAGGTAAGTAAAATTCAGTGCTTTCAGCATCTTCACAGTCGTAATATTTACTGAAATTCTGGCCCAATAATCATCCCATCTTATGCGAATATATTTTTAGCTCTGAAATTTACGATGTAGTTGGTATAATTAAAGCCATGACGCCTGTCGTCTCGAAGATTTTTGAATAACTAGGAATAAAGAAGTGTTAAGGAACATAAGCGTACATTTGTCAACTAACTGAAATACCCCCAAATTCTAGCCTAACTTATCTAGTGTAAAACAGTTTCAAATAATATGGAAAATAAAATGCGTACGTGTGATTAATCGTATCATTACACGTTGAACGGGGAACTTTTTCGTGTTTAATGTACATAATTCTTATTTTATTCTAATTAAATTTCTCATATGACCAACATATGGCACCGAATAAGCTGTAAATACAAACTACTTTCTTTGCAAATTTTGTGCTTAAAGTTCCTATAGAAGCAAGTAGTGGATTTAATTTTTTCTCTGCGATTTTGCTTCTAACTCTGATCACTGCAAGATAAGCTAAGGATAAAACATAACACAATAATTGATATAAAGGGCTGAGTACGTCTGCAGTTCTACGTATGCATCGTTACTCTGTTAATAATTGCAGTAATATGTGTTTTTTAAATAATGCTTTTATATAAAATAGGTACAGTCTAATATGGAGCACAAACCTTCGACTTACTTGAGCGTCATTGTTTGCGTGTGCGTACTAAAATTAATTGTGTAACCAGTAAAATGAATTCTGTAATTTTTAGCACTCATCCATCAAGATAAAAAATGTACAAAAAGTGTGATAATGTTGATATTTTCGTTAAAATTTATTTAAATATACCAACATTCGTGAGAATTTAAAAAAAGTTTTGAATTTGAAAGTAACTAGAGTTTCTTCTCCCTGCACAGAATTTGTTCTTCCCATTATTCACGGCAATAAGTATTTAGCTGGTAACATCTGACTAACTCTGAAGATCGACACAAAAACGAACGTAGGTTTTTTTTATAACATGTGTTTTATTGATGCCCAGAATTATGGCTGTACAAATTTTAGAAAGACACCTATTTTCAAACTTAAGGAAATCGTTAAATATTTTGTGTTTGTTACATGCGGGTCGACATAAAAAAAGACAATGGAAAATTAATAATGGTGCTTTTGAAACGCTGCAAGTTTCACACTCTTCAGGTTCCTGCTTGCACATTAAATAAATGTCACATATAATGTAATAGTTATATTCGTAGGTGTTACAAATATTCTTATAAATGAAGTAATAAAACACAAAGCCCTCTTAATTTTTCGAATTATAAAAATGTCTTAGTGGAAATTAGCGGATTTCAGATATTGCAATGTGTTGCTTGGCGAAACTGCTTCCTTCGATACATAATTAATGCTTTGAAAATTTTCTGACCCTTGTTGCTTGGCTCTCGAACACAGGTAGGAAAATCCAAGGCTTTGCTTAATCGCACCTGACCATCACTTTCTTACTCCTGATTATTTCCAGAATCTTACGCTTAAAATTAACTGTATTTTACAGCACTTTCTACCTAAGGATCAAAATCATTAAAAGAAGCTTCCATAGTTTTTATTCAAATTATTTTTATATATGAAAATTAATATTCTAGAAATTCCTAAAACAACTTTCATTGTAAAATATTCTAAACGCAAAAAAACAGGAATTATATTATTATTATGGGTTTGTGTTTCTTTTTTTTGTGAATAGCCAAAATAATTTTGAATATCAGAGACACAAGACCGCCATTCTTACCCACAGACAAATTCGGTAGCGATATTTCTCATTTTTGATCACTCAGTTTTCTGTACGACAATGCGATACACACATTACTGCGTAGGTAATTTTAATTAGGCTTTTGTGGAACACAGTGCATTGTTCTGTAAATAATAGTGTAATATTCTAAGACGTGGAATTTGTTGTGGTGGAACACTGGCTACATTTTTAACTACGTTATATAAATTAAGTTACTATATATTACGTCTCTAACGTCAATGTCAACATTTAAATAAATATTCTTAGAGGAGAAATTTTATTGAAGATTTATCAGTAGTTTGTACAAAAGTTATCTGCAAAGTTACCAGAATGTTTAAGTTGGTTAGGAACTTGTTTCGGAAGATAATTAGATATAATGATAAGCGTGTATTATACATGTATCTGCGCGTCTCTCTATTTCATATTTAAAGCAACAGACGTCTTTTCATTGTCATTGAGGGAGGCTAATTGCCTAGGGTCAGCAAAAACAACATGGCGGAAAGTGAACTTTTGAGGCGGGAACGACACTAGTACCACTTCGAAGACTATTCCAGTTTTTTTAGCCTACAAGTTTTTCAGGGTATATAATAAATATACGCTGGCCGTGTGAGATTTATTTACTTTTTGGCTTGATGGCGATAATTACTGTACAGGCCTACCGTACCATTAAATTACTTACGTACAACTTGGTATGCAAAGATAATAGCTAAACACACCATCCGCATTCCGTATGAAATAATTACAAATATGGCGACGTTGCGAAAATTGTAGGTTATAAT
Source organism: Coptotermes formosanus (assembly GCA_013340265.1). NCBI lineage: Eukaryota > Metazoa > Arthropoda > Insecta > Blattodea > Rhinotermitidae > Coptotermes > Coptotermes formosanus. The sequence goes on along the minus strand of BLKM01009427.1, from coordinate 473,074 downwards.
ATGCATACTTAACGTATGTATACGGACTGAAAATTTGCATTCTTCCGGGAATTGATGCAGTGTTATTTTGTAGAAATGTACCACCGTTTCAGAGGAACCTGCTACCTCCATCATCAGCATATGCGATACACCCTGATGAAGGAGCAAGGCAGTTTCTCTGGAAAGTCGTCACACTTCCATCAGAATATATCGCATCATAATCCAGAAAACAGCAATCTTTGAAAGCGACGGAATGAGAACCTCAAATCTCGCCAACTAAAAATTTGTACTTATGTCAAGTCTGTTCTTAATAATAGGATAATAATAATAATAATAATAATAATAATAATAGTTTTTATTATAACTGCAGCACTATAAATCGGTCTAACCAGAAATAGGCTTTATATATCCTCTTCGGAACCCTAAAATCACTACCACTTCTTTGTTGATTTTATACTGCATATAAAAACTGCAAAATTTCATGCGCTTAAAAATGTTGGGCTAAGTACTTTATAATGGAAAAATTTTAAAAATCTGAACAGGCATGAAAATCTGGTCAAAGTAAGCCTAAAAATACTATGTTTTTTTCAGTTTAAATATTTAAGTACACAATGAAAATTCAGTACATAATATTAAAGGCACGCTTTTTGAGGATTGGAATTTTGTGATTGACTTAAGCACTCTCTGTCAGGCTGATACCGAAATCTCAGCAGGACTCCGTATTTTCAGTCTTCATTGCCTACAGCAACAATTAACCTTCATGACACCTGCACTGAAGGGTAGAAATATGAATTTATACTTGCACTATCATGTGACATACAATTTTGAATGATAAGCTACAGACTTGTATAAAGTGGCTACAAAGTTTTAATTATTTCCTTATCACTTATTCAAAGACAATGTTACCAGCTCAGTCTCTTGTATAATCTAGAAGGTAAATGATGAACCAATAATGAATTGCAGAGTTTTTGAAGGAAAAATTCGACGCCCAATTTGGAGTATTGTCCCCGATTTGGACAGGCTGAGAAAGCAAATATAACTCCATAGCGCAGAATCCTACTTCTGGAGCTAATATTTTCCCAGGTGGTCACGAATTTTCTCGCATTTTTAGAACCAGAAAGTTTATCACGGCATTTAAACGGAGAGCCGTTTGTCCCTGTCGTGAGTCAGATCAGGCAGTTCCAGGCCCCCATCCTGTTTCTTGAAGATCCATTTTAATACCCCAATCCCATCTACGCCTAAATTTCAAGATACCTTTTTCCATCAAATTTCCCCACCAAAATCCTGTATGCAGCTTTTCTTTCCCCCATACATGCTACATGCTCCCCTTCAACCTCAGTCTTTTTTTATTTGATCACTCAATAAGTATTTGGTGAGGAGAGCAGGTCATGAAGCTCCACAAGGTATATACCCCCCACAAAATAATTTTCGAGTGATAAAATCAAGAAGAATTTCTAAAACCTTAACCAGAAGACTCCTGTTTCCGCAGCAAGAATCATGAATAAGAATCAGAAGTGCTATCAACTTGAACACGACGTTTCTTTCACGCAGATTTAATAACTTTGGAGATTTAGTGAAGAAGGTACAGAGATCATGATTATCGTATTAGGAATTTGTAGGGAAGCATTTTGAAAATCCAGAAAGTTGAACCAATATCATATTTTATAATGAAGGAACATAATATGCAGAAGAATGTTAACATATTTAAGTCGAAAGAATTGTTCCAAAGAAAAAAGTACAGATGTAATCCTATCTCAACAGATACGGAGACAAATACATTAATTCAAACAAATTATCGCACAAGCCGCTTGATTGCTTACAGATGCAGAACATCCTAAAATGTGGTTAATACATGTGAACTCTCTCATTTATAAGGTACATAGGCTAAGGTCCTGTCCATACAGTGTATCAGGCAGTCTGAAAGTTAGACCGCACTCTGTCTGGCCTCCCCCTGATTTCGAATAACATTTTCGACCTACATAAGTTTATACACACACACACACACACACACACACACACACACACACACAAGTGCTCTCATGGTTTTATGAAGCCAGCCCAGCCTTCTCCGTCAGAAAAACGTTATTGGTGCTAGTTTTCTCAAAGTTGTGTTTCCAAGTTTCTGTTTCGAGTTACATTTTATGACTTATGGTTGCCAGTTTTCCAAGTGCTTTGAGTGACAAATTTCCGGCTCTTACGATATGTTTCTGTTGCTGACTCGTTGGTGATAATTTTGTCAATGTTTTGCGTAATAGTTAGACGTTACGATTTTGTAAGTATAAATTCTGTGACTGTTACGCGTGCCTGTTTCTGACTTACAGTTGCCAGTCTTTCAAATATTTCCGTTCCCACTTTTCTGTCTTTGTGCCTATTTTCTGACTAACAGATTCTAGTTTTCTGATAAATATGGGCACAAATTTCTGTCATGAATGCCAATTTTCTGTTACGGGTGATAATTTTTTCTGATGGGTGATATATTTCTATCAGAATCATAAATCCTTCAAAAGTGTATTTTACTCTTCTCAATAGTATATTCACAATATTATTACTTATATTACACAATATTAACATCTTAAGTTTTTCTCTTCCTTTGTTCCACTTGATGCAAGTCCCAAGTATATTTAGGGAACAAAACGATCAAAATATGAAATTAATTTTAAAAACCATGTTAGTATTAAAGTGTTAGTTCTAGCAAGATACGTAATTGGTGGCACAGAGTTTATCATTTAACTAAACGTGACGAACTTGTTACTACTTCTGGTTGCTTGGATGCGAGCTACATATAATGTGAAATAATATAAAATCCGTACAATAATTTTTAAATTTTATTTACTATATCACACATTGATAGTATAATTAATTGCTTTATACGCACCACTTATAATTTACCAATAAAGACGGCATATTTTAACACATTATATTTCCTTTGAGCAATGATACTCCCTGAGGATGGTTATTTTCAATAGCCGAAAAAACTAGGAGTAACATTGCTGTATAATTTAACGGTTTCAATTTGTTGTTAATAAATAAATAATGGAATATATATATATGTATATATGTTGCATGTCTGTGGCACGTAAATGTGTAATATCAGTTTTCTAATAATTAATTAAATTCTACCTTCACTTAATTAAACACGCTCTCATGCAGGCTTATAAGGAGACTGCAAGTGTATCTTCATACATCCTTAACATGAACCATGGTCTGAAGCCAGTTTTCACCTTAACGTCCCGGACTCATTAACCGTGCGGGAAAGTCGTCATTTCTGTCTAGCTAGAAGACTGGGTGGACTCAGAGTCTGTCTGAATTCCCTGCTGAAACAGATACATCTGTCCCAGTCGGCAATCGAACTATTATTCTCAGATCGTTAGGCTGGTAACTTATTCACTAATCTAACAGAGCTGAAGTGACTTAAAATAAATGCACTGACAAAGTCAAAAGCATTTCTAGGTTACAATCCAGCTTTGCTAATCCACTTCGCCTTCGGACAGCAACATGAGGTCTCTCTCGCTTTCCACCACCGCTTCCTTATCAAATCTGGCGTCCCCTAGCCTCCTGTCCAATGGACATTGATGGCTTTCCTTCTGCTTATAAAGCGGCCGTGGTCTGAATCTGAACGTTTGCTTCCACGTAGAGGCAGTGTTAATAGTTCGTGGGGAGATATATTCACCATGTCACACATCGTCAAGCTGTGGCAATTGTTTAAACATAGGGGAAAATTTACCTTTACCTACATTTTAAAATATCTCGAGAAAATAAGCAAGTGTTCGTAAAATATAGCGCCATTTTATGAACATATTATTGTCCAGGTTGCATAATATTTATAAAAACTGTATTTTATAAGCTTTTTATTTAAAGATTTTTCACGAGGATATCGTGCATTGTATTTGGAATAATTTATGAAATTTTAAAGCAGATCTCCGAAATATAATAAAATGTAATTCATTATGTCTGCAAAAAAATTAAGAAACATTTAACGTCCGTATTTTCAAAAATCTTTTCCGATTACATGTTCCAAAAGCGAGATATTTAAAACCTCGATGAACAAAGTACTACTTTATAGTAGAAATTTTCAGCTTTTCTATTATCTATGATTCTGTTATTCAGTTACACGTAATATATGTTATAAAGTTGACTTGGCGTAAATAATGCGTTTCCTGTAAAATTTTGAATGCTGTTGTGTAAACTAATACACACTATACATTTAAGTACGCTTCTCTTACGCCTATTAACGTAGGATCTTACTTCTGGTCTATGCTCTTCTAGAAATTTGCGGAATGTAGACTGGCAGTTAGTTACCGACGTTTCGGGACAAACTATCGGTACCAATTTTAACCGTCAAGCAGTCCAAGTTGACATACCTGAAGGCATCCTAAACTACCCTATAAATTAGTACAGCATCTTTCAATGAACGAAAACAGTTTCATATACAATATAATCAAAATTATTATAATTTACCTCAATTTACATATATTAAGCAACACTAGGTAAGCAACCCGGAGTAATATGACCATTTGGAAGACCTTGGAGTAGATATTAAATTTATACTAAGCTTAATGTCAAAGTAATAGGATATGAGTTTGTGACCTGGCATCACATCACTCAGGACTGAGACCAGTTCTAGACCCATATAAACACGTAAAAGACGCTGTGGGTTTTATTATCATGAAGCGAATTTCGTAATTAGCTAAAAAAAACCTCAAGCCCCTCAAAAGACACACTTTTTATGTCGTTGGTTGGTATCCTTCAATCTCAATCGAAACCCACGCCTGTACTCATTTAGATACCTCATGAAAGTACATGTGGATGTTAACATTATGTGCCTACAAGATAAGACATTTTTTCTGTTAATCCTTTGAAGAGTAAAATGAATATGCATTACATAGATGCGGGTGTCAGAAAGTATCCGAAATGTATTTTTTAAAATAACATAATGTCATTTGAGTCTGCACAGTAGCAACAATTTTTCACCTATCTTCACTGGGCCACAAGTTTCTATATGCACAATGAGCAGTATAACCAACACAACAAGGTTTAAAAACGTCTTCCCGATATTTTCAGACACGTCCACGTATACAGATTCAGTTCGTACTTCATAGAAAACACAGTATGCTTCCATTAGAAGGAATATCCTTTAACTGTTACATAGGAAAAATCGTAGTTTTTTTTGTAATACTCTTACAAAATACATGAATAAAATGCGTCGACAAGATACAGAAATTTTAGTGCGACACTTGATATTATATAGGCCTATAGTAACTACTAGGCTTCAAAGGGCTACAAACTATAATTCTTAAATCAGTAGAGATAATGTGTTCATATATACCCAACAACGTTATTTAAACACGTCTTAAAATGGTGCAGTTAATTTACCATTTTGCTGCTAGGATTGGTATTACGCGGTGCTATACGTGTTCCCTTCAGTCGATTAATTATACACTATTAATGTCAACTAATCGCACAAATGTTTATCAGTAACTAGTTCTTATTTCGTAATACTTCTCCTACATGTTTCGGCTCATGACGGTTATGTAAGGGAGAGCTTAGTTGCAAAGAAATACGTTTTATGTAAATGTTGCCAAAGATGTGCATAAACTTATTACAGCGCCAAGTAATAAAAATATCGGCAACATGTATAAAATGTAAAATTGTTATAAATGTTTTATATATGTCTACAAATTTATGCGAAAGATGTAAAGAACATGTATCAATTTTGATGTCTTCCTTCGAAAATAATTATTCCTGTAAAATAGCAGATTAATAATTAAGAACACTAAATGCAAATGAAAGTGCTAAAAGCAGAAGCTAATTTTCAGTGGTATGACTGTATATTCTGAACACGCACATTGTGAGTTATGTGTTGTTCTTTACTCTACACTGAGCCAAATCGACACATAACACACGGTATGTATATTCAGGTTACACATCCATACTACGGAAACTTGGAATTTCGTCTGTGTCAGTTTAATTTGTTTTTAGTTCTTTGATTCTTATTCAGCTACATCAGAAGAAAGACGTCTACGTTGATATATGTATGTTTGCAACTCTCGCATGTATTTGTAAATATGGGTAAAATATCTACGATAATTTTATGTTTTATGCACTTTATCAGTGTTTTATAATTGGCACTGTAAATTAATTTATGCACATCTTTAAAACATTTATATAAAAATGTACTTCTTTGCAAATAAGATCTGTCTGAACATGGCCGCCACTGGCCGAAACATGCAGGAGAAGTATTACGAAATAGAAAATAATTATTCTTTAATATTTGCGAAATTAATTGTTATTAATATTGTATATGTGTAAGCATATTGCGTGACATACTGCCTCCTTTTCACAGGCAGACTTTTACATTCTAAGTGCCTGTAGAATTATAGTTGCATAAAAATTTCTTATTGTGTTTCAACGTAGATCTTATTTCGAAAGGGTAACTCAAGATTTCCTCAGCCAGAAACACATAGAAATAAATAAAAATGTGAGTCTCAAACAAATCTCAAATCTCTCATCAAGATTCAGACTGCCAGTCACCTAATTATGGCAAGACATAAGTAGAAAATATTTGAAGATTCGTGTCACCTTACGTCACAATATCCGCAATATTTAATATTTTAGATAAAGTTAATGGATGTAGTAGACAGTAAACGCCTTCATGCTTTCACGGTGGATATTGATAAAATGATAGAACTCATGTTTGGCGCCACGTGGAATCGTGGGATGACACCGACTTTTCGGTGGAATGCCATAAGTGCACTCCGATGATGATGAAGACAGCATGTTCCTCCGAAATTACTCTATCAGCCTACGATCCTACATGGAGTTATACCCCATAATTCCGTCACCTAAATACGGTAATTCTTAGCTTTATTTAGTTACCGTTCATACATTTAAAATTTAAGGATATCAAGAGGACAGATAATTCTACATCTTTATACAAACAAACTGCAGCCGATAATGTCCAATAATAGGAAAGAATGAAAGACCGATGAAATTGGAGGGAGCAGGGATAAAATAATAGCTGCAATTTTCGAGGTAATTCCCCGGATGAAGAAATCAAGGAAAACATCAGAACAGACAGTGACGTGGTCCAGTTTATCTTCAGAACATAAACCAGAAAATTACAGTCTAAACGAGAGTGCTTGATTTCAGAGTGAAGAAGGTGTTTCAATAAACATGTAAAGAATTACTCTTTCATAGCCCTTACAGAACTAAGTTTGTACGTAAGTCAGCAACATTTTCTGTAACCTTAATTGTGCGTCGTGTAACATTCTGAGTTCCTCACCGCTATCACAGCTGAGTGTAAGTTCTTCTGACGTGAAACAGTGTAGTCAAGTGGATAAATATTTCACCCAGGTTTGGAAAAGTCTTTTGTTAATATGTACAGTAAAATTTGGAGAAAGCAGTTTTGTTCAGAGCAGTGATACATTTCTGCCACACTAAATGGTGCCCTATAACAGAATACCATATACTGAAGAGCATATTAATTTTTGGGAAATGTTAAAGTAAGAAATATACTGAACATTCAATCGAAGAAAAGGATATGAAATTAATAAACAAAAACACTGTAACTTTCAATGGATTGGTAAATTCTTACAGAACAGTTTTATGTCAAATTCCTTCACTTCTGTATTAAAAATTAACAAGGGTTAATATTGAATACGTAAAGAAATATTATTAAAGGAAAATTCTAACGACTAAGGTGATACATTTCTTTCTTGAACCTTCATTCTCACACGTGGAACTTACACATGCACACAAGTAGCACATGTTACGATATACAAAATTTATGTTAAAAATTTTATTTAACTGAAGGTGCATTAAGATGCAATGTCTTTATTTCTGTAATAGAAAAAGAGTAACTTAGTGCCTCGAGACCTCTTAATTCGATTTCATCGTTTCAGACTGGTATATATTGTGCAATTAAAATTAAAAGATATAAAAGAATTTCTTGTTACAAAATAAAAATTCAGAAAGGAGAGACAAAGAAGAAAAGTTTAATAATACGAAAAATCACGCAATTTATGTTAGTCCTTACGCGGCCTAAATGACAAATAATAATTTTTCACCCTTATTTACTTACCATAATCATCATCATCGTCGTCTTCGTCGTCATCACCATCATAATCATCAGCAGCAGCAGCAGCACCACCGTCATCATCGTACACAAGGGTCAGTCTTATTAGAGATTTCGGCTCCAAATTTCTTCTACATCATTTCGATGAGTCAGTTACTTTAAGCGCTTTATCAAAGCTGTTTTTGCCTACTCTTTTCGCGTGACGCAGGCAGTTACCTGGATATTCAGCTGTTCCTCTTCTGATATTGAATATACAGTCCTACTGCTAGGACTAGGATTGTACGTCGCGTTTTGTAGACAGGTACTACAATTTAAAAAAAAATATTTGCTTCACATTCAGCGTACAACCCTTTAACTCTAATATACACGCAGAATACTCCTCCGAAACGTCGGTAGTTGCCTAACAATCTACGTTGCATAACGTCACTGTAAATCCGTATAGTTCATGTCACTTAAATCTCCATCTTGTCTCATTGCCTGCTCTCTCCTTGTACCTCTTACATCAGTCTTAAGAGGTAGAGTGCCGTAATCCGCGTGTCACTGTAGGTACAGCCACGTTATATAAAATCATATAAGACGGAGTCCTTTAACTTCCGCATCGGATATTAATTGACGATGATGATGATGATGATAAGGCCAGATTTCAGGCTGTCATCGCGGCGTTACTAAAAGTTTACGTCTTCTGAGAGTTCACGCCGTGTCTAATGGTAGATACTGACGTTTTCAAACTTCATGATGATAAACTTGAAATCAGTAAAGCAGCTAGGATTTACTGTCTGACAGTTGAGACGGAGCAGCGCTGTTAGTATTATGCAGCCCAACACACGGGTAAAGTTCTTAGGCGGCCTGTACTTTACCAAGCCTTGAAATTTTACACACAGGTCTATGTAAACAAGAGTATTCCTTCTGAAGGAAGCGACCAGTCACAGCCAACGTCTCTCCATTTGATTTTTTTTTTATTTTAGAGCTACCACGCGTCGGCTTTCATGAAGCCATTTCAGGCTCTATGTTTTACAAGAAGAGAATTCTGTCCTTTTAAAACGTACAGCCTGAAGATGGTTTCATGAAAGCCGAAACCAGGTAGCTCTAAAATAAAAGATCAAATCGAGAGATGTTGGCTGTAACTGATCGCTTCCTTGAGAAAGAATCCTGTATCTGAACGCCAACGGGGATGATGAATATTAAGTTTAAACAACAGTAATAGAAGCAACTAAGGACTTCATACTTTGCTACTAAAGTAGTGGTGTTGCGGTTTCTACTATGTTCTGTATATACGAAGCCCGGTTTCTAACCCCGGAAAGGCGAACTTGTATTCTTATCCAGTTTCTTTTATGATTTTCTTCATTCATCATTCCAAACAGTAGTCAATACTTGTACAGTAGCACGTCTATTTGGACACGTATAACATATGCAGTTAATTATACATCACTAAATAAAAAAAAATAAGCATACGCCACCTGATAATATTTTACTTTTCGTAATAGCTTTTACACTAGAATACGCACTTCCGTACTAAAAGAATACACGAACATTCGTTTATCATAAAAGTGTAGGATATCATATACTTTCTTTTGCTTAACCTTTTAAAGCCTAGCGGTAACTTTACATAAGACCAGGTTTAACACTAAAAAATTCTACGTGGTGCCCACATTGCGTTTATGTGTTTTGTACGGATCTCAGAACAAACAGCAACTTTTGCCTTATAAAACATTAAGAGACTGGTTTTTATAACCGAAGTGGAAAGTGTTTACAGCGCGGTACGCACTGAATCCTTATATAAAACAGATACGCTTCGTCCTTAAAGGGTTAATATGATTCTGCAATTCAGATTGTCCACAGGAGCGATCTGAAGCAAAAGAACTGTTAAGGTTTAGATCTATTACGTAAGTTTAAAAAAATATCTTAAAGGGTCTGGCTTTCTGCTATAAGATATCCTTATGCAATAACATAGATTGGCACGTAAATTTTAACAGGTTTTATTCATCAGATCGCCGACGATATTTGAGAATAGGGCGATAAGGAAGGCGTTTGGGATCAAGTGGAATAAACTAGTATGGGTAGGAGGTTGGAGAATATTGCATAATGAGGAGCCTTATAAGTGGTAACTACTAGCACTTTCTATTAGGGTGACGAATGAAAGGAAGATGAGGTGGGCTAGGCATATGTCTTACGAGGAAAACTGAAAATCACTTTGGCAACCTAGTCACAGATGGAAGAAAACGACTGAAGCGGACCTAAAAGAAATACAAAAGGATGTCGTAGTCTGGATTAATCTGGTTGTTGAAAGTGTAAAGGAGGGGGGATCTTGGTAGCACTGTAACTAATCTTGCTCTATTGTAACATGGCGGGGGGGGGGGGACTCCTTGCCTAGCTGAAAAACAATTACCTTCTTAAGAAGAGCTCTACTCATTGTAGTTAATTGGTCGTTGTGTTGAAATTCCCCTCAGGATCACGTGACATGTCGAAATATCACTTGCCTAAGATAATATGCAATATGTTGCACTTTGACATTAAATACCGGCATACTGTGCACATTGCTGTTATAGAACTCTTCTTCAATTTAAACTGCAAGACGAAAGTATAATAAACTTTTAAAATTTAATACATTTATATTTATTGAATTCACCTTATTTATTACATAAGCGAAGCGTCACGTAGCAAAAATAATTAATTTTAATCAATCATAATCCTACACAACTTACGGAAATTCTCGTGAAGTTACAAGTCACTAGAGAGAACTAACTTCTGAAACATAGCAGAACACATTCGTGAGTGTAGCTGCTACGCGGGAAGGTAGGTTGTAATACAATATTGCATCTCAGTCAGCCAATGGTTGACGCCATGAAGACTGGCAACACAATACCTCATTTAAACGTTCAGGCTGGATACGGTATTACCGTTACTTGGTTATCCCCACATCGGAAGTTTAGTTTCTGCTTTCATGAACAAGAACACAGCTTGTTGACATACATACGTCCTTCTTTTGGGATTTAATTCTTAGTTTTAGATTTTTTGGTATCGTAGATTCGAAGCCACGTCTTTAGAATCGCAGCTTTCATGAGAAATTAGTCAACATGTCGTTTTCTATATTTGCCCCTTTATTGTTTTCCAGTTGCAGTATTTGCAGAAAACTGGACATATTTTATAACAACATCACAAAATGCAACTTGCACAGATGTAAATAACAGGTTAAAGAAACTTCTATGAGACTTCGATGAAGGCATAAGAGTGAAATATTGGAATATGATTCTTACTTCCTTTGTGTCTTGAAACTGTTTTTACTCATCCAAATGGATATGCAGCAAACGAACTTCTGTAAAATAAATTTACACATTTTTAAAACAAAGCTAGTTCACGTGTAGCAACAGTCCTTATGTTTCGCGTACCTGAATGCCGCACTGACTGCTAGCAGTAAATGGCACCCATAAGGTCCTGCGACAGACTAATTCAGATTTCTTTTTTTTCCTCGGTCCGAAGAAACTTATTAGTTGGCAGCCCCATCCAAGGTTTTACTGCATGCTTCCCGTGCAATCCTTCCAACATTAACACCAAATCACTCGGGCCCCCCGCAAGACGAAAAAAATTCTCACACAGCCCCCCGAAACTCATTATTAATATCCTCCCATAATAACAATCAGAACAAAATTCAGCCCAAACACAGTGGCTAATTAATTCATTGTCTCCCACTTCTCATCTCCTTGTCTTCTTACAATTTCCAAAGTTTTGCCTTTGCTCCAACCTACCTGCAGGAGCAGGATGATCGGGTACTGCCCGGGAAAATTCAGAGTCAAAAGATTTTTCTGTTTCCCTTTATTGAATATCTATTTCCCCCCCCCCTCCCCACACTAAAATTTGTTTGTTCTCCTGTTTTTGTCTTGAATCTTCAGAACTAGATACTTCAATTGTGTTGTTGACTGTTGGACAATTTTAGTGACCCTGCACTTCTGGACATTCCGCTTTGGCCCTGCATAGGTGTGAAATCGCCAGTATTTTTAAAGCATTAAATATAGCTCAGACGGTATGGTGACTAGGCTCAGGACTGGACAGCCCAGGAATCGTGGTTCCATTACCGCCAAGAGCAAGATGTTTTCGTCTTCCCCTAATCGTCCGTACCGGCTGCAGTAAATCTCAACCCTTAGAAAGTGGTTACCGCTGAAACTTTCCCGCTGGAGATAAGTGGCCGGAGACCTAGGCGTTGATGGGACAATAGTATTTGTAATGCAGTGAAGAAACAATGTGGAAGGCGTAGAACTAACCTTCTTATTCCGGAGAGCGACAAGTGGCGGGATGTTGTGAAAATGGCACTAAAATTTGCGGCTACATAAATAGCGAGTAAATTGTTAACTGCTTGCCAGATATTAGGTTTACAGGGGAACTCATTCAGTCAGTCAGTCAGTCAGTAAGCGAGATGAAGGTAGGATGTTTCATAATTAAGAATTCCAGTGTTTCTTTCATGAATGCTGATCCAACTTCTCACGCCCGTAGACTGAATTGCGAGAAACATTATTAGATATCGTGGGGCTTCTGCTTCCCATTCTGGCGAGGTGCTGGTTCTAATCTAGACCATAGTACTGTCTTTCTGGTTGCTGGTTGCTTCCTCAGGCCCTCTAGGCAAATAGGTCACGATTCTTTCCTCTTACATCCTTTCATATTGAGTCTATTATTCACAAATCTTATTGCCATACCGACTTTCACATTCTGAGATACTAAGAGAGTTGTTAGATAAATCATAAATATATGAATTCTAATCGAGACTCAATTAATCAAATCAGAATCCCTAGTGGAAGGAATTTCCACCCATAAAGGTATGGGTGATTTTTTATTACTTCTAAGCAAATTGAGCGATCATCAAAAAGCCAATAGTTTTCCAGGTAGCTCCTTAATCCTTCTCTTCTTTTGTAGCAATCCAAGCTTAATTACAGTAGGACAAGACTCGGCCACATACCCCTACTTAAAACCACATAAATCTATTCCATAATGTAACAACTTATTTCATTAAGGTGTGTACTAACGTAATTATATCATTTAAGACATTCGATAAAACAAAATGTTTTCCTCAGGTTTTCCACCAAAACCTACGCACAAATTTCTCAAAATTTCCTGTGTGCTCTACACACAGCCCATCTCTTTATCCTTCAATTCATGTTGGCAAAAATATGTGAAGAAGAGAAACAGTTATGGAGCTCTTCAACATGAAATTTACTTCAATCTGCCGTTACTAGCTTCTCCTTATATCTATATGAAATTTCCTCAGCAACTTTCTCAGACACTGTTGATGTGTGTCCCTACCTTAGTTGGTGGACTAAACTTTCGTAAAAAATGGCTCTTAAGAAAACACAGTGTGAGTGTGCGAAGTGGAATAAGGCAGCTAAGTTTATAATCTTATCAAGAAGAACTCTACTATGTAGACTCTGTTGGGATGTTTACAGATCCTTGGGTGTTGTAATGGTGTCATATTGAATTGTTTTTCGTAATAATGGTTTTCATTCTCTATACATTACCTAGGACCCTAGAAGCACATTATAAAATTCTGTACCCGAAAATAATTAGTGAAATTTATCACAGAATTATAGTAATTCGGTGATATTTGTGTATTTTCTAAAATGCACGATAAAATTATCATTTATGAAGATTCCCTATGGTCTCAGCCACGAATAAACACAAACACTACACGTACTGACAGAAAATCTACTGGTAATGTCCGTCGCTATGTTATGTGTGGAACGAAGAACACACATTTCAAGTTTCGGAGGAACACGGTCTTATATTACCAAAATATTTACAGCATATTCCGAACTTTAACAGTGTGCCACTTAAACATCACACACAGAATTTAGCTAACAATTTAAATTAATTCCAATTTAGTAATATAAAAATAACAGGTGCAGAATTATTCTGATAATGCGTAGACACTTTTCACAATTATACAAGTATAATAAACTAACATAAAGCACAGAAACGTGCAATGACCTTGAAGGAGCTAAGTATGTCAGTCATTACAACTTCGCGTTAGACGGTCAGGCAGTTGCTTTTCGATTCAAGGGAGGCAAGTCTTCTTTCTTTTCTTCACAGCCGCTGAGCCCTGGGACCCCACCTAGCGTCCTATCCAGTAGGCACCGGGAGTGCTTCCCCACGCAAAGGTAGTCATGGCCTGAACTGACAACTTAAGCCTACGTACATTTAGTGTGAAATTCAAGTATGTATGGAGCTATACCTATGCAGTCACACATGTGTTATTTATGTGATGCTTAAGCGCAATGCTCTTTGATCTTGGTTATGACACTAACGCACATTAACCTTCTAAGGCTCAATGGTTACAAAATTTACCATTATTTTTTATACTAAATAATTCTACACTCTTCATAGAGAGGGAGTTTCTGTATTTTGTATGAATGTCACATGAAATATCGATTATTTTTGTGTAGATCATTAAGTGATTTGTTCTTATAGCCGAGAGGGGGTGCTTTAACTGCGCGGTACCATCTGAATCTTATGTAACTGAGAACAACTTTGGTCTTCACAGGGTTTTGCATATGGAATTTCCTCAGTGACTGTGAGAATAAATTACTTGGTCATTGTGTGAACGACAGTTATAGAAATCAAGTACGTTTACACACACACAAAATGTTACATGTACGTACCAAGAATATGCAGCACAATTTGGCAGCTCGTATGAATCAAAATTTCTGTCTGAAAAGAGAGGAAAATATCTCAATATATAAAACAACAAAATCGAAAGATATGTTCTAGTTTGTTTCAATAGCAAAACAATACAAAATTTGAAAATTTTGTAAAAGATTATTTTATACACCCACTACGCACTTTTCCGTTTGCATATATATACCTAATTTTATTCAATATATAAACGTTTGGGTTTCAAATTTATTTCTCAGAAAACCTAAATATTCCATGCGCTTATCTACCACTCACTGAATTTAACGCTGGAAGTAATTATTTATAGAACACGTAACTGTTTAATTTAACAACCACCTGAGGGTAGCTTATATGTAAAATACTACTTATTTTAAACGGAAAAGTATATATTTAAGAAAAGAATAAGGCACACGTTAAATCGCCGTAATACTAATAAAAGAACACAAATAAAAACAGCGTACTTTTGGGATGGAAGAGATATAATGGAAGGCGTGCGCACCCAATGCACGAAAAACCGATCCCTCCTACAGTCTGCCTAATTTCAATTATTTATTCGATATATTACCTCTTTAATATCTATAAGAATATTTGGGTGAGTTACTTGACCAAAACGTTTAATGCATATAAAATAAGGAATACCTGGCACTAAGGTAACACGGTAACACTCACTCTTGAGCTACAAACCTGCTGTGAGACGCCAGCGAATAACGGCTTGAACCAAGTCATGGCCCTATATTTGCAATTTACTCTAAAGTATACACACAATTCACTTTTACTTCACAAAGAAGAGTCTACCCATGCTATAAAATCCAGGGGGTAATATCGTTTATGAAAAAAATCGGTATTTATGGCTAGAATTGTAAGAAACTCCTAAGAAAAATGTGACAAAACACAGACTCTTAAATGGTACAGCACCTTCTTCATATATCTCCACCAGGATTAAAAAAGTCAACGAATTAAGATGTTATTATCTCGCTAAATTATTGTATTCAAATTGAATAAGACATGAATAAAATATATCATTCTACTCATATACTTATTATGCAAATTTATGAGAAAAGTTTGCAGCAACCTCAAAGTAATAGTCAGGAAAGGAAGGAGCACACCATGGGACCTTATTTCTATATTCAATGAGTTCTAAACCTTCAAATTACAACTCAAGGAAACAAACGCAGAAAAGCAGACACACACTTTCGCGTGCAAATGAAAGGTAATGCAAATCTTATATTAAATTATTTATTATATGTTCTGCCTCTTCCAAACACAGAACTAGTCCCAGTAGATTACTTAACAAACCAACTGAAAAACTTTTATCTGCCAAAATATTTTTTCATAAAAGTTACTGTCTTCTGCCATTTGTCGCCACGTAGTTTGGTAAATTTGTAACAATGTTTTCGATCAATGGGCCACCTTCATCTTCGGGGCAGATCATCACTTCTCATTGAAACAATAATAATTGTAGAGTCTCATCCGTGGAGCTAATAAATCTTCATTATCGCCCTTCTGAGAACCTTACGCTTTGCATAACTTTAAACTTCTCATCTGAAAATACTTCGTACATAAATTCTGCATCCTTAACTTTATTACTGCCTGTTAGATAAATGTGTAGTTTAGTAAATTTACACAATTAATGAAGGCTCCTTTATCATTAAACTCTGAAAATTATTCCCTACACGCATAGAGTCCTGAAATTAGTAACACTTTTTACACAGGATTTTGTGATCATTTCTTAATTGTGTTACGTATAGTGAACTTGGTGTCTGAAAAGTAAGTAAAGAGAATACAATATTTGTTGCCTATTAATGTGAAAGTAAAATTGCCTCTGTGCACGCCACGAAGGAAAGAAACCAGGATTAAGCTTATCCTTCCACACAGCCTTAACCTCGGTATTAGATGCAGATGGATTCTTAGAAAGACAACACTTCAGTAATTCGACAATTTACGATCTAAATAAATGGTTAGGCCATAGAAGATCATCACAAAATTAGTGTTATTTGATACCTTGCTAACAAAACAAGAGAGGAAACTTACAAACAAAGCAACATAGAGGCGCGCCCATGTTAACCATTGTTGCTGTGGAAAAGCAATAAGAGTTAAATATTTTGAGTGTGTTTCTGTAGCCTTATTTATCCAGCATCCAATGCGAATGGGCCTTGTTATATTGTTATCTGTGGCATGTCCGATCTTATCAAACTTTTTCACATTTCTCATAAGCGGTACGATTTTCGGAAAACATTTTTTGAACATAGAATATATTTCGATTTCTCTACAATTTTTGTCTGAAATATTTCTTCCAAGAAGAATTCAGCAATGTAAATTATCCGTTGTTATTTTCTTATTTTAATAAAATTTGAACTTTCTCGACAGTTTTTCGAAATATTCAGATATAAAATTTCATGAAAATCCCTCTAGCGGTAGCCAGCTGTTCCATGCTAAGAACGATACAGAGAGCCCGACAGACATGACAGATTTAATAATCGCTTTTCGTAATTTTAAGAACGCGCTTAAATGACTTGCCAAATATCACAATCTAAATAGGTATAAGACTCTTCGTTTCGATTTCTGAATCTGGGCACAACCAGCTTTTTAACTACACTGCAAAGGAAATTGCATACTTATTAAAAATAATTACGTATCTGCTTTCCAAACAAACACTCACTTAACCTTTTAAAGCCTAGCGGTAACTTTAAATACCACCAGGCTTAACATTAAAAAATTCTACCTGGTGCCCACATTGTGTTTATGTGTTTTGTACGGATCTCAGAACAAACAGCAACTTTTGCCTTATAAAACATTAAGAGATTGGTTTTTATAACCGAAGTGGAGAGTGTTTACAGCGCGGTACGCACTGAGTCCTTATATAAAACAGATACGCTTCGTCTTTAAAGGGTTAATCTTGTGTTATACGGACGTGAAGGCGAATAATTATACATGAACTGTTTTTCTTATGTAACACTCTTCAACACAAATATGCTTATACTTTAATATTTTCTTGGCAATGTTGGTACAAGCCGTTTGTCCAACCCATTTATTAATTAAACTTTTTTAGCCTAAACATTTGCAGCCTTAAATACGAAACTTCTTACCGACTTGGTTTCGAAATTGAGGACGATGTGGACTGATATGCGTAATGCGTTTCTTCAAGATACGTATCGCAGTGGTTCTCACATCACCCGTTTGAAATACACGACGCCATCTTTTATCGATTCATTTTAACGTCAGGATCGTTGTATTTCTTTTTTACTTTACACTTTTACTGAGACAGCTCTTACAAAAGAAGTTACATATGAGGGATAACTGTACAGTCTATAACTCGTTCAGAAGCAAGGAGGAGGGTGTGCAACACTATAGTATTCACAGAAGAACCTGTACCTTAAGAACCTGTTTCTGACAGTGAGTTCGAAAAAGTCCAGACCAATCATACTCTAGTGA
Source organism: Coptotermes formosanus (assembly GCA_013340265.1). Classification (NCBI taxonomy): domain Eukaryota; kingdom Metazoa; phylum Arthropoda; class Insecta; order Blattodea; family Rhinotermitidae; genus Coptotermes; species Coptotermes formosanus. The sequence goes on along the minus strand of BLKM01009427.1, from coordinate 454,935 downwards.
CAAACACTGAAACTACGTGGAGGGTACTCCACGACTTGGTGTCGGCAGCTCCGTCAATAAAACACCGTGCCTTTGTACCACAGTTCATAATACACGGGTACTGACAAATCAATGAGTTTCCTCATACGTAAGAGATTAAGAATATATGAAATAACGGACAGCACATATAAATACAACTGTACATTACTTATTCTTGTGTTTATTTGAAATATTCTCCTTTAAATTAAAAGATATCCAGTTATACACGCAGCTTTTTTCAATACCAACTGCTGGACAGACCGAGTGTAATTCAGCGCAAAGTCATTTATAAACCTATTTTTTTAGTGTGCAATTTATTCATCTGGCGGGACAGAGAACAGCAACAACGGGACAAAAAACCTCTAAAGAGATTTGAAAATTTCTTACAGTACTTTATTTTTAAATATTAGCTTTCGTCTTTTGAAGAGAAATTACTCTTAGCCTTTATAAAGGTATGTAAGAATCACAGCAAGAAAAATACTGCACATTGTTTAAATGCTGTCGACTAGTATTTAAATGCCTTACAGTCGTTCGGCCTTCCTAGAATTTCAGTTTTACAGAATATCAGCGAATTAATAAATTGATAGTGTTTTAATATGTATAGGACCAAGGATACAAAGCCACTGTTTCCTGTAAGGAAATCAATCGATTTCTTGTGGAAAGACTTTACAAAATTGCTTTAATACTGCAATACAACTCTTAACACCGCAACATATACAATTTTAACTTTTAAAACCAGGTTTTGAACACACATAAGCTGGTGTAAGATTATGAAATTCTACACTTTCTCCACCCAGTGGTCTTGTGTTTCTTATGAATCTCACAACAAACACTCGAGAGTGTCTTAAGCACCAATAACTCCTTTTCAATGTGACGTAAAATTTGTAAAGTAGGAAATCAGTTCATGTATATGTATGATTTGGTCTGCAGATGTAAAAAGTAAATAAGCCCGTACTTCTCTTTCAACTTTTCTTAAAGAGTAGTGTAAGCAACCATTTATAAGCGTTTCCTTCCAAACACTTCTTCATATACTTTTAAGGAAAGTGTATCTTGAATGAAAGTCAGTGCAATAAGATATTAATTACCCCACAATAGGCTAACTTTGTGCAGTAGTATTTTACATCTTGATTTAAAACTGAAGGGAATATTTCTTAGAATTTTTAATACGATTTAATCGAGACAGTTCTAGAGAAGTGTGTTTAATACATCCCCCAGGAAAATGTGACTGAATGTTCAGGAAGAATTTTCTGAAATTGCAGAGAAATTTATGGTTTTATATTCTTAGTAGCCTGTGACTCCAGTCTACATTTCTGCACACACTTTGTGGGCAGTCTACGAATAGGCCAAATATAAACTGACCTTCCGTATTTGCCAGTTCCTCTAAATATAGGTAATAATATTTACCCCTAAAAACATAAGGGGATATATGTAAAAAGTATCTCAATATCAAAATGGCTAAGCATTTGTATATATGTTGGTATGTTTCTCAGACCAGGCAGCGATTCTTTTCATACAGAGCATTACAGAGTCGGTGCTTACAATGGAAAACCTGGAGCCTTTATTTTGAGGTACGAAGAGAGTTTTAGAAATTTTATCCACACAATACGTGCTTCGTTATCATCATTTTATCTTCTTTGCCGTCTAAATCTTTTCTTTACCAGAAGGACGAGCGCACACTGCCGGGGAAATTTCAGGGCCTTAAATTATTTTGTTCTTGTAATAAACAGAGTTGCTCTCATTAAACCCTTAAGTTATCCCCCATCATTCTCCTCGTACTTCTCCTGTAATTTTTCTGTGTGACTCAGATACTGGTAGTAAGAAGTATCTCTCGTGTGTGCTCTGTTCTTGATATAATCATGTGTACGGAATGCGTGTATTACTCCTACACCCGCATAGGCATTTTCAGATCAGTTGAGTCGGGAGTTGCAAGCACCTCGCATTGCTATTGTGAGAACTAAATAGAAAATTCTGCTCTTTAAACCGGCAGGGACGAAGCTACTTATAAGACCTGGCAGCAGTTGGAATGCTAATATGAGGATCATTCTTAAGGACGTAAGTTGATATAACGTGCGCTGAATTTATTTGCCTCGTCATACGAACCAGTAAACAGCTTGTGTAAGCGCGGTAACGGCTAAGAAAATTAAGGGTTTCACGGGTGTGACGGTATGTGGTTATGTAGACAGGCGTCAACATTTCAAACTACACGGCGTCACGTCCAAAATATAATAGTAGTTACTGCTGTGAGAAGCTCCAGTGTGATGTGATAATGTTCCTTCAGTTTTAGTAAAGAGCAAGGAATTTATTTGCCGGTCGATTTAGCGTTCTTTGCTTCTCAAAAATTTTTCTATTCCACTAAGACAGTTAGTTGTGCCGAGAGGAAATAACACCACAGAATGACGGCATGTCTGCATAAATGTGTCTTTAATCCGTTTAGAGAGATTTTTCTGCCACGCCAGGAACCCGAATGTTCATCACCTTGTGCTCCAGTAAATGCGAATTGAGTCTACAACCGCTCACGTTCTGTTCATAGTGCGCCAGGCTATGATATAGACAATCCAATGTCGTCAACTCACGGACCCCTTTAACTATGGTCAAAATCTCTATGGCGCCTGCAGTTATGGGCTCAACATTTTTAACTGAGTTCTGATGACCCAGAAGCACACCTAAAGGCTTAAATGTGTCTTCTTAACTTCTTGTGTTAGGAGAACGCAAGAGAGTTTCTTCACACAACAGCCAATTTACCCCCAGGTAAAATACTAACCCTCCGAAATCGGAATTGAAAATTCCAGTGCGCAGCCGAGCAGTTAAATTGACTGAGCTACTTCGGTTTCTATATTTCAGTAAATACGACCCAAAAATAAAATTTGTTCATGCATTCGAAGAATTGAACATTCTTTTTGATCAGCAATCAAATTCTGTGGTCGACCATTCAACACGCAGTTTGCATTAACCCTCTGAAGACTCAAGTTTACCTTAATTATATATATATATATTTTTCGTACCTCAGACAGAACACACGATCTATGTACGTACATTATATAAACAGAGGGGTTAATGCTGTACAGGGAAAACTCGCTGGTTATTGTGGGAATTATAAGAAGCAAATACACAAAATCTGTGGCCACAGTGCAGCAGGCCTTAATGTTAAAACAGCAGGTATACACACAGTGTTTTTAATGGGCAATAACCATTTGAGCCTAGTGGTTACTTCATATACCACCGGGTTTAACGTGAAGACACTTTGCATTCTGACCACAGATTCTAGTTGTGTGTTTTGTACGGATCTCAGAAGAAGCAGTGACATCTTTCTATCCAGCATTAAATGAGCGCTTCTTTATAACAGAGATAGAGTGTTTCCTCCGCGGTACGAACTGAATATGTACATTTCATTCAGGTTAATTTTCGTCCTTAATGTATCAATAGGCGAAAGACGTATTTCTATCACAGCCTGAAAGCAAGTGTTTTGGACAATTTGACACATTGATAGAAGACAAGTTTTTCAGACGGGCCCATCATATTTCCTTCTCCGCTCATTTTGTAACTGAAGAAGAAAATGAGTACAGTGTTAGAAACTTTATGGTATGAAAGTATCCATGAGAATTTAAAATGTTCAAAATATTAGTAAAATATATTCAATGCTTTAGTGTCCTTTGTCTTACGTAATTTTGAACTTGAAAGCAATAAATTCTTTTGCGATATCAGAGGAAGTTAATGTGTCCGTCTCTGGCCTGTAATATGGCTGTTATCATATCACTATTATAATATGTAACTCCTGAGAGCAGAGCCTTCTTCAGAATTTAATAACTCCTTAGCTAGTGAAGAATGTGCTCGTATTCCCAGGAACTCAAAGACCATTCAACACATTCATAAAAACCTGACATTTGTCTCTATCCTGAAGTACACGAATCAACTCTACACGGTCCAGTCCTTCTTGTGGAAGATCCTTTATCATAATATACCTCCATCTGCGTCTCGGTCTTCCTAGCTGTCTCATTCTTTCGGGATATCACACCAGAATGCTGTATGAAATTATTTTCTTCCCCATGCCTATCACATGCGCTAATATGCGTGCAAAATATGGACAGTATAATTTAAAAAGGAATAACATTAACCCTTTAAAGACGAAGCGTATCTGTTTTATATAAGAACTCAGTGCGTACCGCGCTGTAAACACTCTCCCCTTCGGTTATAAAAACCAGTCTCTTAATATTTTATAAGGCAAAAGTTGCTGTTTGTTCTGAGATCCGTACAAAACACATAAACGCAATGTGGGCACCACGTAGAATTTTTTAATGTTAAACCGGGTGGTATGTAAAGTTACCGCTAGGCTTTAAAAGGTTAAGAAAGAAGCTCCGTTTCTTTATGAAACTAATATGAAGGGAATGATAATTTAAAATACAACTAGAGACTCTACCATACTTTTCTTTAAGTGTCGTTGCTAACATACAAACTGTGAGCATTATGGAGTAAACTTCATTCAATATTTGGTTGTTCTCAAATATGTCCGTGACAGAAAACAGTAAAGAGAATTGTTGCATTTTAAGTGCTATCGCAAACTTGGACAGAGCCTGTTAATATCCCTTCTTTTCTCTGTCCAGCCGTCTGTATGCAAGAAACAAATTACTAAATGCCGGGCGGACGCTCATAAGATTTGTTATTGTTTAGCCCGCTTTGTAGAAATATTTCATTTTTACCAAAAAATAAGAAAAAGGGACGAAAGCTGTAGATGAAGTCCTACATAAGTTTCTGTGCCAACGACGATTATATATCTTAGAATGCTTATAGGAGAGAAACGTACGGAACAGCTGAGAACGACGTTAACCCTTTAAAGACGAAGCGTATCTGTTTTATATAAGGACTCAGTGCGTACCGCGCTGTAAACACTCTCCACTTCGGTTATAAAAACCAGGCTCTTGAAGTTTTATAAGGCAAAAGTTGCTGTTTGTTCTGAGATCCGTACAAAACACATAAACGCAATGTGGGCACCACGTAGAATTTTTTAATGTTAAACCTGGTCGTATGTAAAGTTACCGCTAGGCTTTAAAAGGTTAAACAAACATTTTACGCCCAATGAAATGTTCATCTATATTTTTAAGTTACTTAACAAGAATTACTCTGTATGTTCATTGAGCAAATTGTGTGTTCAACATTACCAATAACCTTCTAAATACCTAAAATTATTGCCGAAAAATTAACAAAGTTTCCTCTAACACACGTAACTATAAGTGAATCTGACACAATGTGGCAGCCCTGATGCTTTAGGTAGAAAGTAAAAAGACACGTTTCATATTGTCACATATAAGGGCAGGCCGATTTTTTCTTCACGCAATTATGTTCGCTCTTTTTATAAGAATGTATTAAAGTTAGCAGTACAAACTGCAAGTCTAGACGGGATAAGAGAGTGAAAGAGACAGAATTCTTCTTAGCTCTTTAAATATAATGAAAGGTACTGGCACATTTATGTTAAGACGCTGCGTAATACCCCAGAAGAGCGAAAAACTCGTCAACATCGCGGAGGAAGTCTGAAATCAAGCGTTTTTCAAACTTAAGTTCCAAGCTTAGAAAAGTGTGCAAATTTTTTACTGCAGAAATATACGGGAAAAACTGTTTCTTTTCTTATAAACTGAAACATGACAATTAATTCCGAGCCGAATTCATAATATCTATTTCGTTGTTGCACCAGTACTGAGCTTATAAACTCAGCGTCTTTAATGTCAGATTTATAATTAAGTAACAAGATAGATAATAAGAAAGGAAATAAATAAATAAATATTAATATTTTGAAATGCAAAAGGGAAAGACTAAACCACGGATTTAAGTAACGCAAACAGTAGGCCTTTCAGTGCAATTTCCTTTCTGAGAAGAATTTAGGCCTACCGGAATAGCAAGCTCTCTGCGTGTACAAATCTGCAAGTTTCTAACGGGGCTGTATCATTTCTAAACTCTTTAAATATATAAATATTTTCCAACGCCGAACACATTAAAATTAATAAACATTAATATGACTAAATTCTGGGGACCAACGGCTTTAGGCTTTCTTCTAGAACACAACTTAATCACAGGATCGTACACAATCTTCTTTAATACAAACTATTTATTTCTAGTTGGTGTTAAAGAAGAACACAAATAATCCCATATGAACACTATATTTCAGAAGCAAGCCTGAATATGGGGCCTATGTTACCACCGAAATATATTGTTGTATCAATTATATTAATTTTAATAATTAGAAAACTGAAAAAATCTATGAAATTAACAATTGTCTGGGTGTGTTTGTGCGTCTTTACGCCCTCTTAAAATTTCTGAACTTGTTTAGAAATGTTAACGAAGCTAATTAACGGAAAGGAATTTCACTGCAATAAAAATATTATATTCCTTCTAAGGCCCCAGTTTATGTAACTGTAGAAAAGCTACATACAGATATGTAGAAATGGCTGTAATGTATCTTCAAACAAAACATCACAGTAGGTGTACTTTTGTTAAGGTTCTGTTACTTATTGCTGTTAAAAAGAAAACCACTTAGTACCATGCTGTTTCTTGAAAATCTGCTGAAAAAATTTTTCTTACACTAAGATATTTTGCAGCATGTAATAAAGGAACGCTACAGTAAGTGGCGTTAGTGCTGATCACAACTCAAGAATTTATTTGTCGGCTACGTAAATATTATGATTTACAAGAAATTAAAGGGCATTTAATTGGGGTTACACTGAATGTTATAACATCCACAAAAAATTTCGTGGAATTCTGATCATTATTCCGAAAGGCGTAAGAAGGCTAAGAAGTCCACATATATATACATACACATACATTCGTAAACTCATAAGCCAACTTTATTCTCAGAGACAAAATTAAGCAGGAGGGCTTGCCCTTTTTATTTCTAAATTCGGAGACTCAGTTGTCATTTAACATTTCAAAATATATTTTATATTACTTTATTAATATATTTATTATTCATTTATTTAATCACGCCTTAGCAGCTTAGAATACATAGCGTCGCATGATTGTTTGATGACGAATAACTACACAGGGTACGGAAGAAAAGAGTCGTGGCCAATTTGGAAGTATTATCTCGTTATTTCCTCAATATCCGGAAGCGAAACCTACCGGTATTTGTGTGAAGCCTCTTCAGCACTCTGCCACGACGTTTGGGTCATATTCATTGCTTGTATACACAGAATTTTCTTTGTATAATTTTGCGCAAGGCCAGCGTAAGAACTGAACTGCTCTCGGGCGTCTTGATTTTATAAATATATTCTCAGTTTCATAATTAAAAAAACGTATATAAGTATTCAGTGTTATACATATGCGCCTCTTTTTAGCATTGCACAGTCCCATAGTCACCGATTTGCATATCTTTGGGAAAAGATAAATTTAATCTAGTTATAATTCAACACCCTTGCAACCAAAAACACATGACACAAGGCGACAAACTGCTAGTATGTATGTACTGAAAACAACGAGCGTTAAACAGATTCCAAGACGCAGAACACCATTGAATAACGTAATCGTAATAGAACGATAACTGCAAACAAAGTTATAAAATCATGTAAGACAGAAACACGTGGGCGATGTAAATATTTTCGTGCAAAGAGCCACAGAAGTTTCCTACAATATGCCAGATATGAAAGTAGGTTTTCTGTGTTGTGTCAAAGTTCTTAGTGAATAGTGCCAGAAGGAAACATTAAGGAAAAGATTACAATGAGTTTCGTAATATTTGAATGAAAAGGTAAACAAATGCCCACACAAAATCATCACAGGAAAAATAATAAAATAAATTGTGACAACCCTTGTTATGGGTTTCGAAGTTGGGTACTTTGTTCGTCGCAAGGAGTAACTGAATATTTAACGATGGAATGGCAATGCAGATTCTGCAGTCACAGAGTGAGAGTTACTTAGGCATCGTTTTATGTATACATGCATTTAAAACTGGCTCGTAATTTTTATCGCGATGTTATTATTCGCGTCTTTATGTACAAATTAAAAATAAGCCTAATAACATCTTTAAGTAAAGCAAATAGCAAATGTGCTGTTTAATCTCCATCAGCAGTTCTAGACACCTGCTTCCTACACGTGAGACTCTTAACGTTGAAACTCAACTATCCAAGCAAAATAAATTCCTCTTTGTGTTTACAATGAGTAAAGTACTGTAAGAGAGTGCAGAATAACACCTTATTAATACATTGAGATGAAAGAAATAAACACGCGGTTTCGCAGTCTTTTGTTTCTTCTTCTTCCTTTCCTTCTGTTGTTCTATATTGTTTTAGCACCAAATCCTGCTTCACGGGTACCTGTTCCTTAACCTTTTTATATCTACGCCTTCTTTTTCTTGTACTTTATTTAAACACACGGTTTACGAGTGCAACACTTTCCATTCTGCCCAGATGTTTTCAAATATTCCTCAAGAGAAATTGATCTCACAACTTATTAAATGATATCTGAATTCTTTCCGCATATCCTACGCTTAACTTTAATTAGGCTCACACTACGACTCAGATTAGACAGTTCATTCCTGCGGCCTGAATCTGTTTACAAGTTTTATTTTTCAGTTCCAATTTTACTGCCACATAACCATGTGGACTGAAATTACTTCAAAGTATTACAAATTTGTTCATTTTTACTATCTTTAGGGTCAATTTCATTTGCATCCACACTTAAGCTTTTATTCGATATCCTAGGAAAGAAGACACAACGTCTCAGTTTCTTAAAACCTGTACCTTGTTATGAAGTAGGCTTTGAGAAATTTCGCAAACCAAATACAACGACTTACCGCAATCTGAGGCATGAAATGCCCCGCCATCGGAGCGCTAGATTCATGGACAAGCAAACAAATATTGTAAAAAAAGACTGTAGACTTTCAACAGAAAAATTTAATATAATCTTGTTCGATAATTTAGAGATGTATGCATTCTTCATTATTGTATAAAATGTACATTAATTTTAAGCTATATGTTGTATTTATTTTTCACCTGAATGTGAGGTATTTGAAGAAAAACCAAACTGAGAATTCTTTTCTCTCCAATGTTTCACAAATATCAGAAAAATCATTGCTTTTTTCACAGATCCCCGCAATTAGCACGCAGTTAGTTGTAATATTAATATGAAGATCAGTACGGAGCATTGGAGGAATGATATTGACAGTCTAAGTTACGTAAAAAGCTTCACTTCCTACATCACGGCGAACGGAGTGTTATTACATAAAAAAATAATGAATACTATGCAGGGAAATACTGTTTGTTTAACGTGAGAACCATAATAAGCGCATAAATACACTGACTAGCCAAAATTTGGAATTATTAGTATTAACGTTGTTGGTAAAAATATTAACCATAATATTTTAAAGATTTAAGGGACAAATTTAATCTCGATGTGTATTTTACAAGAGAACCAAAGAGGAATGTGGTATTTTTCTATAAGAATTTCTGTCTATTCAGAATATATTAGCACAAATCCCCATTACAGAGACAAGGAAATCTCATTAAAAATCTAACCCAGTGGTAAATTTCTCGTACGAATACAGCGGGACTGATTTTCATAAACAGAATATACAGCCATTCCTATATGAAAATGGTGTATGAAAAATGTCCTTATAAATATAGAGAGGCATGCATGTATTAAGGCAAGTAAGCAAAATAACAGACTGACTTCTTTAAAGACTGGTGCCATGAAAGAAAACGCAGCATTAAGTAAAAATTTTCGTTGCAAGTATTTATGTGTTTAATGTCTAAATAGTAATGCTTTCTCTTGTTCTATCTCAGTATCTTAAAAATGTAAGCTGGAAGGGAGCGTTTGTGACCTAATATGCCCTACTATCCCAGTACTGAAATTAACAGAGTGAGAAAATGCATGACAGAACATTGAGATTTGCCCGTCTCAGCGCCCAGATTATAAATTCGCAACCCCACTATGACTAACTAACTAACTAACTAACTAACTAACTAACTAACTAACTAACTAACTAACTAACTAACTAACTAACTCCATGGAGCAGAGGCCTTCTTGAGAAGCTAACAGTTTCTCAGCTAGTCAAGAAATTTCCTGCATTTCATGGAACCCGAAGGTTCATTACCGCATTCACAAGAGCCCGCCACCTGTCCCTATCCTGAGCCAGCTCAATCCAGTTCATGCCCCCACATCCCACTTCCCGAATATCCATCTTAATATTATCCTCCCATCTACGCCTGGGTCTTCCAAGTGGTCGCCTTCCCTCGGGTCTCCCCACCAAAATCCGGTATGCACCTCTCTCCTCCCCCATACGTGCCACATGCCCCGCCCATCTCAGTCTTCTCGATTTGATTACCCGAATAATATTTGGTGATGAGTACAGGTCGTTAAGTTCCTCGTTACGTAGTCTTCTCCAATCCCCCGTCGCCTCGTCCCTCTTAGGCCCAAATATCCTCCTCAGCAACCTATTCTCGAACACCCTCAGTCTTTGTTCCTCCCTCAATGTGAGAGACCAAGTTTCACATCCATACAGAACAACAGGTAAAATTATAGTTCTGTATACCCTAATCTTTGTGTTTTTGGATAGTAACCTGGAAAACAAAAGATTCTGCACCGAATGATAGCAAGCATTCTCCGACTTCAATCTGCTCTTAATTTCTTCATGAATGGAGTTTCGATTCGTTAGGGTTGCTCCCAAATATTTGAATTCTTCCACTCTTTCAAAGGATTTATTATCTATAATTATGTTGTGATTGTGTCCTGCATTCTGATTTCGAGACATGACCATGTACTTAGTTTTCTCACCATTTACTTCTAGACCAATCTCCTTACTAGCAGTCATTAAATCTTCTGCATTTTTCTTTATACTATGTATGCTTCCACCCAATATATTAACATCATCAGCATAAACCAGAAACTGATGTGTACCATTCAATTTCAAGCCCTCCTGGTTTGCCTGAACCCCCTAATGGCATATTCTAAGGCAAAGTTGAAAAGCAATGGCGACATGCATCTCCTTGTTTCAAGCCATTCTTAATAGGAAACGTGTCAGACAGATGTTTGCCTACCCGAACTCTGCAATACGTTTCACTTAGACACATTTTTATTAACCTTACTAGTTTCCTGGGGATACCGAACTCAATGAGAATATTATACAAGACCTCCCTCCTAACTGAATCATAGGCTTTCTTGAAGTCTATAAATAGCTGATGCACTGCCTCATTGTATTCCCATTTTTTCTCAAGTATTTGACGAATGCTGAATATATGATCAGTAGTTGACCTGTTACGTCGAAATCCACACTGATGATCCCCAATAATTTCCTCTGCATATGGAGTTAACCTTGACAAAAGAATGTTGGATAAAATTTTGTATGTGTCGACAAAAGTGATATGCCTCGATAGTTACTACAATCTGTTTTATCACCCTTCTTATAAATAGGCACAATGACCGACTCCTTCCATTCCTCAGGCAATTCCTCCTTATTCCAAATAGAAATAATAAGTTTATGGATTTCAGACCGAATAATCCTACCCCCTGCTTTAATCAATTCTGCTGGAATCTGATCAATACCTGGTGATTTGTGACTTTTTAGCTTTTGAATAGCCATCTCCAGCCCCACTATGTCAAGACGAAATTCTGAACACGTAACTTTAATAAAAACTTTCAGGTAGATAAATAAGGTGTACATCAATACGCCATTTTATCTTGGACTTATCGTCCTGAATTTGGAGTCAATATGATCCTTCGAAACGTCGGTAAATATTTACCAGTCGACATGGCGTAATATCGAAAAAGACTTGAATTTTCAGCAAAGCCGTTGTGAGAACCTCAAGTCTCGCAAGCATTTCTCTGGCTGTGCAAGCCCTTCAATTGAAAGACGCATTCATAAAATTCTTGATTTCGGATCCTAATTTGGTGAAAATGAGAAGCAAAATGTCGAGTGAATCAGACGTATTATAAAGGTCATTAGTACAACTTTGTTTCGATCAACCCGTTAGGAAAAATCAAGAATATTAAATAGAAATATATTTCATTTGACACATCTTGTTGAATAAAAGCAGTAAAAATATTTGTCCTAAAATAAAAAAATACTCGTGTTGGCCATAATTGTAAATATGGCCACATGTTTCTGCTTTAAATTTGGCCTGACGCTAGCTTCAGTATATAACCGAAACATGCAGACATATTTTATTAGTCCCATTAAATCGGTTGCGTTGAATGGCATACCATTGTACTTCATCCAGAGGAGTGCGCTTGAACATAACTTACGAAATTTCTACAAGTATTGCGAAAAATGTCGCAAGCTGTGACTCGTGTAATAAAAATAAATCTTTGTAACTATAAATATATATGAGGCTAATGACAAGCTCTACAAGATATTTTAATGGCATTTTTCTCAACAGTTTTCTGTAGGTTCTGAAGAAGAAAAACCACATTGAAATACTTTTTGTGTCAATGAATACTTAAAAAATTTCGCCAAGCAACATTATTCTTTTCAACTTTTGCGGACAGAATAATGACACAGGTTCCACAAAATCCATTCAATTTTTTGAGTATTTGAGCTTCTCAAAACGAAATTCCATTTCTTTGGGTTTACCATCCCGTTGTTTGCGTGCATAATTTCCTGGAAATTTTATTTTGCCTGATGATGGACGCCCTGTGCGCCCGACACATGTAGCAGTATTAGTAACAAAGAGCTGGGAAACGAAAAGTTGTGTTGAGCTTGTCGGTACAAGCTGGAAATAGAAATTTCATTTGTTAGGTTTGGTAGTGTTGCAACTCATAAAGATGTATTTCAATACTTCGAATTTCTCTGTGGAAATGTATAATTTTACAGCGTAATCATCTCACCAATATTCTATACTCACATTTATCCGTCTGTTTTCGACAGCATGTAACCTTGGTAACTGAAAACATCAGTAAATAAAACACCTCACTTTCTAACATATCTCCAACGCTATAGGTGAGGCCTGATGCCGGATGGTTCCAAGATAGACATTTCATTTACTTCTGTTAGTGCTAAACAATAAAATCAAACGCCAAAAACATTGCACTCTCAAACACAACAACCGGCGATATTTTGCCTGTCTAGGCTACGTCACACTCTAATCATGATATCTGTAATTTTATTTCATATTATTTTACACAAGCACATGATATATCACATTCCCAAAAGCAAATGCTAAATGAACAAATAAGATCAAATATTTAACTTCATAAAGTAGAGTACACCTTCAGAAGCTAACAGTGAACTAGCTGTCAACAAATCTGAGGCGTTATGGAACAGAGAGTTAGGCTACACTACCGTGACGGAAATACCATGTCATGGGTCCATACCTCGAGCCAGATGAATCCAATCCAAATATTCACACAATGTTTCCTTGAGATGTATCAAATAATTTCGAATAGAAACTAGTTATTCACGTACTTGAAATGTAAAAACCTAAAGCGTAAGCCAAGCACAGGCCGGTACTTTCAACTGATATTAGCAAAGAAATTACACAATAAAGTGTCTACTGTATTCACTATGCAAATTTGCATTCTTCAAAAAGCACTGCTTGCTCGTTACAGAAATGTTTGCGGAGACGCTGTGGGTTACTTCGTTCGAAGTGATTTTGGTGGATTTATTTCTAGAAATACATGATTAATTTTAAAATATATCAAACGGTTCTCATCACCTCTTCCCTTTCCAAATACCTGAACAGACAGCAGTATATAGACAAATACCTGAACATACAGCAGTATATAGACAAATACCTGAACATGCAGCAGTATATAGACAAATACCTGAACATACAGCAGTATATAGACAAATACTTGAACAGACAGCAGTATATAGACAAATACCTGAACATACAGCCGTATATAGACAAATACCTGAACAGACAGCAGTATATAGACAAATACCTGAACAGACAGCAGTATATAGACAAATACTTGAAGACAGCAGTATATAGACAAATACCTGAACAGACAGCAGTATATAGACAAATACCCGAACAGACAGCAGTATATAGACAAATATCTGATTAACTGTACCGACATTAAAATAAGTGCGATTCGCTTATTATCATATTTAAAAATATTTGCAATTTATACTTAACACTTTCCCAATAATAATCATCTAAACATAAAAATTAATTAAACATTGATATTTGCTATAGGAAATTACGCTTTCACATTGTTGCCATTCTTTTACAATTAAATATTGCCACTCTTCTCAAAACTATTACTTTCTTCGTAACGTTTTAAACAGAAAAAATCTGGGCTTCACCACAGAAAGCTCCAACAACTTGGTCACAGACCAGCTTTTTCAAACTGGGGGCGGCGAAAAATAGACAGCCATGCCTCTGCGTATAATAGGCCAATATTAAAGATTTTTCAGTATTGTTAATCCTCAACCGTTACATTTAATTACAAACGCATCGTTTAACTGTTAATATAGTTTATAAATAGCTTGACGAAAATTATGAGCCCTTTAGAGTCGGCAGCTACATTATATATCGCCAAGGTGCACATTAATACAAATATATGTTGTTTAAATTCGTACTTAGGTGTTTTGTATGATTCTCACAAAGAACGGCCTTTACTTAACACATAAGAGTTTTAATGGAAATAAATCATGTTCTCATCGAGGTACGAATTCAATCTTTATATAAAACGTACATTAATTTTAGTCTGCAAAATTTTTGTTAGTTACATGTCTGCCATGTGAGGTGTCTAAGAGTTAAACACATTTCTCCATAAGGCAATGGAACAATCACACCAATAACAATTACGTAAAATGAGAGCGCACAGACGAACTCTGTAATTACAGAACGTGGTCTAACTACAGTTCTCTCTAACGCTTCAGCCCCATTCTATGCAGTCACTTGCGGAAGCCTCATATCCGGCTTTTTGCATCTACGACTTTTAACAGTAATCAAGAATGCTTTGCCAGCCTAGACTTATATGTTGGATTCCACGAAATACTTACCTATGAAACTTTGTGTCTATTAAAAATGAGATATTCTCCGACGAGGAGCCAAGGTTATTCGGAGTTGACAGACCTTCTCTTTCCATCAGAGAATTTCCACTGATTATGGAGTCAAGGAAAGTTTCCGTAGCTTTCAACGTCGATTCTGAAATGATTTAGCTGGCCGCCCGGATAGGAACGTACAGTCAGTTTTTTTAATTTTGAAATAATTGATGTAATTTCATTTCCTACATTTTTCGTAAGTTCTCCTTCCATTATTAAAAGTTTGTTATTTCCTACTGCAAATAAAAACATATACCGCTACAAAACACACAATGATATTTACCTTCTTCGACAATATGAATAAAATAAAATTACCAAATTTGGGTAATAACAAGAGAGATAAAGTACGTATAAACCTAATATTCAGGCGCGTTCGCGAAACGATTGTTGTCGTGGAAAGCAAAAAGTGTTATATATTCCGAATATGTGTCCCTAGCCTTCGTCAGACAGCTTGCAATGCGCATGCGCCGTATTATATTGCCATCTGTGGCCTGTCTGGCTGTACCATATTTTTCTACATTATTTCATAAAGAAAAAGATTTTCAGAAAAATGTTCTTGAACATAAAAGGAATGTCTTGATTTTCTCCGCAACTTTGAAAATTTCTCATTATAAGAAGAATTTCGCTAGATTTTATTATGAACGTACATAGATCTTCAAGTAAAACACCTGTTATTTTTTTCAAATTTAAATAAAACTTGAATCTTCTTGACAGATTTTGAAGAATCCTCAAATATCAAGTTTCATGAAAATCCGTCCAACAGGAGCCGAGTTGTTGCGTGCGGACGGACGGACGGAAGGATGGGGAAGGCAGGCAGGCAGGTAGGCAGATATGAGGAAGCTAATATTCGTCTTTCGCAATTTTGTGAACGCACTTAAAAGCTCGTAATGTGCGCAAAATATTCTCAGCTTCTTTCAGTAAATTATACTGGATTTTTAATGAATTGTCTACTGCCTATATAGAATTTATTAAAGAACGTGTTCCTACTTACAATCATATGCAAGCGTAAGTAACTTTTCCTTCCATACCTGTGAAACAACAATTGTGTATGTTCTTGCGAAATGTACTGTAAATTTTCAGCAGATTTAAGATAAAGTTTCATGTCGATCGGTTGTTCAGTCCTTCTGACTTGTTTCAATAGTCCCGGAAATTTCAACACACAGCCGGCTACTGTGCCATATTCCTTATTCTGGATCGTCACATTCCCAAACTGCATAAATTATAATATTTGTTTTGCGTGATACAGTATGCTGTGTATAAATATTTCAAATTAAAATTACAGAATAGGGATTAATGTAATGCAGAAACGTTTGTCCATTTCAGTCCTTTACTCTCCCATGTTCTCCCGTTTACACACGAAAAAGCCTAATAACTTATAGAAATATAGCTTTTTCTTCTTTGGACCGTCCAAGAAAAGAAAGTTTTCTTTATTTCAACAAAGTTTAAAATAATAAACAAGTTTTATTTAAATAGTTATTATTATTTTTATTATTATTAAACGTTACGCTTCTTAATCTGTTCCGCCTGAAACAAGGGTGCCCTCGTAATTTTTTTTTTTTTTTTTGCCGAGTTCAAAGGCCTCTCTTCCTCTTGCTGCCCCTTCGGAACAGAAGTATTAAATATATTTCAATAATCTAATTTTCCATATACACTCCTTTGAAAATTATGGAATATTTCTTGAAGTGCGGAAATTACTAATACATCAACCGCAGTATGAATAACACAAAATTTACGGAATGTATATTTACCACACAGCAGCTCCTTAACATCAGTTAGTCTCAGAAGTTTAAAAAGTGTGATATTTTTACTGTTCTTCTCTAATATCCTTATTAAAATAATGTCATGCCCACACTGTGCATCTGACAACTCCAGTTTCAGGTCACCTGAAATCTAAAACACTAATCTGAAGCTAAAATATTTGTCTCATATGGAAAGCTGAAGACATTGCAAAACGAATGTCAAGCCAATCAGCCTAAAGGTCTTGAAGCAAAAATTTTTTAGAAACTTGAGGGAAAATGTTTGTTATGTATAGCTGCAAGACATGGTTTTATTATTTCTTTGTACTTGTTTTCTCTTTGAATATTTGTACCTAAAAGATTTATTGCTTTGAATATCTGAGATTATACCCCGCAGAGAAGAAAGGTATTATTTATTGAGTATACACTTTTGTTGCTTTCACTAGTTATGCTGTTTACGTAGATTAATTCTAGTTTAAAAAAATAATATTTTTGCCAAAGTCCAGATGATACAAATTCAACGTCCGTGGAAGGTAACCTAGAGAGTCTTATCACCACGTCGGAACACTTTGTATACATGCAACATCACATCACCACACAAAATGTATAAGGCCATCTGCATAATGCTCTGTGCAGAAATAAATTGCTAATCACACCCAGAATCATGCAGAAGATATAAATAGAATCCGTGGGCAAAATGTGGGGATTTCAGAGCTAAAAGTAGAGGGAAAAAGAGCTGCGGCTGCGTTTTAATTGGGTTAATGTGTTCAGATTTAACTTTGCCTAGAATTTTCGTGGGTTTGAAACTCCTTCTTTCACATCAAGGGAAAGAATATTGATCGATAATATTTGAGAGTAGGATTACGAAGAGAATAAAAGGATCCCAAAAGAAGTAGGCTGTAGATAGCAGCACAAATAAGCACTTCAGAATGCGTACTGCTCAACATGTATTATGACAGTTATAAAACATATGGCGATTTAGATGGATTGGATCTACAGAGTGCATGGGAAAGACGTAAAACATATGCACAGATATGGCAGGATATACCTGTACGAAGTAAATTCTTGGAAACAAAGAAGTAGATATATTAAAATCGATGTAAGTATCTAGAATGCCAGATAGGGGAGTGTCTTGGTTTTGCTGAAAAAGAGGACAAATGGCGGTCTGTTTTAAACAAGGCAATGAACTTCGTGTCTCACACAAGGTGGGAACACATTTTACCAATTAATGTATTACTGTAGTTGTATGTCTGTCAGAGTACCAAAGTAGGTTACACTCCAAGGAGTACGTTAAGTTACTTGGATGCACAGATATTTACGGAAGGTGACGCTATTTAGTTTGGTAGGGTTGGAGCTGTCTACAAAATTATAGTAGATCACACCTCAGAATGCTACAGTCTTAATAGGAAAAATGTTATTCCTATCCGCACACATCCCCATATTAAACTCGAATTTCTAACATTTCAAAAAAAAAAAGGTGCCAGATTTGTTGTTTTTACGACAGAGTATTAGCGTGCCTTAAAGCAACTTTTACCCACCTATTACAAGTGCCACTTTTATTCGTGTGTATCATTACAAACCTGCCATATGGCGCCCATTCCTTATGCAGTACCTTATTAAAAATAATATTTTGTCAAAAATGTTGAGGAAGGAATGGACGCAGAATCAACTCTCGTAGCAAATGAGAAAAGGGAATCATCTTTTCTCACAAACCAACTCCAAGATTTTATGTTCTCGAGCCTGCATTTACCTCCAGGATATTTTCAAATTAAGTTCTTAATTGTCAGAGGAACATTACCTCCATTACAAAGAGCATCTTGTGAATGATATTTAGGGAAAAACCATTATTTATTTTAAGACTCATAAAACACTAGTAAATACAGTGATTAAGAAAAACAACACGCTCCAAATATGCGCTAAACAAAAAACATATTGAATATTATCGCCTGAAAAAAGTACTATTATTTAAAATAGAATCATTAACCACTTTCAAAGCAGTTATTAGAATGACATGTAGTAATAAGAAGGGTTTATCGCATTCTATAAACAATTGTGCTGCCAAAGCCGTACACAAGGGATGTGTGAACTTGGGGAATATTAAACACGGTATGTATAGCCACAACTTTAACTCATGAAACCGCAACATTTATTACACATACCATCTGAATAACCAAATACCGTGCGTTTTGCCCCACAGAGCACGTGCTTGTATTATTCTCAGATTAAAGAATGAGTATTTCTTTATTTAAAATTAACTGTTGAAATCTGAAACGTGGAAGAACTGTGTTTTCTGTAAAGTATCAACTTAATTTCCATGTAAAATTCCGAAAAGCCAGACTTCAAAGTATCAAGTTTGTGAGTTACTAAATCTTAGCGGTAAAACCGATCTAAGTTTGCATGATGAATTTCAGCGCTTGCCGCATTGAAAATCAGAAGGTCTACGTGCTGTGACTGACCACGCTACAGCGCTGGGTACGGCGACGGCTGTGTTCAGCGTCCTCCTCCCAGACAGCCACCAGTCGCCACACGGTGAAGAGCCAAAAAACGAAATTTCTTTTACAAGTGACACCAGTCTTTTCGGAATTTAAGTGGAGCAGCAAATGCTGTTGTCATAAAGAATTTATTCACGGGAAGGGAAACAAAAACCGATGAATTTATAACAGCGTAAAAAGAAATGATTTCATACATCTAAAAATCTTATAAATTTAAACGTTTTTGTTTGAGTAAAAACACTCACTGCTTGAAAATTTCTTATGCGAAGTTACTCCACGAATTAACATTTTTCGGTAATTTTCACAATTAAGGAATGTGATAAGAAATAGGCAGTTCCAAAGTGGTTTCAAAATCTTTCTTGTGACATTTCATTAATAACGTTGTATCTTCTTTCAAATAAGCATTTCCTCCTTTCTCCTCATAATAATTTGTGAATCACCCCTCTGTAACTCTTTGACTGCAGTTTTCAGTTTTTTGGTTTAATGATCTTAAGATTAAGTTAAAAATTAGTGGATTCCAGAACCTTTCTTGAATGAGTTTACAGTTTGACATTAGTGACCCAAGAAACGCACGTTTCCCTGCCGTTCATAACATTTATAGTACTTGCTGGTTTTTGAGTAACAGTCCAGGTTTCTCCAAGAGAGAAAATGTACTTACTGAGGGACATGAAGTTAAGCGCAGAATTAGAAAAATGTATTCAAGTGTTGAGAATATTATATTGCTTCTTACGAAGTACAGCATGGTAGCAGCGTTGTTTCTGTTGTATAAGCTGACAAAAACTGGCGTAAGGAAACAAAATGCAGAATATACAGTTGGTACACATAACTAGGGATTTTTTTTCGAGAAGAGAGAGGAAGTTTATAAGATCAGAGCGTAGGTCACTGGAGCTCGATTTAGACAAGTTTTGCATTCACGTGTAAACTAATTCATATGGGTTGAATTTATTTCTTTGTGCATCAGAAGGAAACTAATAATTTTTAACGTGAGCCTTTCTTTTATGACACAGTCGTGTGTGGCCTGCATTTAGTCATCAGCAACAACTTCCCTAGGCTTTATGATGTATATGCAATAGAAGCCTTACAGTCTTCACAAGAATAGTATCAGCCACTAAGGAGTCTCCCAAACCCAACTAGAAATACTGCTGAAGCAATGTAAAATTCTGCACATGTGGCACAAAGTTTTGGTTAAATGGAGTAGACTCTTGCCTCTTTCTTCCAAGGTGTTGTTAACTCCGTTGTTGAAATATTACTGAGCAACCGCTTTTTTCCCCTCGCCTAGACGAAATTACGAATCGGCTTAAAGGTGTTTGTAAACATTCAATGTTAGGGGAAAATCTGAAAATTCCACATTTTCTCACATTAGAAGCTACAGAAAGAAATTTATATCATCGATTATCTCTCGAAGTGATATTGTGTTGCTTCAAATCCACCACTTTGATTAATTTTAAGATTTAGCTACATAATTAGATGAATATTCTAGAGCTAAATCTGTACGGTGCATGAAGAGTCCTTCTGTTATTATTTATACCGAAAAATGTACATTGTGTTTTTATAAATACTTTTAATTTAACTCGTACGTACCAACTTAATTCCATAAAACTCAATTCCCTAAAAATACTTGGTTGCTCTACGTACAACTTGCATTAATATTAGAAAAATCTGCATTTTATCCACCGTACACATGAATGACTTCCCTAGTATTCTTAGAGAAAACGGCGATTCCGTTTCTAAACCACATTAATGACCTAGTCTTTGTAATGGGGACCTGTGAAGAAAGTATGGAATATTTATAAATTATTTAAATTAAGTATTCGAAGTGTCGAAGACAGATGTTAAGCAGTGCATATTAGCACCAGATGTTAGCGTCATAAACCAGATCATTCCTTTATTAACTCCGCAACGAAATTTTAAATCAAAGATCAGAATGACTTCTTATAGAGAGAGCCGTAATTATTGAGTTAAGAGAAACCACTTCTGCAACTCGATTATGCGTTTCTGCTTTCTACTACAATGCCTGACGTCATATGAGATAGCATTACCATCCCATATTCTTCTCAGTTCTTCCAAAATAAATTTTGCGTGAGACGTCTTCCAAAATTCTTTGTCAAACTGTAGTTGTGCCGTCCTTGGTAATCTGTTGTGAAATTCCGCAACTCTTGTCTCAGGTGTCACAAAATATTTTTATAATGTGGAACGTAGTTAGGGCTTAAAATAGTGCTAAAAATTAATAAGATGTGGCATGTCTCGCCACCAAAATAAAAGGGAAAACTTGGTGCACAAGTCATCACAATTTTTTCTGAAAAGTAGCAAAGTAAAAGTAATCTACGTGGTACAAATAACTAGAAAATTCCAAGACGGGATAAAAAATGAAATTCTAGGAACTCTAACTTACAGCCTTTTAAGAGGCATGGAACCCATAATATGAGAGGTTTAATATTGTAATCTATCTGATGCTGAGTGTGGAGAGAGAAGAACATAAATTGAAGACCTCTCAATCAGAGTAGGATGACAAGAAAAATTACAGGATACTACGTAGGAGAAAATACTCAGAAAGAGAACGAAGAAAACAAGGGTTTTAAATCAAGAGAAAAAAGAAAAATAGAACGCATACAATAAAAAATGCGTCCATAAATTGTGGTTGTTTAATGACTTCAAAGTGTGTACACGAAAAGAAGGCTACTGTCAAAAATGAGATAATACAAAAATAAATTAAAACTTCTTGCACTTTGACTCCGTTTCTAAACCATTTAAGGCCCGGTGGTTAATATACGCACCAGTAGCTCTTCGACCACAAAGTATACTTGCGTCGTATGATTGCTAGAACAAGAGGCGTTTAGCTACACAAAAATATTGGGTGTTTTAAGGAGGGCCTTTTTGTTTTCTATGAGGTGACGGGGTAATTCTTAAAACCAATTTAGATAAATTCCAGGCTAAAAACATGAATTATCTCGATTTATAGGAAATTGTGTCAGACATAAAAAGCATTTTACACTTTCTCTACAGCTTGCTTTCAAAATATTTTTCGCTCGATAAATAGGCCTACTTGCAGCGGAATTATTGTCCGATTATGTTCGAGATGCACGCAGAAATGCTTTTAGGTGTATAAACCTTAGAAATAACAAACATGAATACGGTATATTCGTGTACCCATTCCCACAGTCATTTTATAAAGAGGAGATATATTTCGATGTCGAAAAATCTTATCATTTTTATCTAAAACTACTTTCCTCTATTTTGGATCCGGTGAGCCTATATCAGTGTGGAACTGCGGTCTCTAATAGACACATTCTCTCTCCCCACAACTATAATTGAATGAATACGAAAATAATGTAATTTACGGTGTAACCTGAGTGTTCAGGGTAAACCTTAACCATTGTCACTTTGCCACCACAAATCCCACACTAACGGCCCTTGAACACAACCCAGGACTCCATGGTGAGCTATGACAGGGCTCATTTAAATCTACTGTTTCAAAATGAACCTCATTTTAGTAAACAGTTCCGAAAAACTAACAGATGGGTTGCGTCTCTGCGGAAATATGGACAAAACGAGACGCCTACCAGATGTACCGGAACTTCATGCGTGTCCCTATATCAAAAGTCAGACATTAGACGCTGCTTCAACTTAAAAATTCATGTATAGTCTAGTCAGTTCAGAATGGCTGTTCGAAAATGCAATTCCCATAAGAATAAAAATGGTGAAGTATTAAAACTGTTATCCTGATATTTCCTCTCCTCCCTCTTTCTATGTCCTAACTCATTCTTTCTGGACAGTGACTGACTCGCGCATTATTTATTCCTGTTCGTAGAGTTTCATATCCGGTGGATCAGATAGCCAACAGCTTTAACTTTCAGACGTTTGGGTATTATTCTGTCATATATCTTGTTGTAACTGCTTCAATATTGTTACTAAATCAGTAGCCGAAAGGCAGTGGTTGTGTATAATACTGTTAGGCTTCAAAATTGAAACACCCTTAAATTTAGTGAGTACAAAATTGTAAGTTTTACACCAGACAACCTTAACTTCCTTATTTTCCATGAAATCTTTTCAACATGTGACAATTATAACTATGGACAGAATTTTTACCTTCCACATAAAACTATGAGTTTCTTGCTTCTTTCCCAACCATCGTAGCACTACACGAATAACTGTAAGGAAATTTTAATTTTTCTTACACACTACATAATTACAATCGAATTTTTCATATATTTCAAATTACTGATTTTTATTAGTCATTAAAATTTGTTTAATCCCGAAAAATTCTCTAATCCATTTACAGGAGTCAGTGTTTATTATTAAATAGGAACACTGTTTAATTTTTCATTTCCACGCGCTTGGTTTCATAAATGAATAAGTAGCCAGAATATAATAAAAACCAGAAATAAAATTCCAATGGAACTCAATATATGTAAATAAAATATTATTTCTAACACATTTTAGTACAAATAATTCTTACTGTCGAAATCTATTTGGGCTGTATTATGGAAAATTATGGAAGCGAGAAATACTTATAGAGTAGGTATATAAAATGGTGTTTCATTAAAATAGAAATCCTTGCCAAAGAAAGATAAATGTTGGTTTATTTTTAATTCATCCCAACCTCTACATTTTCTTAACGTAGGATGTAGACTTCGAAATACCAGGGTGATAATAAACACAGTTTTAAAAGGACTAGAATTCTTGACCTCCTTCAGATTATCTTTCTTACAGTATATTTAGGGTAAAACGGAAATATTTTAAAACAATTTTATCTTTATTTTTAAAAGCCATGATTTTTTAATAAGATCCTGAAGATTATTGGATCGCATAAGAATAGAGGACGACAAGCAGAAGCGGAAGAACAGTGAGATAAGAAACTGACTACGCTTGTATTCTCCTACACACAATTATCTCGACAAATTGTCATCCAGCGTGCCAGAAATATTTCGAGGGCTAAATGTACGAATACAGAATAAATAAAAAATTGAAAGAAACAATATTCTAAATATTACGTAGATACCCAGCCCTACGTCACAGAGAACATAGTGTCATTCTAATTGGAATAAAGCTCGATCACTTCTGTATAGTGAAATAATATGCGCTTATTATAAGAATTACAAGAAACACAAAAATAAATCGTGTGGGCCAAATGCAAGGCTTCTAGTGCCAAAGGTGACGATATGTACGTATAAACTAAACCTGAGCTTTAAATAATTTGCAGTATTCTGGTTTTTATCATAGTGTATTTTTTTAGGTTAATACCGATCCCTTCACATTGAAGGAATGTGGTCCCATTTCCAGTGCCAGCTGGCTAAAAATCCTTACTGTGCCTTTTTATCAACTTTTTCCTATTTATTTAGATGAGAGTGGTCGAAATTCTTAACTGCTGATTTCATAACATAAGACATTTGTAATCTATTGAATAGAAATTTTATATCTGAAGTACATACAGGCATTCTTTTATTTCGATCCATGTAATTGTGAAACCTAAGAAAAGCAATAATAGAGCCATTTTTTCACATTAAACTCAGGAATGTTCAATAATTTCTTCGGCATTCCATCTTCTCCCTTTATAAAATTTTTCTCTGCCATTTTATATCATTTATTAAGTTATCTTTCATCGACCTTACCTTCAAGCTTCTCAACTTCCTTTGGCATTAAATCTATTGTGATTTTATTCTCACATTTCTTATAAATTCCTGTTAATCTGCCAGTAGTGTTTGTGTGTGTCCTCTGTGTAGGTACTAATTGGTTTGAACTTTAATATATTGTAATATATAGAAATTTAAATGTAAATCATTAACTAATCCCACCACTAACTTAATCCCCAGCAAATGCAAAGCACCATCATTTCTATTCTCTTCATTTGACAATTAACGTAACATTTAATAGATGATTTTAAACACTCACAGAGATCCATTATTCATGGCGGTTCTTTCTTAGAGTCTATGAGTGGGAGAGTGCACGGAAATTTAAAAACTGTATCAATAATACCAATAATTTATTTATTTATTTATTCTATATGTAAAAGAAATACTTCCATATAACACATTATAAGCACAGAAACGTACATAATTCCAATTCAACACACATGTTGCCTGCTTGTAACATATGCTATAAATAATTACGGTTCGTAATTATTACTGTCTGTAGCAGTTCCTCTTATGTCTGCATGCAGTGAACACCATTTGCGCGTTAAAATGGAAAACTATGAATACTCAACTTGTTATTCTTTATCCATTTAACCACATTTTTATATATTTAGTAGGTTGAATCTACTTTACTTTGCTACAAAGGCATACATTGACTTACACAGAGAGCCTCCTTATAAGCCAGAAACTTTTAGTGCTAATGTTAATCTAACTGCATTCTGCCAGAGACTAACGACAATATAGTTTCCTCGGATTTCACAGTGCTTAGTAATCACCTTTGTCTTAAAGAACGCAGCGGAGTCCGGCTACACGTTGGCCCATAACTACCGAATGACATGATGTCAAATACCAGAAGACGGCAAAATTATCGAAAAAGTAGTTCTCTATCACTGCATAACAAATATGAAAAGAGGTGCATAAAATACGGGCTGATATTTAAAAAGCATAACTACGTACTGTACAACAGAAATGTTTAGTATTCTCAGATTTAACTGCGTTCTCCATTTTATCCCCTTTATGATTACTTTCAATAAAAAGAACTAGTACCGGCATTATAACGATAATTTTATAAACTGAATCTGATATTTCCTCCTATTTTCTGTGGCCAATAAACGCCAATGAAGCTGAACAAGCTAGACTTGATGTTCAAACAATGGCTTTGAAGAACAGAGTCGTTTTCTGTGATATGAAGCCGTTTAGACTGAGTTATGTCATGAAATGTTTGAGGGTCTACTGCTTTCACCTTCAGGGTAGTCTAATTGGGCGCCTACCCTGAAGACGAAAGCAGCATTATCACCGGCACGAGGATAAATACTTATCAGGCCAAGCAGCGTCATAAGCCAAAAGTTTGTGATCCGTACACTTACCAAAATCAGAACCTCCTATCTAACACTGATCAAATATTTCCATCAAATATTCTTTCTTTCTTTTCTTAAGAAAAATTTAGTATATGTGTTTATATGAAATATTTCTAAATAAAATAGGATTTAAGGATGTGAACTATAGGCCTACTAACTTTGTTCCGAAGCTTGCCATATTGCAGTCTTTTGTAACCCCACCACAAACAGACACACAGTAAAGTAACGTAGACATGAAAGATATCAGGTTCTCACGCAATGAGTCTCAAGTTTTGCAGGACTGGACAGCGTGTAGCTCAGCAGAGAAGTAGCATCACATCTGAAAAGACTGTAGTCATAATATCAGACAAAGAGTAATCTTCACATCAGACACCCCGCTTTTGCAAGACAAAAACTTCTCGCTAATTCTTTTGGCTGATATAGAAGTTATTTAACCCCTAATACACTGTTTTAATTGCGATGTAATTGCGAAATAATTTCAAAATCGCATAAATAAAATTTTATTGGGCTCTACTAACACTGCATTGCATCATAGTACACAAAAATATACTGCTCTACAAGAGGGGCGTCCAAATGTCTCTGGCAAAGGGCCGCGGCCGTTACTTTCAGTAGCAATCGTGCTGCAGACTTCAGGTCTAATAGAAAGGTAACAGAGAGTCATTTTTTACCTTTACGCTAGACCTGACTTCCGGATCAGGATTCACCACTGGTTACTGTGACATGGTCTGCGGCCGCAAGTGTAAAAGTCAAAATACACACATATACATACGTATATACATATGTATATACATATGTATATACATATATATGTATAACAGCTTAGATTGTTGGGTAATTTTTATAATATATAAGCGTACACAATTTACAAATGTGGCCGCGGGCCCTGTACCAAAATCTGGTGGCCTTCGTGCCGGGACCCTTACCCTGTGTTAGAATATACAACGATCAGTGGCATATTTTAATCGCAAGTATGTAGCCCTGCAGCAACTTTGCACCTGACATTCAAGAATTCTATATGAGCTGTGTTACCCGAAGAGTATCACAAAGTATCATAAGCCTAAGTACCCTCAGTTACGTGATGTTTTTGTACCATCTAAGGTTTTTACCCTTGATGGCGATGAATTTCCTGGGTTTTGACGAAGTGTTATAATCTGGTACGTGTTTACCGACGGTTAGAGGAAGGGTAGTGACCCACTCCTCAAGGTTGAAGCATTAATTTCATAACCCATAAAACCAGAATACTTAGTTTATATTCCGTCTGTCCTACTTGTTATGTCCCCGAGGACTGAAGCTGAATCGCATAGAAAGCCTGCATCCGCCGAACACCTTGCGGTAACTGCCGTGCTTACTGGCGCCATAAAGGAAACACTTTACATTTATCACTCTTGTGCATTTATGTTATTAATGCAAACAACACACTTAGAAGAAGCAATCGTTCTTTGAAAGCGGAAGAAACATTTTCCTGTAACAACTGTATAGCAAGAGTAACGCAATTCCGTATACGTAACCAAAAAAAAAAAAAATTTGAGATTCTCGCAGCAGTGGTGTAGAAGTTAGGCTTTTGGTACGTTACGCCGTGTCGAGCTGCGAAGAGTCCTAGAACAGCCTCCTTGGCCCGTTGTACGTAGAAGTTCTGAATGTAAATCACCAAGAAAAATACGTGAATAAAATATTTCATAATGGCTAAGTATAAGGGGGTAAATTTCAACTAGCGGCATAACCAGTAAAGAATTAACCCTTTAAAGAAGAAGCGTATCTGTTTTATATAAGGACTCAGTCCGTACCGCGCTGTAAACACTCTCCACTTCGGTTATAAAAACCAATCTCTTAATGTTTTATAAGGCAAAATTGCTGTTTGTTCTGAGATCCGTACAAAACACATAAACGCAATGTGGGCACCACGTAGAATTTTTTAATGTTAAACCTGGTCGTATGTAAAGTTACCGCTAGGCTTTAAAAGGTTAAGGTACTAAGTTTTTTATGTATGCTTATAGACTTACTTAAAATGAAGAATTTAACGGAAAGTTCATTGTGAATTATAAAGCGTGTTAAATATGAAAGAAAGTGGCCTTCCATGCTTGGGATAAGGGTCTATAATTTGCCGGTGGGGCTGAAGAGGGACATGGAAAACTTATTTTTGACAAATCGGACACCATGCAGACACAAGAAATTTTAACCCAGCTAAACGAAATTTCTAACTCCTAAATCGCGAAATTCGTCTTAACAAATGAACCATAAGTTACGTCTTTTATGCTGTGATTAGTGGAATGTGACACCTTCTGAAATGGTAGAGGGCTGGAAAATATTACGAAGAAATATATGGCCTCCGTATTTTTTTCCTGAAGATGGATGTAGCAGGTTCCTCCAGAATGTTGATATGTAATAAACTGTATGACTTCACGCCCAGTTATATCTTAATTTTTAATGTTCATGGTTCCTGTCCGAGTTAAACTAAAGGGTAATTATACGTACAAAGTATACAAACGCTGAAGAAAGAGATATTAATGGTAGGAGAGAAAAGGCTGTATACAAATTCATTTAAAATATTGCGCTGTAGTTATCCGACTAGATATGTAGCCTATAACTAAATGTCAAGCCAGTTTTATTTGCGAGCGAGCTTTACAGAATGCCAGGCATTTCCTCTCCTTTGTGGGTCTGAAAATGTCTGTCACATATTCGTCCTCCAACTTTAGTAGCATGTCACGACGCCGCTGCCTAGCAATTTGGAAGTAATGACAGGTGAGCCAACATTTGCATGATTGCCATGTTTCGAGTTTCATCAGAGAGACGCAAGAATGCTAATGGGTTTAAAATATTATGGTAGAATGAAGGCCTAATCCAACTTACATTTTAAATTTAGAAATTAAATGCGGAATACAGGTTCTTAATTAATTCAGAATATTTTAACGGTGAATTTGACCCCTCACGCGCCATGAAGACGTAAGGAGGAAATAGAGGTATGGCTCCACACACTCTTAACCTCGGCATTAGATAAAGGTTATTGGTCATATGCACTACCAAGCCCACTGATTCCTGGAAAGCGCCACCAGTATTCATTCAATAGGAGTCTTTTGAGCCTTAGAGACTGTTTGGACGTTTCGGAAAAGATAAAAGCTTTTTCCCCTACCCGTAATTGAACCACAGCTCCTCGGTAGCTCAGTGTGTACGTAGTATATACCGACTCAGCTACCGCCGATCCTTAATTTAGAATGATTTAATGATTATCATTGCTTGCGAAGCCTTTCGTAATGGAATTTACATCTAAAAAATTTTATAGCCTAAATAC
This sequence comes from Coptotermes formosanus, assembly GCA_013340265.1. Lineage (NCBI taxonomy): Eukaryota > Metazoa > Arthropoda > Insecta > Blattodea > Rhinotermitidae > Coptotermes > Coptotermes formosanus. The sequence goes on along the minus strand of BLKM01009427.1, from coordinate 425,453 downwards.
ATCAGGTTTATTTACAAATAACAAAGTGAGATTTGAGGTTCTTAGAGCAATATTCGTGAAGATACATGTTTTCTGAAATGTTACGCTATGTACACTGGAGAATATTTACCAACGTTTCGAATGATTGTAATGACTTCTTTTTCAGGGACATTATTCTTGAAATGACTGAACTTAATGATGAAGGCGCTATGGTGTACTTAAACGTCTGTAACGTTTTACCATTCGACAATGAGTAATATTCGCGACGATTTGAATGTTCTAGCAAATATACCTTCACAGGGAAAAATTTCCGTTTCGTGTTTTCAGAAATGCAAGGAAGACATTTTTAAGTGCGTTTCGTATTGCCTAATTTAATAAAGGCAAAATTTTTATTAGGCAAAAAACACCGTAGTGAAGAATTAAGAAACACGCGATTTCTTTACTTTTGAAACTCAAAACGGAGTTCCTGAATTTAAACAGCGCCTTAATCTATGTTTTGAGTAATATTTTACAATATACGCTGAGAATTTTTATCTATACGCCTGATAGTTTAGTACTTCTCCTGAGAAACCAGGAATGGAAATGACGTACGAAAAAAATGCTCTGACAGACATTGTTTGAAGGAGAAACTGTAAAAGGCTTAAAGCTGTACAAAAAATTGTAATTTCTACATCCGACTTATCCGTATATAAAACGCAAATTTATTCATTTACGGGTGCTAAGATTCCCTTAAACCATGAATTAAAACAATTTCGCATATGCTGTACACGAAACTAATTTATCCTAATTATATTTTATATTGCTATAAGAATCCACTTTGATTTCAACTGGAAATTTTACTATAATCAAAGTAATTATTAAATTTCGAAAGTAAAGGCTATTGGAAAAATAATTTCAGCTCAATGAACAGATTTTGTACAAAATACCGTCGTAAAATACTTAGTCCAGATAAATCAATTTACTGCACTTTGATAGCAAACATATATTTCGTGACGTATGTGATATACCTGTATTACAGAAAAATATCTTGAATTTATGCTAATTTAAGTTTAGCTGAATAACATAATGGCACATAAATAGGTCCTTGAAGGTCTCTACAAAGTCCCTGGAAATGTAGGCGAAATTTATGCCCAGATACGAAGGTCCATAGCAGGGCTTTGGAGAAGGAGTCGGAGTCGGAACGAATTTTGGGTGGAGTCGGAGCCGGAAGGAATTTTGGGTGGAGTCGGAGTCGGAAGGAATTTTGGGTGGAGTCGGAGTCGGAAGGAATTTTGGGTGGAGTCGGAGTCGGAGCCGGAAGGAATTTTGTGTGGAGTCGGAGTCGGAAGGGATTTTGGGTGGAGCCGGAGTCGGAACGAATTTTGGGTGGAGTCGGAGCCGGAAGGAATTTGGATGGAGTCGGAGTCGGAAGGAATTTTTAGGTGGAGTCGGAGTCGGGAAAATATGTACCGACTCCGAATCCGACCTCAGTCTAAAATCTTAACTAGATACTCCAACTCCAGAGCCCTGATAGTTACAGTAACCATTAGACATACTCGTATACTTAAATATAGGTTATAAGTCAAAAAATTGTCTCATGATTCACGTGATGGCGATGAAATGTCTTATAGGTTTACCGTTATTAATGCATATTGAGCTTTTATGAAGGAGTCGGAGTCGGAGCTGCAGTCGGACTTTTACAAATCGAGGAGTCGGAGTCGAAAGTTTTAAAAATCGAGGAGTCGGAGATTTTGTGTGCCGACTCCACAGCCCTGGTCCATAGAACAACAATTTGCACATACTGGTGTTCATATACACACGGATAGAGGGACACCACAGAGTTTGCGGACAGACATCCGACACTACCACACCGACACCCATAACCTGAACTGAAGTTTATTACTGCCATCTCCTGACATCATTCCTAACTACGTGCTAACATACTGAACGTCAGGCCATGAAGTCAGCCTTATACAGAGGAATATGCTCCATAAGGCCACGCAAGTAATCAAACTACGCAATCTAAGTTACCTGAAATATTGTCATACTACAAGACGATAAAGGTTCTTAGCCTTTCATTCTGTAAAATAATGCACTACATACATATTTAATAAGGAAAATGTCTTCTTCTAAATGTTCTATGAGATATGAGTAGCGAAACTTTAGTTTCTATACAAGGAGGAAAAGCCTTGACTAGCTGAAAGAATAGTAACTTCTTAAGACGGATTCTGCTCCGTCCAGTGAATAATGTATCATTAAAAGTTATTTGTTATATGACAGGCATAGGAGAAAGGGAAAAAGAGAACAACAAAAACAAAGGACTGGCTGTAAACCATGCAATTTTATGACAATCTAAAAAACCTATGCCGCAAGTTTACACGTTACAAAAGAGTACTCTAGAGGCATAAATCCACTATTTATTTGGCAATTACGAAATCAATTTCTGTTCAGTCTTAAAATTCTGTAATCTTCTTTCGAAGCATCCCTTTACGAAGTACGAATATACAAATATCTAAAGGGACCCCCAATTAGAATTGTATTTCAGAAAACACAGTTATTGTCCAAAATGTGTTGGACAATATTTACATGGTCTGAAAGTACAGTTACGATTGACGGACTATTTACTTATCTCTATTAAAACTGTGTATCTAGATTTGAGTTCCTTCAGTACGGCAAGTGACATACTTTCTTTGAAAGACTGGAAGCAAAACTTACGGATAAGCGTGTGTTCACTATAGAACTTTGAATATACACATCAATCTTATAACATTTAAAAATTAACTTTCTACTTCACAGTAGACACCCTTAATTTTCAAGAAAACTGTAAAAATATTAAGCCGTTTAGAGAAAAAAATCACTGTTTGTTATTAGACCCATACACAAACACATTTCTGAGCAAATCGCAGCTTTACAACGTTGAAGCACGTGGAGCATACGTTATGAATAAATTTTATATATTAATAAATTTCTAAAACACCAAATTCACGAGAGTTGCTTGTCATACACGACTAGACATTTTGTGTACAGACCTTAAGACTTAAAATACAGCTTTAGATCTCTGCAAATGAGTAACACAGAAACATTTAATGAAGTTACCTACCGGTGTAAATAAAATGCTGAAGCAAAGGTCATAGTCCCGCGGGTTGCTTGTTTATGTCTATAAAGGATTTATTTGCGGAACTCCTCTGATTGTTAGGTGACTGGCTCTCAATTGTTTTGTGCAGGTAGCGCTCCAAAGCACTGTGCAGGTGACAAAACATAACACAGCCATGGAAATCTTACAATGAATACAAGGGACAAATATCAATATATAAACAATAAAATCCATTCGTTGGTTATGTGATTCTTACTGAAAACAGCTGTTGGACTGGCGTCAATGCATCAGTGGCTGAGCACATTATTTAGGACAATAGACGAAACCACAGTTTCAAGCTGTGACACACGCATATTGAGCCTGCAGTAAACTGCTGAATACAGAAAATTAACAAGTGATCAGATTGCAAAATATTTGCGAAAACGAAGAAAAATAGATCACGAGATTTGAGCTATCACGGCGGTGAGTATCAAAATTATGTTCTTGTGGTAGTCTGGTAACGGCTTTCGGACCACCTTCTTTCTACGTACTCTCTCCACATTCTTTATTCTAATTTTTCTAATGATTTGCTTTGGTGATTCTGCCATTTCATCCTAGCTTTCTGAGATATTTTCTCCCTGTTTATTCTCCTTATATCCGGTTTTCTTACTTTTACTTTTCTTCATATTCTATTTTTCATTTTTCTGTTCATTTGACTGTTCGTATGCTTCCTTCTTCTTCTGGTATCGAATATTACAAGGCAAGTAACACTGGCTGCTTTCCTCTTTTATTCCCACTCTCTTCTCCCACGTCTTTAATTTTACCTACCTTTCTTTACACCCTGCTTTATTTTTTATTAATCGTCATATCTGTCACCCACATGTCTCGCCGATACGATTTTCCTTTCCCCGAGAAATGTTACAGAATTCGACTTTAATTGAGTCTGTATTAAAAATCAGGTTCCTTTTGCAAAGAAACAGACAAAGAAGGGACATAGGATACTGCAAGATACAATTTTATGTGACTTTCTTACATTTTAAACATGAAATTCTAAAGCAACAACAACATCAAATTGTATGGGAAAAAGTACCTTAATATAAACTTTCATAAAGTTATGTAATATCAGATATAGTAACTCGGAATATATATGCCTTCCACGAATATTTTAATAAAGTAAGAGTCAAATTTTATTCTTAAAAAAATATACTTGTGTTTCTGTCAGAGTTTTAAGTCGAGTATAAGTTTTACACGGCATACTGGAAGCGGAATATCGCAGTCATATGTTTGCTAGAATAATTTCTTACGGTCTTACACGTATTGCAGATGAACAACAAACCGCCCGTGTAACGTTCGAAAAGCTACGAAAACGTAGACTAAAGAAAAGAAAACAGCAGTTTAGTTGGAGAAGGAAGAATTTGCAGGAAGATATTCCTGATATACTCGTGATATCTTGGACGGCCTGTACAGCGCATTACTGACTTGTTCCCGCGAATCTATTTTTGCCATTCACTATTTAATATATCACATTTAGGCAGTTTTATGACCAGAGTTTTTAGACGGGTTGGAAAAATTGTGAAAAGCTGGTATTAGCTTCGTCATGTCTATCAGTCAGTCCGTCTGTTCGCATGCAACATCTCGGCTCTCACAGGCTGGATTTTCGTGAAATTTAGTATTCAGGATATTTCGAAAATCTGTCGAGAAGATTCAATTATAATTAAAATCTGAGGAGAATAACGGACACTTTACGGGAAGACCTATGTACATTTATGATAATATCTCGCCCAATTCTTCTTAGATTGAGAAATATTTCAGAAAAACTTTGTAGACAAAATCAAAACACATTTCCTGTTAAATTTCTTTTTGCAAATATCGTGTCGTGTGTGACATAATGTTGAAAAATATGGCACAGTCAAAGAGGCCACGCATAACAATTTAATACAGAGCAGACGAAAGGAATTTGCATGCTGGATAACTAGGAAAGAATGCAGATTCGCACTAATAATAATTATTATTGCTTTTTCACGGCAACACCTGTTCACGCGAAAGCGGCTCAGTGTTTTACGCACATTGTCTGTGTTGTTATACTCTCCTTTGCAATATTCCTCTCATCGAAACGCGTAAGAATTTCTTTACGTATGGTTGAAAATGCGTCATCTTACCACATAATAGAGAAATGTATCCTTTGTTATTACATCCTAAGCCAGGAACTGTCAAATTCAGGGTCAGAAACAAAATTTTTGCTGTAAAATCATTGTGATATATCGTGATATGTCCGAAAGGAATTAACATTGTGACGTTCTTTACATAACAACTCTGGCTTTTACAAAAGAAAATAAAACTGGAAGTTGAGCAATTGTGTCCAAATTTAATGCCGTAAGTGTTTCAGTGCCACTCTACATTGTAAAGTGCGAGCGATTTGCTGGCGTGCCCATTAAGCACTCGGGCTTTCTGTGTCACAAGACTGAAGAAATGTGTGATCTTGGGTCGAGCACAAAAAGTTCTGAGCGTCGGACACCACTATTATAGGCACAACTTGTAAGTCTACTTTTTCTTTGACGCATCTCATTTTTGTCTGACACACACAATCCAGTTTCATACTTCACGGCTAATATTATCCAGGGTGAATAGTAATAGCCTAAAATGATAACAGTGCAAATTAATAATTAGACGGAATTATAAACCTAATATAAAAGTACGCCACAAGGTGACACAGCTTTACAAATCCTTTAGACTACCCTTCTTTCATTCATTGAATTAAAAAAGAAAATAAGTGTTAAAATTAATTATAAATTGCACTACTCTTTACAGCTGCGTAAATCTATTTTTGTGCTGCAAAGATACATGAAACATAATACAAATATGCCTGTGGGAACGATGCCTGTTTATTGCGCTGAGGAAACCGTCCTGTCAGGAAAAGACGTAATGTTTATACAGCCAGTTATCAATCAAACATTTGAGTAGAATTACCTAACGTCAGTTCATTATGTGCTTATTTATTAAAGTCCTCGAAACTGAAGTTAAAATTTTTGTGCTTTTTCCGTATTCTGAACGCTTATCTTAATTATTTGTAAGACTTCAACAAAAGTGCCCCCGTTGGAGCCTGTCTATAAATAACATAATGCAGTTCATATATCCAGTTACTTTCTGACCTATTCGAATAAAATTTTCTTAGCTACGGCTGAAAATCGGTACTTGTCAGGTTCCTTAAGGCCTCTATATTAAAATGTTCACCTTTTGACTTAAAGGCCTATTCGACGGATGACTAAAACACATACTAGAATCAGGAGTATGTTTTTCAGCCTAAGATAGCGCTCCATTAAATATTATAATTTTAATGCTACGAGTTTCAACATAATCGTGTCATTGACAGTCATCAGCGTAGAATTATTTACGATGCAAAATATTAATGCCATTCACAAAATAATTATGTAAAAGCGAAAGTGGTTTTCTATAAGTAAGGATAATTAAAATTTATGTCTTTGCAAATACTCTCAAAAATGATCGTGTAACCTTCTTCCATTTTATTTTAATTCGTGTCAAAAATCCTGTCGTGTACGTTACAAAATTTAAGTGTTTATAAAAGTGTACGAGAGACTGAAACGCAGGCTGCATATAGAAAGTACAATATTTAGCAAAAATACATAAAAAATGTTTCCCCTTCCTTGAAATTTTTTAAATGATTTTGTGAGCAAGGTCCTTTAAGTTCAATAAATCAAGGGTCAAATGAAACCCCAAATTTCGAGCTGGAGGAAACATGATTACATACAGCGAGAGAGACGTTGGTGTTAACAGTTTCAGACTACCTTTGGATGTCATCCAATCTTTACTCAGAAAACTTATTCACGGACAGAAGTACTGTTTTCAACAGGCCCCCCATTTTTTTCCATTAGTTTCATGAAAAGTAACGTCGGGAAATTTAGGCCTACCTAAGGAGTAATAAAGTCTGAAGCTTTGCTTCCTCTTTGATTTTTATGTCCTAAAGTGTAAGGCATACGAAAGGCAGTGTATTTCATATGAGGTACGAATTAAAGCCCATAATGGCAGTAAAGTACATTATTTGTTCTAATACATATTTCGGTATTGGAGCGCTACTTATTCTTTAAGTGCGCACAGAAATGCATAAAATTCTCAACATAACATTTATGTTCAGTAAACTAAATATTTATGTGGTAAATTATTCTGTTTACGTCTTCTCACATTTCTAAATTTTAAAAAAATATAAGGCTTAGGGTTCTATCAGTGCGATCCTTAATTTTGTTAGAAAGTACTAGACTTTCTAGACGTTGCATACTTGTTCTGTAAAGTGTATTTTGGTGTTATTTTCAAATAACCTTCAAAAATGTGCGTATTATCTGGGCCATTCCTGTCCTTCCGTCCGTTTTCATGAAAAAAGTCAAGAACTAAGAAGCCGATTTTAATCAAATTTTATATTGAGTTGCTTCACTTAATATGCGCCCAGATAATAGCCTTTATACCGGAACGAAAACTATTCCCAGCAATAGTTACAAGCAGAACACTGACACATTTTACGAGCAATACACTTTCTCTGCCAAGTGTTACCTTTCTCGAGATAAGCAAAACGAATATCATTTTATGACAAGTCATCTTAAGTGCGAAAGAAATTTTGCGACCATTTGGCCGCTCCGAACCCTTTAACTGATGTAATAAGACACCATTAGACATCAGAGTTCCGGAATTTGAGGTCTAGAACTTTCAACATAATGAACGCGCCACGATTTTTATGCTCTGCCCATATTTCCTAATTTTTTGTATACTTCAATTTTCGGTATTCAAACAACAGACTGTTCCAACATTTGCGTTCTTTGCAAGCAAGCAATTTCCTTTTTCATTGGCATTAACACGAAACCTAATGTCCAGGAATATAAAAATTTATTTCAGATAATTTAAGAGAGCGTATACCAAACTCCTTTCATATTGAAATTAGCTGTTATTGAAAGAAATATTATATGAATTATCAACTGAAAACCCTAGACGGTCATGGAAGGATATACAATATTAATAAATAAGGTTACGTTACAAGCAAACACAGAGGGCGAAATAGAGGTATAGCTCCACACATTCTCGACAACCAAGGAAGCAGAAGAGGATGGGCGGTTAGCGAAATGCCGCGGCCGCGTTACTCACGGGATTAACAAATAACACACCACGGAGATACGTGTAAAATGAATTGATATCACCACTTTGGAGGCCTTGATAATAAATTGGTAATAAATGTACGTACGAAGTTATGGCGGGAATAAGACTGACGGACTTGTGTGAACACGACACTGACTCTTCCGGTTCCGCTGAAGGCTGAGGGTGTCCGGAGCAACTGAGCGACAATAGGTTCTAAAGAAGGCCTTCGGTCATGAGAAAGAGGGAATTGTACTGAGTAAAGTGACAAAAATTAATGCTTCCTCATTAAATACAAGTAACCTAATTCTCTTAAAAGAACATTTTTTGTCGTGGTAATTATAAGAAACACATAAAGAGCCAAACAAACGCAGAGCATTTCAAATTAAATTGTGTGGAGTTTTCATTGTAAAATTTCCTCCTGTCTAACAATATTCTCATATCAGTAAAGAAAATTTCCTTTCGTCAGCGTAGAGTCCGTCAAAACAATTCTTGCAGTTATTGTGCCCTTAGATCAAACAAAGTACATAACCAATTTAGAAAAGTCACTGAATAATACCGATATTTTTCAGCCTATGTAACTTAAACTTTCCTGTCACTATAAATAAAAAAAAACAACAACCACACAAATGTTGTGGCAAGAAATTTTACACTTTTCTTCACAATGATGTGGTCAATTTTCTTGTCAATTTCACAATATAGAGTAACTAACTTTTTACAGAAACAATGACAAATTAAGAAATTAATTTTTCTAAAGAAGTTCAATAAATTTAGAGATACGGGTTGGGACATGTTCAAAGAAAATCAGCAGTATTAGTGCATCACTTTAAAATTTGTACTCGTAGTTAGCCAGAAAAATTAGGCAGAAAATACATGGTAAATTTCATAGAGTTAAATTTGGCAAAATGAGGACTTTTTTCTTGTTACACTTGATGGTATGTTCAATTATCATCGAGGTTTGAAGGTTTAAATAGTATTAACTTCAGCCTTCCAACTGAAGTTACTGTGAAATTTGTCATCAAAGTTTCTAATATTTTTAGGTTTTCGAAGCCATACACCATGAACTAAGGAAAAATGTGTTAATTACGTAATGGATTAATAAAATGCAAGCTATTTCCTTTCTGGTTTTCATAATTCCTTACCCTCTCCTGCACGGACACAATCAATGTGGACATTTTATTACTAATTACATAACGACCCCACAAATTTAGACGAAATCTTCCTAAACAGGTCACATAGCCAAACTGAATATATGGTGAGTTTCAAATTAAGCAACATACCTAAACACGCCACTGTACAGGGACATGCGTAGTATTTTCTAAATTGCGTGTAGAATTCCTTTTATATTAGAGCGGGCTGTTTTTAAGTATTCTAGAAAGTAGCCAGTTTTAATTTAAATTAATTCACATTTATGAGCATCCACTGACTATGGCATACGGTATTTCATTAAAACGATTGCATTACCCAAGCGAGTCCTGGTATCAACCGGCGTCGAATGACCAACCAGCGTCGCTGTCTCTCGGTTCTTGGATCTGGCGTCGGTCGGGCGTTTCGTGCGGAATACTAACCAACGCTTAGAGTGCATAAGCACGAACATGACGCTGCTCTCTGTACAATATGCCTACGTTAAGCAGCGCACTAGAGATGAACAAACAAACCTTCGCGTTCATTTATAAAGGCACACACTTGACTGTCCGCCTCTTCCTCAAAACTTTACACATGCGAGGAATTTTAAGTGTCACAACAAGGTTTATATGACCGCACCAAACACTGACACCAAATGACACGATCCTGAGCTACACTTTTTCAGTACAGTCACTGTCATAGTTTTATCTTCCTTATTCCCTTTCGCGTTAGTCCTACTGACGTCTGTTACGGATGTTAAAAACAGAATCCTTCGCCATTTCAGACGCCTTCAAAATCATCTTTTTACTTTTCGTTGTCATTTTAGAATAACTTCTGGAATTCTGTTACAGTTCTTCTACTGAAAGTACTATTTCAAGGCTTTCCTTTGTTCCATAAAGTGTGTTATATGTGAGTCTTAAGTTAAATACCCGGCTACAGACGCACCAAGTGTGATGCAAAAGGCACATGCGTGCATGTGAAACGACACTATTTCATACAAATATAGGCAGTATTAAAATGGCACAACAAAGCAGCCGAATTTGTTCGACAAATTTACGTTAATTCCTTAATAATAATAATAATAATAATCAGTATTTATTAACGTGCAGGCTTAACAGCAAAAGTGCCTATTATAAAGCCAGCACAAAACACAAATACAACACAAAAGCAGCACAGATACACAAAACAAAGCTAAAGAAACAAACAAAAAAGGAAACAATATTGCAGGAAAGTATATATAAAAGTACTGGGGCAAAACCCCTATACTCTGAAGAAACACAGATAAGTTTATTAAAAAATGTCCCAGTTCAGCGCAAAATCTGTTTTAAAGAAGTAATGGGCTTCCTGAAGATATCGGTGTCTTTGCACACGCGGTTAGGGGCTGTAAAATATCGCGCTGACGGACAAGTTTTATAATGATGATGATGATGATGATGATGATAATAATAATAATCACCACCTTCATTGTCACTCGCACCTCTATTGGTCCTAATGGTACCTACTAAAAAAGATGTTTCAAATATTTCAATGGTTTATTATTTGAGTCAAATTTTACAGAAGGCTGTGTCTGTTTAGAACCGGGTTATTAGCTGTTGAGAGTCGTGTCTAGAACCACAAAAAGTATTCGCATTCATCATGTAGCTCAATCTGACGCCTGTAAATTTCCATCGAAGTCCTACAAACTAAATATCGTTTTAAATACTTGGACTAAATCACTTCCTTACTTTCTTGACTTTTCTATACCTTTTAACTGCTGCATTGTGTATTGAATTCCCTTCTATTAATCTCGTCGAAAGAATCACAGTTGTCTAATTCATTGAATATTTCTTCAGCGTCCTTAAAAAATTAAACAAATTATTCTACGCGTTCTTTTTTATATTCTGTATAATGTGTATATTATCAATTGTTATATTAAACCAACAAACGCACAAACTTTTTGTAAGTGTGATAATATAACTTACAAACAAGTCTGTGCATTTGTTGGTTTAATTTAAAAAATATTTTGCACGTTCCTCAGACGTGTTTAATCTGTGAAAATTCAAACTTATTCCCCTTACTTATAGCAACAATTGCATGCCTTCTGCATACTGAAGCTTATCTGAATGAGATAACACATACTACAAAGGATACGCAAAAAAAAACTCACCGTTTCAGAGCTATTCCGCAAAGTTTTTATTCCTGTAGATCATAATTTTGAATCACTTTTCGAAATTGACCACAGCTTATCTCTGAACATAGTGTTGCCAGTTTCTTCTGCATTGTTCTATGTATTTTTAAATAGGAAGTTATCATTTTCGGCATTATTGTTGTAAGCAAATTTTAGTAAAATATTCATGCTACCCAAGATAAAAAGCAAAATGTAAAATTCAACCTTATATTTCTGCACGCGTTGAAGGAACGCAGAGGAAGTAAATGTACACTTTTAACCATTCTTCATGTCGGCACTATATGGGAATGAGTGATCAGCGTCATGTCCCAACTGCTTCACCCAAGGAAAACAAGAACTCCGTTGTAGGCATTAACCCTTTAAAGAAGAAACGTAATATGCTTCATATAAAGACTCTGTGCGTACCGCGCAGTAAACACTTTCAACCTCGGTTATAAAAAACGAATGAGTTGCTGATGTTTACGGAAAAGTTTCAGTTTGTTCCGAGATACGTACAGAATACATAAACGCGATTTGAGTATTATGGAGAATTTTTGATTGTTGAAACGGGTGGTACCTAACGTTACCGATAGGCTTTAAAAGGTTAAACATGAGGTTTAAGGGACGTCAAGGCCGGTTGTAACGTTTTAAGGTAAAGAAATCTCGTGTCCCCGCCAGAAATTGAAGCCCTGACCTGCAGGTCATGTCCTGAACACTACACCACCTATGTTCCTTTCATAATGCCACTATTTTAAAAATAAAACACGCTCACGCTCGGTATTGGCTAAGATACTGCTTAAAAGGGAATCCAGAAAAATACCAAAATGACGTTTATAAATTAAAAACCAATAGTAAATTCCGTTGTTATGTAAAACGTCTTAATATGTCTTACTATTATATTACAATTTTGTACTTTTTCGAAAATACACTCCTACATGTCTGCCAATCTGGAACAAGAACCTTACAACCAAAGTAATCTTTTTAAATTTTTATATCGCAAATATTATTTTCTTGGGTTCTTGTCAGTTCTTTGGCTGAAGGTAAAAATATTGAAAATAATTTTTACTTCGTATATAAATAGATACTTCATACGGGAAGAAATCCACTGCCTTTTTATTGTAAATAATAACTGCAGGGATATGATTTTATTTAATCGTCTAATGCACATCATAATATGAATTTATATCCCCTGCTTCGTGCTGTGAAATTAGTAAAGAACAGCTGATGGCATTACGGTACTTGCAATACTCAGTTCCTATTGCTTAGAAAATAGACTCTTCTACAATACAAAGTGTACAATGTAAATTTCAATCTATTCATGTTTTACAGGAAAACAATAGTTGTTCTTTTAATATATAATCGCATGAAACACGTAACAACATGCTGTGAGTACATGCAGAGGTATCTGTGTTAAATCCTGTGGTACATACTTTAACCACTGTACTCTATACAAGAGGGGTTGACCACGAGCATTGCCATACGTTTTCTGGATACTCTTTGTGATTCCTAATTTTTATTTGATATTTATTTTCCTGTAGACAAGAACTGTATAATTTATTCTAACCTTTACAACACATGTCAATTTCGTACACTTTAAACTAAAGAAAAAATTAATTCGCATACACATCCACAATTTAGGTATTTTTAATTCCTTATGTACTTCGTTGTGATACTGACAGCGGAAGTAATTACATCCGGAGAAGGAAGTATTTACTTCTCCTACAGAATGTGTGAGTATAAACAATGGAAATGTAGGTTCCTAAGAATACACTGAATTTCTTAAAGAAAACGATATCATATTTACTTAACTTAATGTTACAAGACACGTTTCTCCCACTTAAATTACGCCGACAATTCTTTATTACTTCTTACAAATTTCATTCGATTTTCCTAAATGCCACATAAAAAAAATTTCAGTCACTGAAGATAGGAGATAGACCATGTAATGCCTAAGTGAGCTAAAAATTTAAATATGCATGGCTCTTGTAGAAAATAATCTATCACTTCGATAAATTTGTCCCTGTCCACACTACGAAGCCATGTAGTGGGAGAATTGTAGGGGAAGTAGAATTTTACTACCAATCTTTCTTAACCTCGTTACCAGATGGAGGCAAGTGGACAGCTTCACTCTCCGGCTGCTTCACCTTCATTAAAGAACGCCATTATTTGTTGAATAGAAGGCTTGTTGGGCCCCATAGCCGGCTTCGATATTTTTGATAGTAGATAAATCCCTTTGCAGCTCCTGGCATTCGAACCCTAGTTCTTCATTCTGTAGCCTAGTGACTATATTGGCTACGCCATTTCGGCTCCAAATTCTTTGATACACAACATTAACGCTTCTGTAATAAGGTTATGTTCGCAGCAGTAAAGACTCCTCATTGCGACAAATAATGCCCTGTGAACTAAAAGCCTCCCCATTGCGACAAACAATGCCCTGTGAAATAAGACGCTCCTCATTGCGACAAACAATGCCCTGTGAAATAAAAGGCTCCTCATTTCGACAAATAATGCCCTGTGAAATAAGACGCTCCCCATTGCGACAAACAATGCCCTGTGAAATAAGACGCTCCTCATTGCGACAAATAATGCCCTGTGAACTGGATAATGCCACAGTTATTCGCCACGTACGTGATAACCTCGAAAGAAAAATGAAATTTTATTGCGAGATTTGAGGTTCTGACAGCATTGCTGATGAAGTCTCAAGTGTCCTTGGTGTCAAGCCGTTTAGACTGGTAAATATTTACAGATGTTTTAGAGGAACGTGCTGCTTCAATCTTCAAGGGCAGTGCAGTTCAAAAGTTTTAGACTACAATGTCAATAGACTTGCTAGCAGATAGTGTTGCGCAGAAAATTTTGCACAATAGCTTGGAATGCCTAAATTTTAAACAACGCGGTTAGAACAACATTAAAAAAGCTGTAGCTCTCAGAACATACTTTCTGCAGACTTCTCTGTATTCAATAATAATTGATAACAAAATTTTTAATTACTTTGACAAAGACTGTATCTATAAATTAAGCAGTGTTAACATCTGAAAGAAAAAGAATGTGATAGTAACAACAATAATTCTTAGATACGAAGTTGAACCTTGGCTCACGGAGATACAATCTGCAAAATGGAGAGAAAAACAACAGTGAGAAAGAAGAAAAATAAATCAAAATTCAACAATGGTGAGATACTTGAAATTTACTCCACACTCCGCCCAATTTTTGGAGATAATACCCAATTAAATAAAGAGGTTTTTAAAAATCGGTTACTTACAACAATTCTTGGCATGATGATAAAGTTGCGTAAAACTATTATAAGAAAATCACAGTAATCCGTTAGGTGGACACTTCCTGTGCATGATGATTGTAATCTGCTGTGTGGAAACATTCTATGCATGATGACAGGAATCTTCTGCGTACAAACATTTTATACACAATGAGAGTAATCTGTTACGTCGAAACGTTCTATGCATGAGGCAGTAATTTCTTACGTAGAAATATTCCATGCACGAATAATAAGGAAAACATAAAGTATAATAACAAAAAAATTATGATAAAATTATAAGAACATAAGTAATAAACAGCCGAAGAGGACTATGCTTATTTACGTATGTTTTTTTTAAATCATGTCTAATTGCATACAGCTCTAAATTGCAACCTTACTACGCAACAACCATGTTTCTTTCTGCAGCATGTGTAAAGGAGTCGCACAATATTTTATAAAAGTTCATTTTGGTCTCTCTCTCTCTCTCTCTCTCACACACACACACACATATATATATATCCATATTTGCTCTCTGTTCATTCCTGTCCACGGACGACGATTTCATACAAATACGAAACTGGAGGCAGCGAACTCGGACGTCCTTTATATATACATATATTTGACGATACAGAAACCCGGTTAGATAAACAAGTAGTTTCGTGAGGAGTTAATTAAGCTTATGTTACTGCTTATTATTTTAACATACGTGAGGTCAGATTTCCCCCGTTAGCACCCAAATACATTTACTGTTATTGTTTATCTTTGGTA